>CM058233.1:21809804-22226665 GCA_030180135.1 Orychophragmus violaceus
ACCAAAATCTGCAATTTGGTTCGCGACCTGTGTCGATCGACACACTTTCTGTGTCGATCGACACAACCTCAGAAACTCGTTATGAATGTATATCGAATATACAATCACTGGATCATTACACTAATGATCAACCCTTATGAAACATATCCAGTTTGCTTAGGTGTGTGACCTTGTTGGATCATATAATACTAGCAATGAGTTCTAAATTCATTGATCATAAGTGGCTTCTAGCAAAGCATTATGATTGTCCAGTATTATATGAATGTCTAATCTCGACAAAACAACTATCTCTAGGGTGATTACAAGTGTGATTTCAGGACATTCCCAACAATCTCCCACTTGTACTGGAATCATCTATTCCCATAATCCCTTCGTCTCTATATATCGATCTGACATAAGGCAAGATCCGTGTCATCCTTATTAAGCCAAAATCATGTTCATCGAACTCCGATTTATACTGACAAGACAAACGACTGACAATCACCTCGTTTGAGTGCGGCCACATATTTCTCAGTATCAAATCTTCGATGGGCCCTGAGATATTTATCTCCTGTTATATAGGAGGGACAAATCCCATCTTATTCCATCCCTGTTCCTTCACACACTTCATGATACGCCCAATCAATGCCTTTATCGTCATCAGTTACGGCTGACGTTTGACAAGGTTAAAGCGGACCAATTCATATGTAAGAAAATATGATGAACTCAGGTCTAAGGACTATACTCTATAGTCGTAATGAAAACTCTTATGACACTTATATAACTATCCTGTGGAGTTTTCATTAGTGGGTCATGTCCGATCCTGTGTTCTCCAACACATATCTATGTGATTGACTTTAATACTCTTATTAATGACTCCATGAAACTTAGTCATCAGTCACCTCACATACTAGTCTCACGCGGTTGTTAATGTCCCATTTTAACAACCTTGACTAGGGACCAACATAATTATGTCATTTATCATTTATAGGGTTTCATGATCAAGTCACATACTTGATGACTTATAAAATGTCATAAATTACTTGGGAATATTATTTAATAACATAATTAAATAATACTGATGTCAGAGTTCATTAACATAATCAAATTATGTTTACATGAACATCATATCACAACTAAAATTAACAACAACAACTCCCACTAAAATTAAGATTACATCTTAAGACATCTAATGCCTATAGTAGTTGTCTGAACCTCATGCGTTCTTGCTCAGCATGCGTCGAAGGACACTGCGTCTTGCTAAGAGTAATGCCAAGAGTCATTGGCATGAAGCCCTCCTTGGAATCATGCATACTAGACCTGTGCAAGACCTTATCCATATAAGTATCTTGACACAATCCAATTAGCTTGTCCAATCTATCTCTATAGATTCTTATTCCAAGAATGTACACGGCTTATGCTTTTATCGAAAACAACTTTCGAGTCAATTCTTAACAGACTGAAACAATGGAACTTCATTTCCGAGAAGTAGTATGTTTTAAACATACAATGCTAGAAATGCAACTGCGCTCCCACTAGTCATCTTGTAAACACACGGTTCCTTTTCGTTTCTGATGAAATCAAACCTTTTGACTGCTTCATCAACACGAAGATTCTAACTCCGAGATGCTTGCTTTAATCCATAAATGGATCGATGAAGCTTGCATACCTTCCTAGAAGCTTTAGGATCAATGAAAACTTCAGGTTGTGTCATGTACACATCCTTTTTCCAGAATTCCATTAAGGAAAACTGTTTTCACATCCATTTGCCAGATCTCATAACCATTATGAGTGGCGGTTGCTAGGAGAATCCGAATGGACTTTAAGCATAGTGACCGGTGAATAGGTTTCTTCATAGTCAATACCATGAATTTGCTTGAAACCTTTTTCACCAACTTAGATTTGTATATCTGAATATTACTATCCATGTCAACTTTTCTTCTTGAAAATCCATTTACGCACAATGGCTTCTACACCATCCGGTAAATCAACCCAAGTCATACTTGGTTCTGTGACATGGATCCCATTTCAGATTCAGCGGCTTTCAGCCATTTTTGGAGTAAGAACCCATCATTACTTCTTCAAAATTCGCAGGCTCGTCACTTTCAATGATCAACAGATCACGGCAATTGGTTGCGAGAAATCCAAATTTCTCGGGTTCGTGACTAATTCTTTCGGATTTGCGAACTTCAGGCATCACAGGTGTGGATTCTACAACTCTTTGTAGATCCAACTGCTGCTCTTCCTCATCAGGTTAAGCAGTCTCCTGTGATTTTCGAATTTCTTCGAGTTGTACTTTACTCCCACTGTTCTTCCTGGAAAGAAAATCTTTCTCAGGAAAAACACAGTCAATTGTGTCGTTCTTCGCCTTGCATCGATCGACACAACACTTGCGTCGATCGACACACCCTCTAAACACGTGTATTAATGTGTATCAAATACCCATTAATTTGATCGATGGGAGTAAAAGTAACATGCCTTTGTCTCTTTAGGATAACCAATTAAGTAGCATTCATCAGACTTGGATGCGAGCTTATCAGAGATTAAACGTTTTACACAAGCCTCACAACCCCAAATCTTCATGAAAAACAAATCAGGAACATCTCCAGTCCACATCTCATGTAGTCTCTTTGTAACTGATTTTGATGGAACCCTATTTCGTTTAAACGCAGACGTTCCTAGAACGTATTCCCAGAAGGATGGTGGAAGATCTGAGTGACTCATCATTGATCGAACCATATCTAATAAAGTCTGATTTAGGACGAGTGAGTTGTGAAACAATTCCACAATCTCTCGGATGATCACTGAATTCTTAGCTTAAGTATCCACCTCCACGATCTTATCGTAGAGTTTTAATACTTCGCCAAGTTGATTCTGTACTTCATTCTGGAACTCTTTGAACTTCAAAGATTCCGATTTATGTCTCATTAAATAGACATAACCATACCTAATGAAAATATCAGTAAAGGTAATGAAGTACTGATAGTTTCCTCCAGCACTTGGGCTCATCGGGCCATACACATCCGTATATATAAAGCCCAATAAGTCACTGGCCCTTTCATTTGTTCGTTCGCGACCTGTGTCGATCGATGCACCTTTTGCGTCGATCGACACTACCTCTTGTTAAAAGGAGCCTTCGTTATTTTACCCAATAAACAAGATTCGAATATCTCACATGATTCATAATCAAATGAGCCCAAAAGCCCATCACTATGAAGCTTCTGAATCTGTTTCTCATTTATGTGGTCCAAACGACAATGCCAGAGAAAAATTTGATTCGTATCATTTGACTTGAATCTCTTGGTACTAATGTTATAGTTAGGCACGTTTTTGTTTAGAACATAAAGTTCATTCTCTAATGGACTGCTACTATAAAATATATCATTGTAATCAAATGAATAACACTTATTCTTAATTTGAAAACTGATATCCTTCTATACCCAAACAAGGAATAGAAATAATATTTCTGCTTAAAGCAGGTACATAGTAGCAGTTCTTAATTTCTAAAACATGCCATGAAGCAAAACAAATGAAATGTTCCTACGGCTAATGCATCAACTCTTGCTCCATTTCCTACGCGTAGATCCACTTGTCCTTTCTCCAAAGTCTTGCTATTGCTTAGGCCCTGCATATTTTCACAAAATATGAGCACCACAGCCGGTATCCAATACCCAAGAAATAGGACCAGAAGTAGTAACATTTACTTCTATAACATAAATACCTGAAGAAGAAGTCTCGTACGTCTTCTTCAGCTTCTCATAATCTTCCAGGAATTTATTGCAGTTTCTTTTCAAATGCCCATAACCATTACAATAATGGCACTTATCATCTTTAGAAGGACCGGTTTTAACCTTAGGAACATGGTTAGACTCGCTTGGATTCACAATCGAGCTCGTCTTGCCATCACCTTTGTTCTTACCAAGTTTCTTAAACTTTTTACCCTTTTGTACCATAAGGACATTTGGGGTGTCCTTCTTGATGTTAGGTTCAGCAGTTTTCAGCATCCCATGCAATTCAGTCAACGTCTTCGTCAAGTTGTTCATGTTATAGTTCATAACAAACTGATCATAGCTTGACGGCAGTGACTGCAGAATGATGTCAGTAGCCAACTTTTAGCTAAAGGGACAATCCAGTTTCTCCAGGTTATTAATATAACCCATCATCTTAATGACATGAGGACTAACTGGTTCGTCCTTTGGTAGCTTGCACTCAATTAGAGACTTAACCGTTTCGTATCTCTGAGTTCGTGCCTGCTCCTGAAACATACTTTTCAGGCCATTGATCATCTCTATTGGCGACTCCACGTACTCATATTGCTTTTGCAAGTCCGAGTTCATGGTAGCCAACATGAGACAACACACATCGACCACATCATTAGAATGCTTATCCCAAGCATCCTTATCTGACTGCCAGGCATTGGCTCGGTACTTCTTGGGGAGAACTTTCTCAAGGACATAGTCCTTCTTCTCCTGTTTGAGAACAATTCTCAAGTTCCGATACCATTCAAGAAAGTTGGATCCATTTAACTTGTCCTTCTCAAGGACGGATCGCAGGGAGAAATTGTTATGATGGTTTGTGCTAGACATAGCTGAAAACAAGAGAGGTTTAGTTAAGATGTTCAAGAAATGAGAAATCTTAACTATTAAGAAGACTCGCATTATATTCAAAACAATGTTTTCTCAAATGAATATAATGATCCAAGACCCATACTTCACTGAAACTTGAGTGAGCCACTGGCTATCGCCCAAATTTTAGTTATCTAGGTAAGCAACAACTTTGCTAGTTATATCCAATATAATTCTTGGTTGTGAATTGACATCTCATGTCAAATCCACCTGATGTCTCTGGGCCCAAAACGATTTTGATAGCCAAGTCAAGTAAACCAATCTCTTAAGTCATGTAATTGTTGATACCTTGCACTGCAAGCCTATCAACACGATTACCTCCTGCCTTACTCATGTAATTGTGGACACCTTGCACTGCAAATCTATCGCACAATGAAATGAGTCTTGACAGTTGACAAGATCGGGAAGACATCAAGGATTACTTGATATTTAGTTTGAGGAACGGAACTTTTGGTCTAACGCATATCATATATGCATCCTATAAAGTTTAGAACTTATAAAACAACTAATATAATTAGGCTTTAATAATTCTAAGAAGTGGGTTCAATTCTGGTTTGGTTCTGCAATTGCAGGTTCAATAACCAAATAATTTAATTCTTTGTCGATCGACACTACACTAGCATCGATCGATGCAACATACCAGAACCAATTTGCGATAACCGATCATTCCAATTGACTCGGTTTTGATAACCGGTCAGTGTCGATCGACGCTACATTAGTGTTGGTCGACGCCAACCAAATCAAACCAATCGCAACAAACCGTTCTAAGAGGTTTAACCAATTTTGTTAACCAAGCTCGATAACCGGTCCAATCCAATTGAACCGATTATCCTAATCGCAATGTCTGTGTCGACCGACACAACTCTTGTGTCGATCCTCACAAGTAAGTTAAACCGGAATTTTATTCGGGTTATCATTATGTGTCGATCGACACCGGATTGGTATCGATCGACACAGTGCGATAAACCCTAAATCGTTTTTCAAACAAAAAACCTAAACTAGATTACTTTGATCAAAAGAAATTTTAGCATGCTTGTATCAACTATACAGAGATCCAGATTCAACTAATCTAATCAACATGCTACTGATTCAATAGAACCCTAAGGCTCTGATACCACTGAAGGAATTTCTAGCAGTTCCTAATCAGATTAGCAACCCTAGGTATAAATTCCAAGCCTAGGATCTAGGGTTCAGGTATATTGAATCATTAGATCTCGAAATTACCTGGTGATTAGCAGCGGAAGATGAACAAATAATCGAGATCTTAAAGCGCCTTAAGTGCTGCGCCTCTAATGGTATCCACACGCACACAAACTGGAACGGACGGGATGCTAGTGCCGTTTAGAGATCGGATCTCTCAGAGGGTTTCAGTTTCTTTCTTGTGGCTGTGAATTAGGTCTATTTTATGTCTAGTTCGTCCATATATCATATATATGTCGACGACCTAATTAACCTGGGATTAACCGGTGTTAATTAAGTCATAAACCAAAATCTGCAATTTGGTTCGCGACCTGTGTCGATCGACACACTTTCTGTGTCGATCGACACAACCTCAGAAACTCGTTATGAATGTATATCGAATATACAATCACTGGATCATTACACTAATGATCAACCCCTTATGAAACATATCCAATTTGCTTAGGTGTGTGACCCTGTATGATCATATAATACTAGCAATGAGTTCTAAATTCATTGATCATAAGTGGCTTCTAGGAAAGCATTATGATTGCCCAGTATTATATGAATGTTTAATCTCGATAACACAACTATCTCTAGAGTGATTACAAGTGTGATTTCAGGATATTCCCAACACTTTCGAGTCCTTGATCCTTGGTACGCCAGCAGTGGTGGGGTTGTGGCATTCGGAAAGGGCTATCCATAAGTTCTAGCCATAGCGGGACATGCCCAATATACCCAAATGCTTAGGACCTCAGAAAAACCTCCAATCTGATAATTTATTCCCATAACGAGTTTTTTTTTTGCCTCCTTCATAGATTCTATAAGAAGTTTTAAGGCGAATCTTCCCCATGGATAGGATTTTAACGATCCCAGAACTAACAAAAGCTTAGTAATGTCAGCCCTCATAAAAGTTGTCCAGTGTTGAGCCTCAATGAAGGATACATAGATGGCTAGATAGCAAAGCCATATCCTTTGCTGCGGTTCCCAACCAGCACATGTCTTACAAGCTTCAAATAATTGCGAACAACATTGGACTAACTCGAAATCAACCCCAAGAAGTGTTGGAATTGTGTCCAGTAATCTCGGTACTGTCTCTAGAAAGTAAGAGTATGTCAATGATCAGACATAAGTCATATAATACTGGGGGTCATGATGGCTTGCTAGAGTCCGCTCATGATCTATAAGTCTTGGACTTATTGCCTCTATTATATGATCCCATATGGGTCACACGCCTAAGCTAACAGGAAAATGTGTAGGAATGGCTTAGCAGAAGTACGGTAAAAGTGCCAGGCATTTACTGTACTTAGAGAGAATAAAAGGTTTTAGCCACTGTGTGTCGATCGATACACATGATGTGTCGATCGACACAGTGCGCGAATGGCCAAATGGCCCAAGAGGAACCGGACGAGTTTTATAAATAAAACTCGAGTCTGTTTTCTTCTTTAACCCTAGCCGCGCCTCTCTCTTTCTCTCTGCGCCTCCTCTCCCTTGGTCTAGCAGCCGTTTTCTGTGATCGCGTGTGTGAGCCTTTGGAGGATTCATCTCTCGGTGTTTCTCTGATCTCTGACCTGTTCTATCTCCTTCCGCTGCAATCAACAGGTAAAAGGTGAGATCTAATCATTGTTTCTAATCAAGAGAACCTAGATCCGCATGTTTAGGTTGATATGAATCTAAGAATTGAATCAGGATCAACTAAACAATCCTTCAGTGGTATCAGAGCCATTGGTTCTGGTTTTTCTTGTTTAGATTCAAGTTTAGGATTGTTTTCTTGTTTAAGAAGTGTTTTGAATCAACTACTGATAAGAGAAATCACTTAAGCAACAAGGAATTGAAACCTAAACACATCTGAAATCGCAAAAACCAAACTATATTGATTTGGAATGCGATTTTTCAAAAGTGAGAATCGGCTGTGATCGCATGGATCGATCGATACGATCGCATGGATCGGTCGACACAATCCGAGAATATCTCGGCCAAACCTGATAACCGTCCGTGCATGCGTGAGAGCATCGATCGATACAGGATCGATGCACGATCGATGCAGGATTGATGCTTAGAGCATCGACCGATGCGGTTGATGGATCGATCGATGCGGTTGGTTCATCGACCGATATGGTTGTTTTAAGGCTCGGTTTAATGATTTTATTAAAATTATAAACGTCACGGTTTAATAAACAGATTTAATAATTTTATTAAGTCTGGTTAAACCGGGATAAGAAATCCAAAGTCGTAAATTGGATTTTGTGCCTAAACCAGGATTTTCTAATTTGATTTGGTTGGACCAAATAAATTGAGAAAATCCGGTTTAGTAAATAACCGGTTGACAATTGTGGTCATCGTAGTAATTAAAATTTGGTTAGACCAATTTTAATGAACCAGACCGGTTATGTCATTTAATTGGACAATTGGGTCATGTCTTGGACATGGACAAATTCTTGGGCCTCGGGCCAAGAAGTTAAAACAATTGGGCCAATTATTTGAGTCTTTCTTCAGATTAATTTAGAATTTATTTTATAAAATTATAAAGTCGATTTTAAATTAAAGTTTCCGAAATTTTGAAATTAGAAAGTTTCTTATATTAGAAGTTTCTAGATTTGCGGGTTTTGGATTTTAAAGAAATTTCTAAAGTTAGAAAGTTTCCGTTTTTAGAAAGTTTCCAATTTTAGAAAGTTTCCAAAAATAGTAGGTTTCCAAAATGGAAAGTTTCCCGAAATAGTAATCTTCTATTTTGGGAATGAATTTTTAAATAAACCTACGAACCTCAAATAATATCAAGCGTTGGATGTCTTGTCCATTCTATGTCAGCTGTCGAAGCCCATTCAATTGTATTCATGGCCTTACAGTGTGAGGGTGTCTGCTTTTGCGTGGATAAGACGGTTTGTGATTCATAAATGTCATTGGGAGTCCCAGACATTAATGATTACATGACTGTATAGTCTGGTTTTCTTGACTGGGCCATCGGGAGTCCCGGGCCTTGAGACATCAGAGTGGATTGGGCCTCGGGCCCAGATTCACAACCAAGAGTTATATCACGGATATAATTAGCCGATATAGGGCTTACCGATATAAGCTAAGGTTGGGTGATGGCCAGTGGCCCACTTTGATCTTAGTTATATGTGGATCCTGGAATCATTATATTCTATTGAGGGTAACTTATGTTATTGAATATAATGCGTGATTAATCATATTAAATTTAATACGAGATTAATCATATTGAACATTTTAACTAATAACCTTTTTATCTATATATTTCAGCTATGACTACTACAAGCACACAAAACACATTCTCAATCCGGTCTGTTCTCGAGAAGGAGAAGCTGACTGGAACGAACTTCCTGACGTGGTCAAGGAACTTGAGGCTGGTCCTCAAGCAGGAGAAGAAGGATTATGTCCTTCGTGATCCTCTCCCCGAGAGGCCTGCTAACAATGCCGCCAGGACTCTGCATAATGCTTGGGAAAAGCATTCGTCAGATGAAAATGATGTGTATTGCCTTATGTTGGCGACAATGACTGGTGAGCTGCAAATGCAGTTCGAGAGTGTGTTGTCACCAATTGAGATAATGGCAAGCCTGAAATCGCTTTTTCAGGAGCAGGCTAGGACTGAGAGGTTTCAAACAGTTAAGAACCTCTTGGACTGCAAGTTGGCTGCGAATGCGGCAGTGAGTCCTCATGTCTTGAAGATGATGGGTTATCTCGATCATCTTCAGAAACTCGACTGCCCAATCAGCCAGGAACTTGCCTGCGACATCATTCTGCAGTCATTACCTGCAAGCTATGATCAGTTCATTCTGAACTTTAACATGCATGGCTTGAGTAAGACATTGCCTGAGCTTCACGGAATGCTCAAGACTGCAGAGCCCAACTTGAGGAAAACCGCCAAGGACCCCAATGTGCTTATGGTGCAAAAGGGCAAGGGGTTTAAGAAATCCTCTGCTAAGGATAAGGGAAAGGCCAAGGCTGTCCAAGTCGCGGACAAGGACACGCCAAAGCCCAATCCCAAGTCCAAGGCTGGGCCAACTGACATATGCAGGTTCTGTAAAGAACCAGGGCATTGGAGGAGAGAATGTAAGAAATTCCAAGAAGGTCTAAAGGAATTGAAGAAGAAGACTCTCGAGACTTCTTCGACAGGTATTTTTGTTATAGAAGTTAATACAACTACTTCTGATAATACCTCATGGGTTATGGATACTGGTTGTGGGGCTCATATTTGTACTAATATGCAGGCACTCAGCAACAGTAGAAGGCTGAAGCAAGGACAAGTGGAGCTACGAGTTGGGAATGGAGCGAAAGTTCCAGCACTAGCTGTAGGCACATACTTGTTGTCTTTACCTTCGGGATTGATTTTAGAACTCAGTAATTGTTATTTTGTACCTGCTATAAGCAGAAATATTATTTCAATTTCTTTGTTTGATTTGGAAGGTTATGATTTTTCAGTTAAGAATAAATTATGTTCCTTCAATCGCAACAATTTGTTCTATGGTTCTGCCCCTCTTATGAATGGGCTTTACATACTCGATCAATCCGCGCCAATTTATAACATTAATACCAAACGGTTCAAACCTAATGAGGAGAACCGAACGTTTCTATGGCATTGTCGTTTAGGGCACATCAGCGAGAAACGCATCAAGAGGCTCCATTCGAATGGACTTCTTGGCTCATTTGACTTTGAGTCATGTGAGAAATGCGAATCCTGCATGATGGGCAAAATGACACGGGCCCCCTTTAATAAACCTAACGAGAGGGCCAGTGACGTATTGGGCCTGATACACACTGATGTGTGTGGCCCAATGTCCACAAATGCAAGAGGAAACTATCAGTACTTCATTACCTTTACTGATGATTTCAGTAGGTATGGATATGTTTATGTAATGAAACATAAGTCTGAATCTTTTGAGAAGTTCAGAGAATTCCAAAATGAAGTACAGAACCAACTTGGCAAAAGCATTAAGGCTCTTCGGTCCGACCGAGGAGGAGAATACTTAAGCCAAGAATTCAGTGATCATCTAAGAGAGTGTGGGATCGTGTCCCAACTCACTCCTCCCGGAACACCTCAATGGAATGGTGTGTCTGAGAGGAGAAATCGGACCTTATTGGATATGGTTCGATCTATGATGAGTCACACAGACCTTCCAATATCCCTTTGGGGATATGCTCTGCTAACAGCAGTGTTCACTCTAAATAGAGCGCCATCGAAAGCAGTAGCAAAGACACCATATGAATTATGGACTGGAGAAGCTCCAGTGCTGTCCTATCTCAGAATTTGGGGTTGTGAAGCCTATGTCAAGAGATTGATCTCAGATAAGCTTACACCAAAATCTGACAAATGCTACTTCATTGGTTATCCACGGGAAACCAAGGCTTATTACTTCTATCTACGTTCCGAGAACAAGATCTTTGTTGCCCGGGATTGTAACTTTCTTGAGAGGGAGTTTCTCTCTAAGAAAGACAGTGGGAGTAAGGTACTGCTTGAAGAAATTCAAGATGAACAGGATACTGCTCAACCTAATGAGGAAGAGCAGCAGGAGGACCTACAAGAAATTGTAGAGCCTGAACCTGTAGTACCTGAAGTTCGAAGATCCGGGAGGATCCGTCACGAACCCGAGAGATATCAAGGATTCCTCGTGACTGACTGTCATGATCTTCTGATCATTGATGGTGATGAACCATCGAACTTCAATCAAGCCATGATGGGCCCAGATTCCTCTAAGTGGCGCAAGGCCACTGATTCCGAAATGGACTCCATGTCGGTCAACCAAGTGTTTTCGTTGGTTGACTTACCCGCTGGTGTAAAAGCCATCGAGTGCAAATGGATCTTCAAGAAGAAGATTGACGTGGATGGAAATGTCCAGATTTATAAAGCCAGGTTGGTGGCAAAAGGTTTCAGACAAGTTCACGGAGTGGATTACGATGAAACCTATTCAGCAGTGGCTATGATGAAATCTATTCGGATTCTACTAGCAACTGCAGCTTTTCATGATTATGAAATTTGGCAGATGGACGTGAAAACCGCCTTCCTGAATGGTATTCTGGAAGAGGATGTGTATATGACACAACCTGACGGTTACATAGATCCAAAGAATGCTGGGAAAGTATGCAAGCTTCATAAATCCATTTATGGATTGAAGCAAGCATCGAGGAGCTGGAATCTTCGTTTTGATGAAGCGATCAAGCAATTTGACTTCATCAGAAACGAAGAAGAACAATGCGTGTATAAGAAAACTAGTGGGAGCAAGATAGTATTTCTTATTCTGTATGTCGATGACATACTGCTTCTCGGAAACGACATTCCAATGCTGAAGTCCGTAAAGGACTGGCTTGGAAGTTGTTTTTCCATGAAAGACATGGGTGAAGCCGCATACGTTCTTGGAATCAGGATCTACCGGGATAGATCTAGAAGGCTGATAGGCTTGTGTCAAGATTCATACATTGACAAAGTCCTGCAAAGATTCAGCATGAAGGATTCCAAGAAGGGCTTCACGCCAATGGTACATGGCACAACGCTAAGCAAGAAGCAGAGCCCTACGACGGCTGCTGAGCTTGAGCGCATGAAGAATATTCCTTATGCATCTGCAATAGGATCAATCATGTATGCCATGATCTGTACTCGTCCTGATGTTGCTTATGCATTGAGCATGACGAGTAGATACCAGTCAAATCCAGGTGAAAACCATTGGATTGCCGTAAAGAATATCTTGAAGTATCTAAGACATACTAAGGATAAGTTCTTGGTGTACGGCGGAAGTGATGTGCTTAAAGTCAGTGGATTCACGGACGCAAGTTTCCAGACAGACCAAGATGATTTCCGGTCACAGTCCGGTTATATCTTTTGTCTGAATGGCGGTGCAATAAGTTGGAGAAGCTCCAAGCAAGACACCGTTGCTGATTCCACTACAGAAGCTGAATATATCGCCGCCTCAGAAGCTGCGAAGGAAGCTGTTTGGATACGAAAGTTCATTATTGAACTAGGTGTGATACCAGATGCGGCTGAGCCTCTGGCACTATTTTGTGACAACAATGGTGCTATAGCTCAGGTAAAGGAACCAAGATCACACCAGAAATCCAAGCATGTTCTAAGAAGATTTCACTTGATACGTGACATCATTAATAGAAAGGAAGTCAAGATCAGCCGAGTTCAGACAGATGATAACGTCGCTGATCCGTTGACAAAGCCACTCCCAAGGCCTAAGCTCGAGTTTCTGACTGAAGCTGTAGGCATTAGAGACATTGAAATGTAATCTAAATTTGAGTGGGAGTTTGAGGGCTTTTATTTAGTTATTTGATATGTTCTTGTAAAAACATTCTTATGTTTAATGAAATTATTATTTCAAGATTATTTTAACTGTGATGAAATAATCGTTCCAAAGTGATATAAACCATTTTATAGGTCATCGAAGTAAGTGACTTGATCTTGAGTCATCAAAGTCATTTAGCTTGATCATGAGACCCTATATTTGATAGATGGATTATATCATCCTGTCCCTAGTCGAAGGTTGTTGAAATTGGAACACCAACAACCGTGAGAGACTGGATTGATATGTGACTTATGACAAAGTCTCAGTGTGTCATAGATGCGCGGCATCAAAGTCAATACATAGGTGTATGTTGGGAACATACGACCGGACAAGACCCGATTATGAGAACTCTTCAGGATATTTATATCTGTGTCATAAGAGATTCTCACTACGACTATAGAGTATAGTCCTTAGACCTGAGTTCGCATGCATGTGACTGCACATGGACTGATGCACTTTGATCATTGTCTAACGCTATCGTTCTGCGATAGTTATAAGGACCTTGTTTGGGTACATTATGAAATGAGTAGTTTACAGTGATGGAATAAGACGGAATTTGTCCCTCCAATATAAATGGAGTGAATATCTCTAGGCCAATCGGAGATTTGAATACTGGAAAATGCATGGCCATGCTCAAACGGACTGTCCCGAGTCGTTTGGATTGTCAGTATCGAATCAGAGTCCGATGAACAAGATTAGGCTTTATAAGGATGACACCAATCTTGCCTTATGACTAATCGAGATATTGTGACAAAAGGATTATGAATACAGAGATTCCAGTACAAGTGGGAGATTGTTGGAATTGTGTCCAGTAATCTCGGTACTGTCTCTAGAAAGTAAGAGTATGTCAATGATCAGACATAAGTCATATAATACTGGGGGTCATGATGGCTTGCTAGAGTCCGCTCATGATCTATAAGTCTTGGACTTATTGCCTCTATTATATGATCCCATATGGGTCACACGCCTAAGCTAACAGGAAAATGTGTAGGAATGGCTTAGCAGAAGTACGGTAAAAGTGCCAGGCATTTACTGTACTTAGAGAGAATAAAAGGTTTTAGCCACTGTGTGTCGATCGATACACATGATGTGTCAATCGACACAGTGCGCGAATGGCCAAATGGCCCAAGAGGAACCGGACGAGTTTTATAAATAAAACTCGAGTCTGTTTTCTTCTTTAACCCTAGCCGCGCCTCTCTCTTTCTCTCTGCGCCTCCTCTCCCTTGGTCTAGCAGCCGTTTTCTGTGATCGCGTGTGTGAGCCTTTGGAGGATTCATCTCTCGGTGTTTCTCTGATCTCTGACCTGTTCTATCTCCTTCCGCTGCAATCAACAGGTAAAAGGTGAGATCTAATCATTGTTTCTAATCAAGAGAACCTAGATCTGCATGTTTAGGTTGATATGAATCTAAGAATTGAATCAGGATCAACTAAACAATCCTTCAAGAAGCTCCCACATTGCTCTCATATTGTCGGTATATTCAACTTCAGGGTACTCGAGATTCTCAACATAGTCGCAGTTGAGTCCGGTTATGACATGAAACTCATTTAGGGAGAACCTAGCTGGCTGAACGCCGAGAAGAGACTATATCTCGTACTTCTTCTTGCAATCTAACTGTAATCATAGCATGTAGTGCAACATCCTTGAACACCATTTGAAGTGCAGGTCATGGAATCTCAAAAATCCCATTGTCTGAATCGAGGAGATGTTGTCATTCTCCTGGTAACAACGCTACTCTAACATCATCAATAAGATCTCTCCTACAACTAAAGTAGTGTATGCTTTTATCCGCAACCGGCTCATAACCGGGTGTGAACATGCTTTGTGGGAATTCAACGTCTGCCATAATGAAAACCTGAAACAACAAGGGCCACTCAAATCATGGTCAAAGTTCATATTCAGTCTCAATACTACTAGCCAGACAAGCCTTATACAATCAGACATATTATGCCGTTTGGCTACTAATAGTTATGTTAAGTATATAGACGAAGAGAAGATTCGATGAATCTTACCGTCATAGGACAACAACGGAGGAAAGAGAAACCAGATATGGAATTTAAAAAAAATGAAAGCTCAGCGCAACAGCGTTCCAAAAAAGTAAGACTCCATAACGAATATCCAGACGCCATTATCAGTATCATTAAATCTTACTGTCGAAGGAAAACTACGGAGGAGAATAGAGAAAGAAGATCTAGAATTTAGAAAAAACAAAAGCGCAGCACAAGTATGAGAAAAAAAGTAAAACTCCATTTGCAGTCTGAGGACTATAAGCCAGACTCCATTTGCAGTCTGAGGGCTATAATCAGACACCATTAGCCGTCTGGCTACTAATACTTATGCTTAGTTTATTGACGAAATGAGAATTCGATGAATCTTACCGTCGAAGGTCAGCGGCGGAGTAGAGAGAAACCAAATCTGGAAACGATACCCAGAACAAATTGAAGATGTCGGTTCAGTGGCTTTGAGAGAGAACAGGTTTTTTTATCCTTCCTTGGAAACTGTAACAAAAGGATAAAAAATCCTTTTATATGCGGGTCATAAGTGGCAGTTAAAACGAGACGGTTTTACCACATGTGACGGTTTTACCACATGTGACGGTTTTACCACATACGTAATTGCCGCACATTTTTCGTCTCCCTTTTACATAACTGTTGTGCATTTTTTCGCGTAATTTACAAAAAAAATTCAACTACTGCGCATTTTAACATTGTCAGACATCCACTACAAGAAAAATCAACATTCATAGCACACGATACAAGCTATTGTATGTAATAGATAGCGTTTCCACAAACGCTCTCACAGCGGCAGCTATAATAGACCCCCTATACCATAGCTTTTCTTTCGTGCTATTATATCGTTTATCTATGATAGCGCTATTTTCTTCTTGCTATTACTAGACGTACTATAGCCCATTATATGTATCGTAATATATTTTATTATAGCTTTATATTCGTGCTATGTATTTTTAAGTACTATTATTCAATTGTTTTGAATTTTTTTATACACTATTAAATAATTTTAATTTGAATTTTATATTTGATTAAAAACATATTTTATAAATTATTAATAGTTACATAAAAGTAATATTACATTACAAATACAAAGAAATCTACAAATTCTTAACATATTCATATCATTGTTCCATTGTTTCTCAAACACTTTTGCTTCCCACTTGATCTCTTCCATCCTTGGTAGAACATTATGTGTATCCATCTCTTCCTGTCCAACAAACAGAAACAATTCTCATAAATATAGCAATCCATACTGCAGCCAGAAAGGAACACAAAGACTCCGTATCAGTTCACTGCACAGTTGACTATCATTCATGTAATTATCCAGCATGAAATATGATTAATTCTACTATACACGAAAGATGAAATCATATTCACGCTTTATGATTACTTATAGAACTCAGTATTGAGTATATATGGAATTAAGGATCATCCTACATAGAGTCATAGACACCAAACAGGGGTAAGGGCAAACAAATTATCAGAGCAAAACAACATTGTACCTGCGAACTGGATCTGCTAGTTCAGTGAGAGGCTTCCCGCTCAAAGGGCATGTGATGTTTAGGAGAGGGCACTGAGTACTGGTCATCACAATGCCCTCTTCGTCGTCACCAGGCATTGGTTCACCTGCATGATGAACTTTCGGCAGAAAAATATTGACAAGAACTTAAAAGGAAATCGGATATTAGACCTATTCAATTCAAGCTAAGAACTTACCTGAACAACGATAACTGACGCATCAGATGATGATTCTATGGCACTGACGAAGTTGTAGCCTTGAGCTTTGTGAACTCATCGTCAAGCAAATTTTTAAAGTCAGTTAACTGCGGTCATTAGAGTGAGTCAGAAAGCAGCCTGCTACAACTAAAAGTAAGCAGCCGAACAAGCATCTAGATTAACACATGAAAGAGGAATGTGCTTACTTGTTCCCCAGACTGGTACCCATTTGCAACAGATTGAATTGCCGACGAACGATGAGCACAATCACCATATAAATCCAATAGCTCAGCCACAGATTTTTCAAGGTCTTTAACCTGTGGACAATATATTGTCAGAAAGAGAGACGTGATAACACGTTGAATAGAAATTCAGTGATCCAATGATAAACCAAAATCAAAAGATGAAAGTTCAAGCAGTTTCCATATGTACAGAGAAGCGACTAATGATTATTAGCCATATACAAAAACTTAAGGAGACGAAACGGCCTTCCCAGATATAGCTGTGTTGAAGCTGAACTCCTCTCAACAACAAATCTAACACCAAATGATATTTGATTAAAATCAAGACGTTCAGAACAAGACGAGGAACATATTATGTTGTTCATATACAATGTATTCATTTGAAGATGTGGATCATATACTATATACATAAGTCCATTTAAGATGGCTCTAATATAGTAAACTGTCAAAGTAAAATACAGCTCACCACTCTGTAAAGCAGCCGCAGCAGAGGAATGACTTGAGGCTTTTTTGATGAGTTTGATTACTTCATCCATATTGTCAAGTCCAACCACAATACCCTACAGTGAAGTAGTTACATAGTAAGATCGTGGTCTTCATGCATCATAATCAGATAGGAAATTTCGAGAGTACTTATAGTTAAGATAGGTAGCATAGTTTAAGAAAGTAAAATATGTTGGGTTGTTCGGTTGATCCTGATTCAATTCTCATATTGATATCAACCTAAACATGCATCAGATCTAGGTGTTCTTATTTAGAATCATAACATGATCTCACCTTTTACCTGTTTGTTGCAGCGGAAGGATTAGAACAGGTCAGAGATCAGATAGATGCACCGAGGGATGAATCCTCCAGAGGTTCACACACGCTTCACAAGGAAATGGCTGCTAGACCACGAGGAACAGAGGCGCAGAGAGAGGAGAGAAATCGCGGCTAGGGTTCGGGTTAAGGGAGAAAAGACTTGGCTTTTAGTCATTAAAAGCCTTCTCTTTTCCCTTATGGGCTTTTGGGCCCAATCTGATTAAATCCCATTTAATCAGACCCATTATTCATTCTCTCTTAGTACGACAAATGCCTAGCACTTTTGTCGTACTTCTGCTAAGCCGTTCCAACACATTTTCTTGTTAGCTTAGGCGTGTGACCCATATGGGATCATATAATAAAAGCAATAAGTCCAAGACTTATAGATCATGAGCGGACTCTAGCAAGCCATCATGATCCCCAGTATTATATGACTTATGTCTGATCTCGACATACTCTTACTTTCTAGAGACAGTACCGAGATTACTGGACAAAATTCCAACAATCTCCCACTTGTACTGGAATCTCTGTATTCATAATCCTTTTGTCACAATATCTCGATTAGTCATAAGGCAAGATTGGTGTCATCCTTATAAAGCCTAATCTTGTTCATCGGACTCTGATTTGATACTGACAATCCAAACGACTCGGGAAAGTCCGTTTGAGCATGGCCATGCGTTTTCCAGTATTCAAATCTCCGATTGGCCTAGAGATATTCACTCCATTTATATTGGAGGGACAAATCCCATCTTGTTCCATCACTGTAAACTACTCATTTCATGATGTACCCAAACAAGGTCCTTATAACTATCGCAGAACGATAGCGTTAGACAATGATCAAAGTGCATCATTCCATGTGCAGTCACATGCATGCGAACTCAGGTCTAAGGACTATACTCTATAGTCGTAGTAAGAATCTCTTATGACACAGATATAAATATCCTGAAGAGTTCTTATAAGCGGGTCTTGTCCGGTCGTATGTTCCCAAACATACACCTATGTACTGACTTTGATGCCGCGCATCTATGACACACTGAGACTTTGTCATAAGTCACGTACCAATCCAGTCTCACACGGTTGTTGATGTTCCAGTTTCAACAACCTTCGACTAGGGACAGGATGATATAAAACATTTATCAAATATAGGGTCTCATGATCAAGCTAAATGACTTTGATGACTCAAGATCAAGTCACTTACTTCGATGACCTATAAAATGCTTCATATCATTTTGGAACGATTATTTCATCACAGTTAAAATAATCTTGAAATAATAATTTCATTAAAACATAAAATGTTTTACAAGAACATATCAATAACTAAATAAAGCCCTTTAACAACTCCCACTGAAAATAAGACTACATCTTAATTTCACTTATCCTACAGCAACAGTCCGCGACTCGTGCTTAGGCCTAAGGAGTGGCTTCGTTAATAGATTAGCAACGTTCTCATTCGTTGAAACTTGCTGATCTACTTAACATCTCTGTCATTTATCTCACGGAATAGGTTATACCTATCCTCAAGGTGTTTGGACCTCTGATGTGCAGCTAGTTTCATCTATGCTGGAATCACATCAAGTTCAGTGATGAACTCTTCTTTCCAAACTACCTCTTTCGCCGCTTCCCAAGCTGCGAAAGATTCAGCTTAAGTCATGGAGTCAGCAACAGTGCCGTGCACCGCCGAAACAAACACAAGATATAACCAGACTGTGACCGGAAATCATCTTTGTCTGTTGGAAACTTGCCTTTCAGACTCTATCGACTTATAGCACCTTACTTTCTCCGTAAATCAAGAACTTATCCTTAGTATTCCTCAAATACTTTAGGACATACTTTAGGAAACTTGATTCTTTGCTGGATTTGACTGGTCTTTATTTGTCTTGCTTAACATTAAAGCAACATCAAACAAGTATGTTTCATGGCATACATGATAGATCCAATTGCCGACGCATATGGAATCTCATCCATGCATTTAAGCTCAGCAGTTATCGTAGGATACTGTATCTTGCTTAACTTAATGCCATGTGACATTGGCATAAAACCCTTCTTGGATTGCTCAAAACGTGTAGGACTTTGTCAATTTAAGAATCTGACTTTGTCCTATCAGCTCTTTTGGATCTCTATCTTTAGATCCAAAATCCAAAACTACGTGGCTTTACCCATGTCATTCATTAAACCAACTCCCAAGCTAGTCCTTTATCGACTACAGCGTTGGGACGTTATATCCGAGAATCAGTATGTCATCGACATACACTTTGAGAAATGCAATATCGCTCCCACTTATCTATTAGTAAACACACAGTTCCGCTTCGTTCCTGTTCAAGTCAAAAACTTGACTACTTCAACAGAACGAAGATTCCAACTCCGATATGTTTGCTTCCATCCATGAATGGATCGATGAAGCTAACTTACATAAAATGTAATTTTTTGGAGTCCGGGCTTACTTTCGCTTCTTTGAATTTCGCAGATTCGTTGCTTTCAATGATCATCAGATCATGCGAGCTTTCAATGATTATCAGGTTCAACTAATGACGAGAAATCACTCTCTGATTAGTAACTGATTCATTCATATCTGCGAACTTCAGGCTCCACAGGTGTAGATTCTACAGAAATCTGTAAATCCTTCCGCTGCTCTCCCTCAATAGGTAAAGCAGCCTCCTGTATTTCTCGAATTTCTTCGAGTTGTACTTTTACTCCCACTGTTCTTCTTGGAAAGTAACTTCCCTTCTTAGAAAACAGAATGGTCGTAAAAAATACTTTTTACTCCCACTGTTCTTCTTGGAAAGTAATTTCCCTTCTTAGAAAACAGAATGGTCGTAAAAGTACCGAGCCTTGGTTTCCCTTTGAAAACTTCGAGTTATGCTTTTACTCCCACTGTTCTTCTTTGAAAATAACTTCCCTTCTTAGAAAACAGATTGGACGTAAAAGTAACAAGCCTTAGTTTCTCTAGGACAACCAGCGAAGTAGCACAACTACAAATACTCAGTAAAGACAAATTTGGATCGATTCCAATCCACATTAACGTGGTGTCTTTCAACCGATATTTGTGGAACTATTTCAGCGTAAACTTAGATATTTTAGAGCGTTATTTTTAAATAATATCATGGAAGATTCGTGTGACTCATCTTTAATCATTTCTAATAAGATCTGATTATTTCTCACAGAAACACCTTCAGGTTTTCAGGAGAAATGAGCTGTGAAACGATTTCACACTCATTAAGATGATCACACAATCAATGACTTAAGTATTCTCACTCGTGATTTAATCCAGAGTCTTAATACTTTTGTCATTCAGATCCTATACTTCATTCTGGAACTCTTTTGACCATGTCAAAGAATTCCGACTTGTGTCTCATCAAATGAACACAGTCACACTCACTGAAGTGATCAGTAGAGACAATGAAGTACAGGAAATTTTCTCTGGCATTACTGCTCATTGGGCCACATACATCAGTATGTTGCAGGTCCAATAAGCCTTTGGGCCTTTCTCTAGCTCGGCTAAGATAGGCCCTTTTCCTTTTGGTCCAGTAAACAGAATCCAAGTCTCATAAGATATCTTATCAAATGAGCCCAACAGTCCATAACTATGGGATTTCTGAATCCGACTTACTCTATGTGACCAAGACTTTTATGCCAAGAAAAATCAGGTTTAATTCATTAGATTTAAACCAATTCGGTATTTATGTTACATTTAGGCACTCTTTGGTTTAAAATATAAAACCCATTCCATGAATAGGGTGCTACAATTAATATTTCATTAAGATCAAAAGAACAAAACTTGTCTTTTATCAAAATGAAAAACATTCAAATTCTTACAAGAAAATGAAAGACAATTCTGCTTAAAGCAGGTACATTGTAGCAATTACTTAATACAAAACCAAGCCTAAAAGGGATCTATAAGTGAAAACCCTACGACTGAGGCAGCATCCCAAGCTCCTTCCAGACATGTAGTTTCACTTGCCCTTCCTTCAACGTTCTACTGTTGTTTAGGCTCTGCATATTATCACAAATATCAGTGCCATAACCAGTATTCAATACCTTTAAGGTAGAACTTGAAGTAATAACATGAATACCTGAGGAAGTAGTCTCATACATCGACTTTAACTCCTCATCATCTTCCATGAATTTAATGCAATTTCTCTTCCAATGCCCTGTCTCCTTACAGTAGCAGCACTTACCAACGCAAGAGGTATCTGACTCGGGCTCAGAAGACACACGCTTGCCATGATTCAAAATCTGGACAACTTTGTCTTCACCCTTGTCAGCAGTAAGCCTACCCTTCTCATTCATGAGATTGTACAGGGTACTCTTCACGTTTGGCTCAACTGTCTTGAGCATATCATGCAGTTCAGTCAGCGTCTTCGTTAAGCCTTTCTTGATATAGTTCCTTCTGAACTTATCATAGCTTGACGGCAGTGACTGCAGAATGATCTCAGTTGCCAACTCTTGGCTAACTGGATAATCCAGTTTCCTCAGGTTATCTATATAACCTATCATTTTACTGATATGAGGACTTACTGGATGATCATATGGTAGCTTGCAGCTAGTGAGAGACTTAACCAACTGGTATCTCTCCACTCGTATTTGCTCCTGAAATTTCAATTTCAGGCTGCTGATCATCTCTATTGGCGACTCCATGTTCTCATATTGCTCCCGCAAGTCTGAGTCCATAGTAGCCAATATCAGACCACGCACATCTACCGCATCATTATAATGCTTATTCCAAGCATCATATACTGCATGAGAAGCATTGGACCCGATCCTCACGGGGAGAGCTCTCTCAAGGACATAGTCCTTTCTCTCCTGTCTGAGGACTAGCCTCAGGTTCCGCGACCAAGTCAAGAAATTTGATCCGTTCAGCTTGTCCATCTTAAGGACAGACCGGATCGAGAAAGTGTTTTGATTGTTCGTGCTAGTCATAACTGAAAATTAAGATAAAAGGATTTTAGTTAATATGTTCAATATGATTAATCTCGTATTAAATTTAATATGATTAATCACGCATTATATTCAATAACATAAGTTACCCTCAATAGAATATAATGATTCCAAGATCCACATATAACTAAGATTAAAGTGGGCCACTGGCCGTCACCCAACCTTAGCTTATATCGGTAAGCCCTATATCGGCTAATTATATCCGTGATATAACTCTTGGTTGTGAATCTGGGCCCGAGGCCCAATCCACTCTGATGTCTCAAGGCCCGGGACTCCCGATGGCCTAGTCAAGAAAACCAGACTATACAGTCATGTAATCATTAATGTCTGGGACTCCCAATGACATTTATGAATCACAAACCGTCTTACCCACGCAAAAAGCAGACATCCTCACACTGTAAGGCCATGAATGCAATTGAATGGGCTTTGACAGCTGACATAGCCTTGACAAGACATCCAACGCTTGATATTATTTGAGGTTCGTAGGTTTATTAAAATCATTCCCAAAATAGAAGATTACTATTTCGGGAAACTTTCTATTTATGGAAACCTACTATTTTTGGAAACTTTCTAAAATTGGAAACTTTCTAAAACCGGAAACTTTCTAACTTTAGAAATTTCTTTAAAATCCAAAACCCGCAAATTCAGAAAATTCTATTTTAAGAAACTTTCTAATTTCAAAATTTCGGAAACTTTAATTTAAAAACGACTTTATAATTTTATAAAATAGATTTTAAATTAATCTGAAGAAAGACTCAATTAACTGGCCCAATTGTTTTAACTTCTTGGCCCGAGGCCCAAGAATTGGTCCATGTCCAAGACATGACCCAATTGTCCAATTAATTGACATAACCGGTCTGGTTCATTAAAACTGGTCTAACCAAGTTTTAATTACTACGATGACCACAATTGTCAACCGGTTATTTACTAAACCGGAACTTCTCAATTTATTTGGTCCAACCAAATCAAATTAGAAATTCCTGGTTTAGGCACTAAATCCAATAATTCTTTCGACATTGGATTTCTTATCCTGGTTTAACCAGACTTAATAAACTTATCAAATCTGTTTATTAAACCAGGACGATTTAATTTTAATTAAAAAAACTTAAACCGAACCGCCAAAACGAACCGTGACGATCACGTCAGCCCTAGCTTCGCGACCATTGTCCAGCCGCAAGTCGTGCAACGATCCGAGATCGAGACGACGTGCAGCTCCGGACGGGACGCGACAGCCGGGCAGGTTGGGACGCTCGGGTGGGACGGCCGGGACGCACGGTCGCTCCACGATCGCCGAGCGATCGGGACGTGACGCGCGCGACAGCCGGGAAGCGATCGGGACGACGCGATCGACTCGACGCGATGATCGACTGCGATCGGTCGACCGACCCGATCCGATCCATCCGTCCGATCCGCGTCCGACCGGTCCAATCCGACCAACCGGCCATGCCGATCCAATCCGATCGCAAATCTGAGTCATATAGCTCATGTTTTGCGATTTTTCTTGTGTGTTTAGAGTTCAATTCTGATTCTTAACTGTTTTATCTTATCAGTAATTGATTCAAAAACAATTCTAAACAGATTAAACAACCTAAACATGAATCTAAAACAAGAAACCTAAGAACCAATGGCTCTGATACCACTGTTGGGTTGTTCGGTTGATCCTGATTCAATTCTCATATTGATATCAACCTAAACATGCATCAGATCTAGGTGTTCTTATTTAGAATCATAACATGATCTCACCTTTTACCTGTTTGTTGCAGCGGAAGGATTAGAACAGGTCAGAGATCAGATAGATGCACCGAGGGATGAATCCTCCAGAGGTTCACACACGCTTCACAAGGAAATGGCTGCTAGACCACGAGGAACAGAGGCGCAGAGAGAGGAGAGAAATCGCGGCTAGGGTTCGGGTTAAGGGAGAAAAGACTTGGCTTTTAGTCATTAAAAGCCTTCTCTTTTCCCTTATGGGCTTTTGGGCCCAATCTGATTAAATCCCATTTAATCAGACCCATTATTCATTCTCTCTTAGTACGACAAATGCCTAGCACTTTTGTCGTACTTCTGCTAAGCCGTTCCAACACATTTTCTTGTTAGCTTAGGCGTGTGACCCATATGGGATCATATAATAAAAGCAATAAGTCCAAGACTTATAGATCATGAGCGGACTCTAGCAAGCCATCATGATCCCCAGTATTATATGACTTATGTCTGATCTCGACATACTCTTACTTTCTAGAGACAGTACCGAGATTACTGGACAAAATTCCAACAAAATATTTCAAAACACACCTCAATAATATGCTTTCTTTGCTGTGCATGTGAAAGCTTGAACCTTGCGCACCTTTCGACAACAGAACATCTGAAATCAATAAATGCCTACACACGCAAAAAGCAGAACGTAAACAGAAAATATATATTCAATATGATAGTCATAAAAGATAATTAAACATCATCTCTGATTTTCACTTTTCTATTATTCCTTCAGGCTTATTTTCTTGGACATAGTCCATCAAAGAATATGTATTAGCAAGATCAATTTTCAGTATATTCTGTATAGAGATCCAGTAACTTAAAGGACGCATGAGTTACATAGGCAAGTAGTTACCTGAAGTAATTCTTTGAAACCCATTAGCTTGGGCTCTCCATTACAGATACTGCAAAACAAGTAACATTAAACCAATTAAGATCAAGGAATAAAACATACTCATTGGAGAATTTTCGATGAGTCAACCTGTGAAACACCATGTTTCTTTCATATGCTAATTCTATCAAGAAATACAAGAATCTCTATGCAGCAAATACAGGATGAACGAAGTGCAAAGTATTGATTGATACACTCAATCATAGTCACCTATCTCCATGACTCACCCATGTTTCTCCCAATTCTTAATTTCATTATTGAGACATAAGAAACTGTTGGTTGATACATTCAACTTAAACCCAAAAAAATAATCCCACAACACATCTTACATTTCTCCCAACTCTTATTTCTCCTACACAAGGATGAAAAGTAACTAATCTTATCCTTATTGATTTCTGGTTGGCAACATTCTTATCCTTATTGATTTCATTAAAGGACATTTTGTACCCGTACTACTCCATATAATTTGCCAAACTGAAACTTTGTAGTCAATTTTTATACAGAAACTGCAAGTGATTCTCTAGATAACAATGTGGATCCTATTTCTGACCTGTAAAGGACAAATCCAAGTGCAAGAACTGCAGTTCTCCTGACATCGTCACGGACATCAGACTAAGCAAAGTGTAAAAGTTGGCGGATGGCTTTGTTGTTTGCGGTTCCACTGTAAGCCAATCCCCTAAAAACACAAAACCTGAAGTTAAATATCAAAAGAGAAGAACTGAAACTGAGTGGGAAGGTACCTTCTTTGTCTTGGATCTTGGCCTTGGCATTGTCGATGGTGTCGTTGCTCTTGACCTTTAACAGTAGCTGGAGATGCGGCTTTAGCTGGATGAGTTTGGGGACTGGCAGAGACGGAAGCGGCTGAGGCAGATTGTCGAAGACAGTTGCCAGAGGAACATGAGGGTCTCGCGGTGGAGCTAGGTCCAGCAACAACAATGGCGAATTCAATGGTGGAGTAAAAGAAAAAAATTTAGGGATTTGAGATTTGGGGATCTAAGGGAGTGTGGAGGATTGAGAAAAGAAACCTCTCCTCAAATGATAGAGAGGTCGGAAAAAGAAGCAGAGGAGGAGAAGGCTGACGGCGGAGGTTTGGTGTACAAACGGAGGAAGATGAGAGAACCAAATACGAGGAGAAAGAATCGTTCATCGTCGGAGACGAAAACCTAAGAGAAGAGGGAGATGAGTTTTTTTTTTCCTGGATCTGAATGAATTGAGTTTTTTTTTTAACAAAGGTTTTTAATGAGAGGATGAGGGAAAAGAGGAAAAAATCCAAAGTTTTTGCCGCTTATTCTAATTTTCGGCTAAGTGTTGGCGGATTAAGTGATTTTCATTTCCCGCTTACTGATTCCCTATCATAGTGTTATTTAAATGCTATTATTAGAAATCAAAATCAAAATTTAATCTTTTATAGCAGTTTGTAAAACCGTGCTATCGTCAAGTGCTATCAATGCCCCTTTTTTTTGTAGTGATCATATGTATTCTGACAACATAGTTTTAATTTATACATCATATGCAGTCTGATAGTTAAAATTTATTATTCAGACATTATTTGAAGTCTGAAAGCATAGTATTTACTATTCAGACTTCATATGAAGTCTGGCAATATAATATTTATTATTCAGACTTCATATAGTATATATTATTCAGACATCATATGAAGTCTGGCGACCGAGTATTTTAGTAGCTTTAAAAGAGGACAATTCGCATAATGAAATTGGATGATGACTGAAATTACAAAGAGGACAATTCGTCTTATATTACATAAAATTGTAGTTGGATACATGGGACTAACATATTACAAGAAACCAAATGCCCTCAAGATGATCGGGATGATAATAATAGCACCAGCAAACATCAAATACTTATACTTGACGCCACGCTTTGTCTGGTTAGATGACTTCTCAGTCAACAGCTCCTTTAATTGAGCTATCTCTGCCTGCGCTACCTTGAGGTCATCGTGCAAGGTGGTAACACACTCTTTTTCAGCATAACAAAGGAAGATGTAATCAATTTGTTCACCATGTTTGATGAGGACATCGACTCAAGCATAGAGATTCATCAAGAAGACTTAGAAGAAGTACCTGGTGCTCAAGACATCACAACCATGAGAGATCCTCCAAGGACAAGATCAGGAACTAGAAGACTTAGAGCATTATTTAACAAGTCAATTCAGAGTCTCCTAGCTCAATACTATCAAGAGCAATCGGCCATAATTCAAGTACAGTGCTTAAGGGCCCAACTGAAGCCATTTGAAGACTTGAAGATGATTTTCTCAATTCAGCCACCTAGGCCCAATCTTGGACGTCCACACACTCCTAAACACGCTTAAGAAGGTATGATTTCATTTAATATATTGTGTTTGCTCATTTTGAAGGTCCAAGACATTGTATTAGTCGAATAAGTCAATGTTTCCTTTCATTTCTTTTTGAATTCGAATCATAGGTTAGTTTAGTACTTTAGTAATCATTGTATTAGGTTTTCTGCCCCAGAAGGAACCAGCTGCACGATCCCCTTTATAAGGATTCTTAGCAGCCGTGTATCATTTACGAAGTATCAATAAAATAATGCAGTTCTTCTTGAGAGAAAACACTTTGAATTCTAAGATTTCTTGTGAGTCATATCAAGCGACCTTAGATCAGTCTTATCACAAGATCATTCATCTCTTGTGTGGTGAAATTCATCCCATCCTTACTTCCATTCAATCATTCAAACGTCCATCCTAAGGAGTCTAGAGACCCACGGCTGGATCCATCTCATCACACCATCACTCACGATCTAGAAAAGAGAGTCTTCAGTCCCCGTTCTAAATCAACCACGTTTCTATCTTTCATCATCTGGTATTGGAGCCGAAAGGTTCCTAGATCAGGTGTATCTACTTTCTTTCGGTTTCCATTGCATCTCGATTTATAGTTTATGTTCTTCATTGCATCTTAAAGTCAGAAAACCAAAAATAAAAGTTTACTTGCATAATAGCTTAGTTCTTGTAGATCTTATTGCATCAGTTTTGAAAACCATCTGTTTAAAATCGTTTGTTTCCAAGCTTAGATTTGTTTTCAAGTTCCAGGTTTTCTGTGCTTCACTATAATCATTCTCTTTGCTCGGTTAGTATTGTTATAGATCGTTGTCCTTAGGTTACTCTTAGGCTCCAACTGGTAACCACAATTGGGGAAAGGAATGAGAAGGAACATGACATTCCCCTTCATTCCTAATTTTTTTTACCATTTGCAATGAATATTTGTTACATATAATTCCTTTTCATTCCTTACCATTCCTTATTTTTAGAGAGAATTAATGAACAAATATATTCCTTATCAAATTAGTCAAGGAACAAAGAGAATTTTTTCCATTCCTTCTCTACGTTTATTCCCTATAATTTTTTCCCCATCATTACTTTTTATTATTTTCCTCATTGTTCCTATTACTCCTGAAGTGGTTACCAGTTGGAGCTTTAGTTTCACAATTGTTTCTTTAGTGTTAGTGCATTTAGGCGATAGTTCTTCTTAGACTTAGGGTTCAAGTTTAATTTCTTATAAAATCGTTTCTTTAATTTAAAAAAAAAATGAGAGATTTGAAATATTTTAGACTAGTATTTAGGCCTATATTACGTACGGGAAAAGTATCCCGTGATTTTTTTTTTAAAAAAGTAAACATATTTAGTTTAATAACATTCTTAGTCAAATAGTGTATTAACTTCCAACAAATTGAATTTTTTTTAACTCAAGTCATCTATGAAAAGAAATCCAATGAGAAATTTGATTGGTGTATCTATTTTTCCAAAGATAAACCATTTTAACCCAAAAACTAAGACAATAAAAAAGCTTATTTGTAAATAGCCAATCGTTTATAGACTTGGATATACTTATTGTTACCTTGGTTGCAATTTTCCATTTTAAGCTCTGAAACAACAATATATTCAAGTGACATTTTCAACTTGAAAAATGCAAAAGAAGTTATTAATTTGAATAGAATAGAAAAATGGAATTGAAAAGAGAGTAGTTATAAACTTGTATTGATTTTTTTTACCATAAAAAACATATATTTATTTTTGTTGCAACATTGAAAAAAACTGAAAAAATAATTATGATGAAAAAGATGAAACAATGGAGAAGAGAGAAGCTCCCAGACGCGCACTTCGAGGCGCCGCCAACGTCCATTTTCGTCGCCTCTCCGGCGGTCGGTGACCGCTGCCGGTGCCGCCGGAGGAGGCTCTCTCGTTTATAGTAGTCGTCTGCTCCGCCCTTTTCTTATCCTCGTCGTGTCTGCCGGTTGTGTCGTCTCCGTCCGTCGTCGTCACCTGCTCTTCCACGCTTGCCGTGTCTCGCCGATGTCCTTTTCGCCGTTTTCGTTGTTGTGTGTGGTCTCTGATGGGGAGATTGCGGCTCCGGTAGTTCCCTAGTGAGGGATATCTTCCGCCGGTTTGGTGATGTGCAGGATCTGCTCCCGGTTCCGATCATTTGTCCGAGACGATGTGTCGATTCGGGTAGTTTCATTCCCGTCTCTGTCGACTTTAAAGTTTGAGACTTCTATGATTGGCTTTTGTGGGTTGGTGTTGTCTTGGGTTTAGTTTGGTTTAATCGGTTTAAACTAATTTGGTTGTCTCTACTATTAGGATAAATTGGTGATCTAGTTTTGGTTCTCGCTTCTCAACATGGATCTTTGTGGCTAACTTGGTTCCATTTAGAGTGATTTTAAATCCGGCTTTTAATTTCTAGATCGGTTTTTGGATTGTTTAGATTTCGTTGGAGATTTGTGTTCGTATTGGGCTTCTATCTAGGTTGATTTTAGACGTTTGTGAGTGCGTCTTTACCATATCCGAGAGAGGTTTAGGAGAACTTTCTTAGGTTCTTTCTTGTCGGATTATGAAGTCTCTTTTCTGGGTTATGGGTTGGTGAGAGAGTGTCTATCGGTGAGTCTCCTGGTTGTTGATGTTGTCGCTTGGTGAGCCGTGGGCTACGGTGATTTATCTCGCTCTTTCTTCTTTTGCGGTTGCCATAATTTCCAAGTTTGAGTTGTTATTGTTAACTCTTGGATTTATTGATTTATGTTTCCTTTAGCTGTACGTTTTATTGACCCTTTATGGGATTATGTTGCATGTTCTGTGGGCTGTGGTTGCTCGTTGTTTGGGCTTTGGTTGCCTGTTGTTTGGGCTTTAGTTTCTTTTTCTTAGGATTTTGTATTAAACTCTATGATTATAATCCCATCATTAGACAAAAAAATGGAGAAGAGAGAAAGAAAAAACAAATAGAGAAGAAAAATTAGTTGATTGGAAAATTGATTTAATATTAAAATTTTGAGGTCGTGTCCTGATTTGGGAGTTATAGAACTTGGCGGTGATTATGAGAAAAACAGAGTGGGAGTTCTTTCTGATTAGAGCAGTTTTTTTAACAGTTGTCATATTTTTGATTGGCTTCGTTTCAAACTAAAATGTAGATGTTAATTGACTTTTTGTGACCATGCAACGTGGCGATTAAGAAAGAAAAAGTAATCTTGATCAATTGTACTGAGGAATAATAAACTGGTTGGTGAAGAAACAAACAGCGGGTGATGTACAGTACATTATAAGAAGGATAGATGTGATTGGGTAAATGGTGGTGTTCACATACGCAAACCTCTCAAGAAATTTAAGCCTCCCATTGTAACCATACCATATAGGACAATGCTGACTGAAGAGAATCTCAACTGAACCTAGAGCCCACCTCAGCACTTGGATCAGACGGTCTAAAAGATTGATAGGAGCAGAACCCTTGAAAGCAGGAAGTTTTGGCAAACAGTAAATGGATCGCCATCCACGGGTATGCATTTTGAACCCAGTCAAAATATTTTCTGTCACAGAACCATAGATCTATCCAATCTGAAGAAAGACAGAACAAAAATAAACAAAGTGAGTGCGAAAGTGGGTATCTCAGAACATAGCAACAGTTTCATGTTAGGAGTTAAAATGAGAAAATACCTCCATTCCCCAATCTGACTTATCCTCGTAACCACAACTAATGACATGGATAGCCTCTTTGAGAAGGTTTTCGGGAGTCAGCTATTCCAATGTCAGGGCATCGTTCACTCCATCACCAGTCATGCCACAAATATGCTTCATCTCTTGGAGCCTCTTCATAATTTCATACTTCTGTTCTAATCAGACAAATAGAACAGATTCATTGATGAATACATGAATCCATTAAGAGAACATGTTACATCTTGATGAATACATGTTTCCTTTAGCTGTACGTTTTAGTGACCATTTATGGGATTATGTTGCTAGTTCTGTGGGCTGTGGTTGCCCGTTGTTTGAGCTTTGGTTGCTGTTTTTTGGGCTTTAGTTTATTTTGCTTAGGATTTTGTATTAAACTCTATGATTATAATCCCATTAGTTGACAAAAAAATGGAGAAGAGAGAGAGAAAGAACAAATAGAGAAGAAAAATTAGTTGATTGGAAATTTGATTTAATATTAAAAGTTTGAGGTCGTGTCATGATTTGGGAGTTATAGAACTTGGTGGTGATTGTGAGAAAAATAGAGTGGGAGTTCTTTCTGATTAGAGCAGTTTTTTTTAACAGTTGTCATATTTTTAATTGGCTTCGTTTCAAACTAAAATGTGGGTGTTAATACTTTTTGTGACTGTGCAACGTGGCGATTAAGAAAGAAAAAGTAATCTTGATCAAGTGTACTGTGGAATAATAAACTGTTTGGTGAAGAGACAAACAGCGGGTAATGTACAATACATTATAAGAAGGATAAATGTGATTGGGTAAATGGTGGTGTTCACATACGCAAACCTCTCAAGAAATTTAAGCCTCCCATTGTAACCATACCATATAGGACAATGCCGACTGAAGAGAATCTCAACTGAACCTAGAGCCCACCTCAGCACTTAGATCAGACGGTCTGAATGGTTGATAGGAGCAGACTGTAACGCCCGCGTTCTAAGGATGAACGGATTGGATTATGAACGGTCATCTGGAATGGCCTTTTAAGACATGGAATATTAAAAACCTGGGGGTTCATCGGATAAGTAAGGCTTACTGTGTGAAAGCCGAGCTGAAATCGAACTGGAAGAGTTCAGACCGTAATTTTCGGACCAAGGAAGGATGTTGAGCTGATTTGATCAGCATTCAGACAAGTTGGTCGGCATTCAGACAGAACGGTTAAGATTGTCGGATCAAGCTTCAGTCCGCGGATTGATTGACTGGCTGGTTCTGGGCGGAAACGGTTACTTGACCGAAATCAGCATTTTTTCCCAAGGAAAGTGTTGGAAGCTCGGGGAAAGGTAAAAGTCGCGCAGCCAAGTGTTGGAAGCGCGTGAAAAGGTAAAAGTCGCGCAGCCAAGTGTTGGAAGCGCGGGGAAGGGTAAAAGTCGCGCAGCCAAGTGTTGGAAGCGCGGGGAAGATGGTTGGATTGATTTGGCCAATTAAATGACGCTGGAGCCGGTTTAGGATGGTTTTCGGGGGTAGGTGGCTTAACCGAAATCGCCCAAAACACATAAAAGTCGCCCTCTGGACAATTATTGATCACTTTATCGCGATCAAGAACTCAGAAAAATTCAGAGAGAAAGTCTGAAGAGAGAAACCGAGATTTGGCTAAGCGTTTGATCGAGTTGGCTTACCGTGATCGAGCAAGGCAGTGAGATCGACTGTTCTGTTGGATTCGAGCGCAAGAGGTGTCAGGAAAAACCGCTCTCATCATCCGATCCCAAAGACTAAGGTGAGTGCGTGACCGTGGCTATAGATTGATCGTCTGTTTGCATAGATCCGTTGATCCTAGATGGCTAGGATTGTTCTGATTGCTTGCTTATCGATAATTCTGTTTTCTGCTGAGACTTAACCGATAGATCGATTCTTTTCTTCAAGCATCTAAATCAGATCATGCGCTTAAGGGCAGTTTGCTCGCTAAGTCTTGATGCTGGATCGTGGAAGATGGCTTGTTGAGTCGGAATGATCAGATCGGGTTAAGTATCTATCTGTTCAGGCCATTCTGTTTCTGCTGACTTGATCGATTGATTGGTTTCTTGCCTTGAGATGCTGGCTCATGGCCTTGAAACAATCAGATCGGATTAAGTGTCTGTACTGATGATAAGCTTGATAGATTGACTGATTTATGGCTTGTTGCGTGATTATTTATGTGGCTAAGTGAGACGGGACGACCGCTCTCACTAAGCAATCCGTTGCTTATGCCTCTTTTGTGGATGCAGGTGATCGCAATGAGAAGGCTTAGGCGCGAGACTAAAGGCGGCTGGATAGAAAGGATGGTCTTATTTGGGTAGATTTGGTTAAGTATAAATGCAATAAGCTTAGTGGCAAAACTGATCATTGTACTTAAACCTCGAAAATCTATCTAAGTTGTTTTATGCTCAAAATGCTTGTCTAGTTCGGATTGAAAAACGCAAAATAATTCTAAGTATGTAAAAATTCGAAATTGGCCTAAGTCTGGACGAGGAAGTCGTCCTAGACACTACCTTTGGGTGGGAAAAATTGGGTCAGGACGTTTCACAGACCCCTTGAAAGCAGGAAGTTTTGGCATACAGTAAATGGATCGCCATCCACGGGCATGCATTTTGAACCCAGTCAACATATTTTCTGTCACAGAACCATATATCCATCCAATCTGAAGAAAGACAGAACAAAAATAAACAAAGTGAGTGCGAAAGTGGGTATCTCAGAACATAGCAACAGTTTCAGGTTAGGAGTTAAAATGAGAAAATACCTCCATTCCCCAATTTGACTTATCCTCGTAACCACAACTAATGACATGGATAGCCTCTTTGAGAAGGTTTTCTGGAGTCAGCTATTCCAATGTCGGGCATCGTTCACTCCATCACCAGTCATGCCACAAATGTGCTTCATATCTTAGAGCCTCTTCATAATTTCATACTTTTGTTCTAATCAGACAAATACAACAGATTCATTGATGAATACATGAATCCATTAAGAGAACATGTTACATTAGTTTTGATTGTTTTACCATGGAAGACACCGGCGAATTCATGAGCCATCTCGATGAGTTCATCAACCGGAAGGCTAGAAATAGATTCATCCGTTTCCTGTCCAAGTAGAGCAGAGGAAGGATACATGTTGGTGCCCATACCGAGCCTACGACCAGTTTCCTTACCAATGGCAAGCTGATCACCAGTGATCATCTTTACATTGACAACGAGGTCAAGAGCACGCCTGATTGTCTCTGCACTGTCATGTCTTGGAGGGTCAAAGAGATGTAACAAACCAAGAAACTGCCATGGCTCTCTAGGGTTGTTCTTGTCTTTCTCAGAGACGCTGTAATAATAGCCAAAAGATGAAAAGAGTATTTGAATAAAGAAAGAACCACATAATCTCTAAGATTCTAGGATAGACACTAAAGCTTATACCTGTCTGCCAACAGCAAGAGAACGAAGTGCTCTGTCAGCAAACTTGTCAATGATATCAAATTGAGAAGAAAATAAATCCGAGAGTAAAAACGACACCCTTATTTATCATTTCTTCCAATTGTTCCCAGACATTCAGAATAGTGAAAACCAATCACCGATTTGGTCGTAACTCAGAACTCAATCATAATTTCCGAGAAATGTAAAATTATCAGTGAAGTAACTGAATTCAATAATGTATCTTCCCTTGATTACTGGTTCGCTTTTTATCTGCACCCAACTCGTCTCCGTTAATCTCCGACGTATTTGAGAATCTCCTCATCGCCGCCGCTTTCTCTCTCTTCAAGCAGTCACCGCGAGAAGTCCATGGTGACGACGTGTTGGAATTATGTCCAGTAATCTCTGTACTGTCTCTAGAAAGTAAGAGTATGTCAATGATCAGACATAAGTCATATAATACTGGGGGTCATGATGGCTTGCTAGAGTCCGCTCATGATCTATAAGTCTTGGACTTATTGCCTTTATTATATGATCCCATATGGGTCACACGCCTAAGCTAACAGGAAACTATGAAGGAACGGTTCAGCAGATGTACGGTAAAAGTGGCATTTACTGTGCTTGGAGAGATAGAAGGGCCTGATTAAATCCAAGTGATTTAATCAGACCGAGAATTGGGCCCAAAAGCCCAAAAGGAACTAGGCATAAGTTTTATGATTAAAACTTAACCTAGCCACCTTTTTCTCTTAAGCCTTCTGCGCCTCTCTCTCTCTCTTTCTGCGCCTCCCACCTCCTTGGTCTAGCAGCCAACTTCCTGAAGTGTGCGTGTGTGAACCTTTGGAGGAGCTGTCTCTTGGCGGTTCTGCTGATCTCTGACTCATACCTCTCCATTCCGCTGCATAACAAGGTATTAGGTGAGATCTTTTATGATTCAGCAAGAGAACCTAGATCCAAGCATGTTTAGTAGGATAAATCAATGAATAATTGAATCAGGATAAACTAAACAATCCTTCAGTGGTATCAGAGCCATTGGTTCTATTAGGATTTCTTGTTTAGAATCATGTTTAGGTTGTTTAGAAGTGTTTGAATCAATCTATGATAAGAAAACACTTAAGAAACCTAAGAACTAAAACCCTAAACTAAACCGCATGAACCGATCTCGGATTGGTATGCGTCGGACCGGATCGGCGAAGACGCACGAACCGATCGCTTGAGGATCGTGTTGCGTGGTCGTTCGCATGATCGCGAGAGATCGACCGTGATCAGCAGATGGACCGCGATCGCGTCCCTCTCTCGGCCCGAGTGTCCCGTCCCGTGCCGTCCCGTGCGATCGCGTGATGCTTGCATCGCGTGATGCTTGCGGCTGCGGCTGTCCCGATCGATTAGGTCATGGGCGTGATCGGTTCGCGTAACCAATCATTCGGTTTGGTTAACGGTTCGGTTTAAGATATTTAAAATCTTAATCGTCACGGTTTAATAATTACAGACTTAATAAAATTTATTAAGATCTGGTTAAACCGTGATAAGAAATCCAAAGTCGTAAAATTGGATTTAGTGCCTAAACCAGTGGTTTTCTAATTTGATTTGGTTGGACCAAATAAATTGAGAAAATCCGGTTTAGTAAATAACCGGTTGACAATTGTGGTCATCGTAGTAATTAATTTTGGTTAGACCAATTTTAATGAACCAGACCGGTTATGTCATTTAATTGGACAATTGGGTTATGTCTTGGACATAGACCAATTCTTGGGCCATGGGCCAAGAAGTTAAAACAATTGGGCCAGTTATTTGAGTCTTTTCTTCAGATTATTTTAAAATTCATTTAATAATTAAAATTTGATTTTAAAATTAATCAGTTTCCAAAATCTGAAATTAGAAAGTTTCTTAGAATAGAATTTTCTAGATTTGCATGTTTTGGATTATAGGAAATTTCTATAGTTAGAAAGTTTCCAATTTAAGGAAGTTTCCAATTATAAAAGTTTCCAAAAGCAGTAGGTTTCCAAAAATGGAAAGTTTCCAAAAATAGTAATCTTCTATTTTGGGAATGAAATTTTAAGAAAACCTATAAACCTCAAATAATATCAAGCGTTGGATGTCTTGTCCAATCTATGTCAGCTGTGAAACCCATTCAATCGTACACATGGCCTTACAGTGTGAGGGTGTCTATCTTTTGCGTGGGTAAGACAGTTTGTGATTCATTGATGTCATTGGGAGTCCCAGACATTAGTGATTACATGACTGTATAGTCTGGTTTTCTTGACTAGGCCATCGGGAGTCCCGGGCCTTGAGACATCAGAGTGGATTGGGCCTCGGGCCCAGATTCACAACCAAGAGTTATATCACGGATATAATTAGCCGAGATAGGGCTTACCGATATAAGCTAAGGTTGGGTGACGGCCAGTGGCCCACTTTGATCTTAGTTATATGTGGATCTTGGAATCATTATATTCTATTGAGGGTAACTGATGTTATTGAATATAATGAGAGATTAATCATATTAACTATAATGCGAGATTAATCATATTGAACATATTAACTAAAATCCTTTTATCTTATATTTCAGCTATGACTACTACAAGCACACAAAACACATTCTCAATCCGGTCTGTTCTCGACAAGGAGAAGCTGACTGGAACGAACTTCCTGACGTGGTCAAGGAACTTGAGGCTGGTCCTCAAGCAGGAGAAGAAGGAATATGTCCTTCGTGATCCCCTCCCCGAGAGGCCTCCTAACAATGCCGCCAGGAATCTGCATAATGCTTGGGAAAAGCATTCGTCAGATGAAAATGATGTCTATTGCCTGATGTTGGCGACCATGACTCCTGAGCTGCAAATGCAGTTCGAGAGTGTGCTGTCACCCATCGAGATAATGGCAAGCCTGAAATCGCTTTTTCAGGAGCAGGCAAGGACTGAGAGGTTCCAGACAGTTAAGAACCTCTTGGACTGTAAGATGGCTGCAAATGCGGCAGTGAGTCCTCATGTGTTGAAGATGATGGGTTATCTCGATCATCTTCAGAAACTCGACTGCCCTATCAGCCAGGAACTTGCCTGCGACATCGTTCTGCAGTCTTTACCTGCAAGCTATGATCAGTTCATCCTGAACTTCAATATGCATGGCTTGAGTAAGACATTGCCTGAGCTTCACGGAATGCTCAAGACTGCAGAGCCCAACTTGAGGAAAGCCAAGGACCCCAATGTGCTTATGGTGCAAAAGGGCAAGGGCTTTAAGAAATCCTCTGCCAAGGACAAGGGAAAGGCTAAGGCTGTTCAAGTCTCGGACAAGGACACACCAAAGCCCAAGCCCAAGTCCAAGGCTGGGCCTACTGACATCTGCAGGTTCTGCAAAGAACCAGGGCATTGGAGGAGAGAATGTAAGAAATTCCTGGAAGGTCTAAAGGAATTGAAGAAGAAGACTCTGGAGACTTCTTCATCAGGTATTTTTGTTATAGAAGTTAATACAACTACTTCTGATAATACCTCATGGGAATGGAGCGAAAGTTCCTGCACTAGCTGTAGGCACATACTTGTTGTCTTTACCTTCGGGATTGGTTTTAGAACTCAATAATTGTTATTTTGTACCTGCGATAAGCAGAAATATTATTTCAATTTCTTTGTTGGATTTGGAAGGTTATGATTTTTCAGTTAAGAATAAATTATGTTCCTTCAATCGCAACAATTTGTTCTATGGTTGTGCCCCTCTTACGAATGGGCTTTACATACTCGATCAATCCGCGCCAATTTATAACATTAATACCAAACGGTTCAAACCTAATGAGGAGAACCGAACGTTTCTATGGCATTGTCGTTTAGGGCACATCAGCGAGAAATGCATTAAGAGGCTCCATACGAATGGACTTCTTGGCTCGTTTGACTTTGAGTCATGTGAGAAATGCGAATCCTGCATGATGGGCAAAATGACGCGGGCCCCCTTTAATAAACCTAACGAGAGGGCCAGTGACTTATTGGGCCTGATACACACAGATGTGTGTGGCCCAATGTCCACAAATGCAAGAGGAAACTATCAGTGCTTCATTACCTTCACTGATGATTTCAGTAGGTATGGATATGTTTATTTAATGAAACATAAGTCTGAATCGTTTGAGAGATTCAGAGAATTCCAAAATGAAGTACAGAACCAACTTGGCAAAAGCATTAAAGCTCTTCGGTCCGACCGAGGAGGAGAATACTTGAGCCAAGAGTTCAGTGATCATCTAAGAGAGTGTGGGATAGTTTCCCAACTCACTCCTCCTGGAACACCTCAATGGAATGGTGTGTCTGAGAGGAGGAATCGGACCTTATTGGATATGGTTCGGTCTATGATGAGTCACACAGACCTTCCAATATCCCTTTGGGGATATGCTCTGCTAACAGCAGTGTTCACTCTAAATAGAGCGCCATCAAAAGCAGTAGCAAAGACACCATATGAATTATGGACTGGAGAAGCTCCAGTGCTGTCTTATCTTAGAATTTGGGGTTGTGAAGCCTATGTCAAGAGATTGATCTTTGACAAGCTTACACCAAAGTCTGACAAATGCTACTTCATTGGTTATCCGAAGGAAACCAAGGCTTATTACTTCTACCTACGATCCGAGAACAAGATCTTTGTTGCCCGGGATTGTAATTTTCTTGAGAGGGAGTTTCTCTCTAAGAAAAACAGTGGGAGTAAGGTACTGCTTGAAGAAATTCAAAATGAACAGGATACTGCTCAACCTAATGAGGAAGAGCAGCAGGAGGACCTACAAGAAATTGTAGAGCCTGAACCTGTAGTACCTGAAGTTCGAAGATCCGGGAGGATCCGTCACGAACCCGAGAGATATCAAGGATTCCTCGTGACTAACTGTCATGATCTTCTGATCATTGATGGTGATGAACCATCGAACTTCAATCAAGCCATGATGGGCCCAGATTCCTCTAAGTGGCGTAAGGCCACTGATTCCGAAATGGACTCCATGTCGGTCAACCAAGTGTTTTCGTTGGTTGACTTACCCGCTGGTGTAAAAGCCATCGAGTGCAAATGGATCTTCAAGAAGAAGATTGACGTGGATGGAAATGTCCAGATTTATAAAGCCAGGTTGGTGGAAAAAGGTTTCAGGCAAGTTCACGGTGTGGATTATGATGAAACCTATTCACCAGTGGCTATGATGAAATCTATTCGGATTCTACTAGCAACTGCAGCTTTTCATGATTATGAAATTTGGCAGATGGACGTGAAAACCGCCTTCCTGAATGGAATTCTGGAAGAGGATGTGTATATGACACAACCTGACGGTTACGTAGATCCAAAGAATGCTGGGAAAGTATGCAAGCTTCATAAATCCATTTATGGATTGAAGCAAGCATCGAGGAGCTGGAATCTTCGTTTTGATGAAGCGATCAAGCAATTTGACTTCATCAGAAACGAAGAAGAACAATGCGTGTATAAGAAAACTAGTGGGAGCAAGATAGTATTTCTTATTCTGTATGTCGATGACATACTACTTCTCGGAAACGACGTACCAATGCTGAGGTCCGTAAAGGACTGGCTTGGAAGTTGTTTTTCCATGAAAGACATGGGTGAAGCCGCATACATTCTTGGAATAAGGATCTACCGGGATAGATCTAAAAGGCTGATAGGCTTGTGTCAAGATTCATACATTGACAAAGTCCTGCATAGATTCATGGCAGATTCCAAGAAAGGCTTCACGCCAATGGTACATGGCACAACGCTAAGCAAGAAGCAGAGCCCTACGACGGCTGCTGAGCTTGAGCGCATGAAGAATATTCCTTATGCATCTGCAATAGGATCTGTCATGTATGCCATGATCTGTACTCGTCCTGATGTTGCTTATGCATTGAGCATGACGAGTAGATACCAGTCAAATCCAGGTGAAAACCATTGGATTGCCGTCAAGAATATCCTGAAGTATCTAAGACATACTAAGGATAAGTTCTTGGTGTACGGTGGAAGTAATGTGCTTGAAGTCAGTGGATTCACGGACGCAAGTTTCCAGACAGACCAAGATGATTTCCGGTCACAGTCCGGTTATATCTTTTGTCTGAATGGCGGTGCAATCAGTTGGAGAAGCTCCAAGCAAGACACCGTTGCTGATTCCACTACAGAAGCTGAATATATCGCCGCTTCAGAAGCAGCGAAGGAAGCTGTTTGGATACGAAAGTTCATTATTGAAATAGGTGTGATACCAAATGCGGCTGAGCCTCTGGCACTGTTTTGTGATAACAATGGTGCTATTGCTCAGGCAAAGGAACCAAGATCACACCAGAAATCCAAGCATGTACTAAGAAGATTTCACTTGATACGTGACATCATTAATAGAAAGGAAGTCAAGATCAGCCGAGTTCAGACAGATGATAACGTCGCTGATCCATTGACAAAGCCACTCCCAAGACCTAAGCTCGAGTTCCTGACTGAAGCTGTAGGCATTAGAGACATTGAAATGTAATCTAAATTTGAGTGGGAGTTTGAGGGCTTTATTTAGTTATTGATATGTTCTTGTAAAACATTTTAAGATGTTTAAATAAAATTATTTCAAGATTATTTTAACTATGATGAAATAATCGTTCCAAAATGATATGAACCATTTTATAGGTCATCGAAGTAAGTGACTTGATCTTGAGTCATCAAAGTCATTTAGCTTGATCATGAGACCCTATATTTGATAGATGGCTTATATCATCCTGTCCCTAGTCGAAGGTTGTTGAAATTGGAACACCAACAACCGCGTGAGACTAGATTGGTATGTGACTTATGACAAAGTCTCAGGATGTCATAGATGCACGGCATCAAAGTCAGTACATAGGTGTATGTTGGGGTACATACGACCGGACAAGACCCGCTTATAAGAACTCTTCAGGATATTTATATCTGTGTCATAAGAGATTCTTACTACGACTATAGAGTATAGTCCTTAGACCTGAGTTCGCATGCATGTGACTGCACATCAACTAATGCGCTTTGATCATTGTCTAACGCTGTCGTTAAGCGATAGTTATAAGGACCTTGTTTGGGTGTATTATGAAATGAGTAGTTTACAGTGATGGAACAAGACGGGATTTGTCCCTCCAATATAAATGGAGTGAATATCTCTAGGCTAATCGGAGATTTGAATACTAGAAAATGCATGGCCATGCTCAAACGGACTGTCCCGAGTCGTTTGGATTGTCAGTATCAAATCAGAGTCCGATGAACATGATTAGGCTTTATAAGGATGACACTCATCTTGCCTTATGACTAATCGAGATATTGAGACAAAAGGATTATGAATACAGAGATTCCAGTACAAGTGGGAGATTGTTGGAATTATGTCCAGTAATCTCTGTACTGTCTCTAGAAAGTAAGAGTATGTCAATGATCAGACATAAGTCATATAATACTGGGGGTCATGATGGCTTGCTAGAGTCCGCTCATGATCTATAAGTCTTGGACTTATTGCCTTTATTATATGATCCCATATGGGTCACACGCCTAAGCTAACAGGAAACTAAGAAGGAACGGTTCAGCAGATGTACGGTAAAAGTGCTAGGCATTTACTGTGCTTGGAGAGATAGAAGGGCCTGATTAAATCCAAGTGATTTAATCAGACTGAGAATTGGGCCCAAAAGCCCAAAAGGAACTAGGCATAAGTTTTATGATTAAAACTTAACCTAGCCACCTTTTTCTCTTAAGCCTTCTGCGCCTCTCTCTCTCTCTCTTTCTGCGCCTCCCACCTCCTTGGTCTAGCAGCCAACTTCCTGAAGTGTGCGTGTGTGAACCTTTGGAGGAGCTGTCTCTTGGCGGTTCTGCTGATCTCTGACTCATACCTCTCCATTCCGCTGCATAACAAGGTATTAGGTGAGATCTTTTATGATTCAGCAAGAGAACCTAGATCCAAGCATGTTTAGTAGGATCAATCAATGAATAATTGAATCAGGATAAACTAAACAATCCTTCACGACGACACAGACGATTTCCGGCGGTGTTCCCAACAATATGATGAAGCTTTTTTTCGTCGAGATGGGAATAAGATAAGATCAGCACGGGTACGTGCATATCTCCGTTTGTGATTTCAGTATTTTTCAGTTTCAGGGCAATCAAGAGGAGGCTTCAATGAAATTAAAGAACTTGCGGATGCGGTTATGGATTTTGACAAATGAATTTTTTAGGATTAATTGCACCCATTGTATCTTTTTTGAAAAGTAATAGCAAAGTTATATCTTTCAAAATCCAATTGCATTTTTGTATTTTTTTTTGTCTTTTAGCGCCGGTTAAAGACCATTCTAACCTTACATTTTGTCTTCTTGTGATAGATAGTTAATTACATAAACTATCCATAAATCTATCTACTATCCATCCGAATTTCATTTTCTTTTTAATTCTTTTCTTTTCTCTTACACTCTCTTTCTTACTTTATGTATTATTTTTTACCCCATGTTTTTTTAATTGTAGATAGGATGAATTGGGTGAGGTTTTCGGACTTGTAGATTGTCGGAATGGTATTAGAACGGGACGATCTATCGGAATTAAAAAAAAAAAATCGGACTTAATATGAAAGTTGCGAATGGATAGTTTAGAGTATATGTCCACAACATCCATCCACGTGTATACTTATGATGGACAAGATGTTTAACATGATGATTTAACATATGATGTTGGACGATCACATGAATGATGAATCCAAAAATATGTTTACCATGGGTAAACGTTTAACATATGATTATTCGTGGACAAGATACTCAACAAGATGAGTTTAACATGAATGATGATGGACAAGATGCTTAACAAGATGATTTAACATATGATTATTTATGGGCACAAAGTATGTTGGATGATCACATCTCATGCTTAACAAGATGGTTTAACATATGATGGACACAAAGTGCAGATCTAATGGACAAAAGTTGGTTAAGAGTTCACATGATTGTGAATTTGTGGACATAGAGTAGGTGTAGACCACTATCCATTAACAAGATGCTTATCATGGGTAAACGTTTTATGATGGACAATAGGTGATCAAGAGTTGTTGAACGATCACAATAGGTGGTCAAATGCTTAACAAGATGGTTTACGATGGACAATGTGCGGTCTTGCATGTGATATAATCATTGTAGTATCCACATCACAAAAGTACGTTGAGTCGATTATTCGTGGACACTAACAAGATGATTACCATGAGAAACGCTTATGATGGACAATTTTTAACATGATGCTTATCATAGGTAAACGTTTTATGATGGACAATATGTGGTCAAATGCTTAACAAGATGGTTTATGATGGACAATATATGGTCTTGCATGTGATATGACCATTGTAGTATCCACATGGAACACTTATGATCGACAATATTTAACAAGATGCTTACAATGGGTAAACGTTTATGATGGACAATAGGTGATCAAGAGTTGTTGGACGATTACATCTCATGTTTAACAAGATAGTTTAACATATGATGGACAAGATGATTACCATGAGAAACGCTTATGATGGACAATCGTTAACATGATGCTTATCATAGGTAAACATTTTATGATGGACAATAGGTGGTCAAATGCTTAACAAGATGGTTTATGATGGACAATAGGTGGTCTTGCATGTGATATGATCATTGTAGTATCCACATGGAACGCTTATGATCGACAATAGTTAACAAGGTGCTTACCATGGGTAAACGTTTATGATGGACAATAGGTGATCAAGAGTTGTTGGACGATCACATCTCATGCTTAACAAGATAGTTTAACATATGATGGACAAGATGCTTAACAAGATGATTACCATGAGAAACGCTTATGATGGACAATTGTTAACATGATGCTTATCATAGGTAAACGTTTTATGATGGACAATAGGTGGTCAAATGCTTAACAAGAATGTTTATGATGGACAATAGGTGGTCTTGCATGTGATATGATCATTGTAGTATCCACATGGATGGATTTTATGGACAACTAGCCTCAACTATCCATTCGCAACTTTCGTATTACGTCCGAATTTTTTTTTTTTTTGAATTCTGATAGGTCGACATGTTCTAATTCCATTCCGGCGGTCTATATGTCCGGAAACCACATCCAATTCATCATATCCTTCGTTAAAAAAATGTGGGGTGAAAAAAATAGAAAAGTAAGAAAGAGAAAGAAGAAGGGGAAATAAAAGAAAAAAAATAAAATAAAATAGAATCAACCCATCCACCCACGCTCATGTTCTCTCTTTTTTCTATTTGTGAAGGACAAAATGGTCTTTTGACAGGCGGGACCCACGAAAAAGATACAAAATTGAACAAAGATTTGAAAAGACACAAGATTGCAAGTAATAATATAAAAAGATATAGTCAGTGCAATTCACCCGAATTTTTTATCTGTATTTTTCGATCTCACAGATCGTGGAGAAGAAGAGATCATGGAAAGTGGCAGAGGAGAAAAGGGATCTTCCATAGCATGATAGGTTTTTTCTTTTCTTTTTTTTCGAAAAAAAAACTGAAAATTGAAAATGATAAACAAAATTAAAGTATGCTTTTTCTTTTCTTTTATTCTGATTTTCGTTAACCAAAAAAACGAAAAATACGGTTCTCATGCCACATCAGAAAATGAATACGTCTCAGATGGAAAGCATGCCTCTGTTTCTCTCTCTGGCTTCTGAATTATATACAAAAGATTTTAAAGGATATTCTAGTTTCCATTTTTTGGTCGAATTGTTTTTGATAATTTTTGAATTAATTTGTTTTAATCTTTTTCGAATAAATTAAAAAAAATCGAAATATTTTAGAATTTTAAGGATATTCTAGTTTCTATTTTTTGGGTAAAATTTTTCAAAAATCGGTTTTCCTAAAAACCTTCCACATCTTCCTAAATCATTTCAAACCTTCCTAAAATCGTCCCAAGTCTTCCTAAATCGATTTCCAACTTCCCAAAACTTGTTTTAAAACCGAGTGTGATTCCTGTTTGCTCTGTCTAGGGATTTAAAACTGTGCATACCATTGTGTTGGTTCTGATATCTCATCTTTTAAACTTCAAATTTCAAATCTGCTAATTTTTGATTCTTAGCTTGTAGCACAAGTTATCATAGGGTTATTCGGTTTGCTTAGGTTCATCTTTCTTCTTTTGTGTCTTTTGTTCCCTAGTCCCTTGATCGTTTGTCCAAGTGTGTGTAGGAACAAGAAAACAATGGCAGGAGACCAAGCCGACCCTAATGCAGCTCTGTTGGAGGCATTTCAAGCCTTGAAGAATGACTTGTCAGCTCAGATTGAACGGATTGACCAGAGGGTTGGACGATTAGAACTTCCAAGGATTGACGAGCAATCGGACGATGAAGAGAGTGATCATACACTGAATGTAGGAGCAATAGGAAGATACCGAGATCATTATCACAACAGCGGTGACCGCCAACCACAACAGGACGTAAACCGTAACTTTGCGAAAGACTTGAAACTAACTATACCAACTTTTGCAAGTAGGGTTAACCTAGAAGCATACCTGGATTGGGAGAGGTGCATGGAGTACATCTTTGATTACTACTGATACATCATGGTTTTTCTAGGTTTTCAACCATGATATAGTTGTATATATTGTGTCTTTAACCTGATTTTTAGAGTCTATTGAGTCTTTTATAGGTAGACTTGCGTTTGGAGCAACGGATGGGATTATAGGACGTTTCTGGTGATTTGTGCAACTAGCTGAAATTGGTGTCTCGACCACGATTGAGTGTCGACCGACACTGAATTGGATGTCGGTCGACACTGAGCGCGACAGAACAACATCCACGAGTTGAAGACAAGTTTTGAAGATTTGCAGAATTACCCAGAAGTTTTCCTTAATTCTAAACTGACCCAAAACGTGTTTAGAGAGTTTAATTAGGTTTTCAGACTCATTCTATCTTTTATCTTGTTCTTAACTTTGTTCTTGCTTGAGAGATTTGGAGAGGGCTGATTCTTGCTACTTGTAACATTTAGAGAAGAAATTCGAACCCTTTTTCTTTATCTATCAAGTCTTTTGGTTTTCTATTCATGATGTGTTGTTTGATTACTGATATGTCTGAGTAGTAACCTAGTTAGATTTAGGAATTCTCACAAAGGTTTTATGCTTGCTTGATAACTGATTGATTAGGATTCACCATATATTGTTCATCACCTAAGTTGTGCTTAATACTGAATTCTAGACTGATCACCTAGGGTTTAGATCTTAGACAATTAACAATAGCACGAGAGTGTGAGTTATAATCTGAACAAACTTAGAGTAAGCAATTTGACTAGATACAAAGAGATTTGGTTTAGTAAAATTGTGAACCGTTAGAACATGTTCTTAATGCTTATTTAGAACTCTAGGATCACAAATAGATTTGGATCGCTAGGTTGCTAGATATAGAAATAATCTCAGCGAGAGTTGGATTATTTAGCATTGTGTTTCTAGTTCTTGAACCTGTTTTAATCTGAATCCGGCTAGTTAAGTTTCTAGCATAGCATAATTCCCGAGAACTCCCTAAGTCTGACGCCTTTCTTCCTATTGAAAACTCCTTCTAGTTTATTGCTTTTGTTTACTGCTTTCTCTGGATTTGATTTAGCTTAGCTTGACAACATATAATCTATAGTGTGACCGTGAGTCCTTGTGGATTCGATACCCTAGGTACTACATTGCATAATTGTGCACTTGCAGTAGAATAGGATAAAACTCTGAGCCTATCAAGTTTTTGGCGCCGTTGCCGGGGACTCAACTGGGTTCGCCGATAGATTTTGTTTTAGAGTTGAGTCTAGGTCTTTTTTATTTAGTTTGTTACTGATTTTTCTCTTGTTTCACTTGTTTTTTTTGCTGCAGGATTCGACAGACGCATTCAGTGTCGATCGATTCCTACTCCAGTGTCGCTCGACATCGACCTCGGAACAGTGTTTTGAGATCAGTGTATGCCAAGTCGACATACTCGAAGCAACCAGAGCGAAGAACTTTTGAACCTCAATGAATATGACGAGATACAAATATAGGTTTTTGTAATTTAAAGATAAATTTAAAGAACCTAAGATGTTCTTTGATGATTTAAAGATAAATTACAAGAAAAGTGAATATGACGATATACAGATATAGGTTTTTGTAATTTATCTTATATATGTATCTCGTCATAACCACTTTTTCTTGTAATTTATTTTTAAATCATAAAAATCATAAATTTTTAAATAATTTAGATACTTTTTTTTTTGATTTTTAACAAATATATAGAAAAATATATCTAAATTATTATTTTATTTTATATATTTTTGGATTTTTTAAATTATTAAAGAATATTTTTAAATTTTTGATTTTTTAAATAAATTAAGATTTTTTGAAATATTTGAAATATTTAATGAGTTTTTTCGAATTTTCAAATTTGTTTGATTTTTTGGATTTTTATTTCAAAATTTTTGGATTTTTTGGAATTTTTCTGAATAGTTTTAGATTATTTTGAACAAGAATGATGAGCAACCGTTTGATTTTGAGACCTGATGCTGGGGACGTTCTGAGAGACCAACAGAACAACGCCTACAATGATGACGGACAAAGGATTGATGCCCAAGGGAATGTAATCCCTGAACCTGCGCCTTAACAACCTCAAGGTCAGGGGCAAATAGTTATTGCTGAGAGGACTCTTGCTGACTACAACCGTCCGGATGAGTTTTATGCTAACCGGTCAGCAATTGTTCCTCCTTCTTTTGAGAGGAATGACTTTGAGATCAAGACTGGCTACTACGCTATGCTGAGACAGCACCCCTTCCATGGTCTCCCACATGAGCAACCCATGGACCACATTGAGGATTTTGAAGCCTTCATCACTGGAATGAAGTACAATGGGGTGGATTATGACTTCTTGTATCCGAAGCTTTTCCCATACTCTCTTGCTGGAGAGGCTGTTGCCTGGCTGAAAACAACTTCCACCTGGGAAGTTAACTACTTGGGATGCTGTGAAGAGAGAGTTCCTGCGACACTTTTATGATGATGCTCGCTCAGATCAGCTCAGACAGGACATTCTGACATTTGTTCAAGGTCCTACAGAGCCTCTTAAGTCTACTTGGATGAGGTTTAAGATGTTCCAACGTGACTGTCCTCATCATGGATTCTCTGAAGTAACGCTGCTGGGCATATTCTTCAGAAGAATTGATTTCAATTACCAGTCTGCATTGGATGCTGCTAGCAATGGCAATTTCAATACCAAGACTCCTGAGCAAGCGAGATTGCTGATTGATAACTTGGTGATCAGTAACAGCACCAAGACTGCTGATAGGAGAAGAAAAGAGTCTAGTGGAAAGATTGATAATCTGGAGATGACTGATATCAGGAACAAGCTGAACTCTGTTCACAGTTTGTTAACCGGTAAGAAAACTGTCAAATTTGCTCAAGAAGTTGAAGTGTTTGAAGCTGAAAAAGACTGCCAAGAAGGGGATGTGAACTACATTAGTGGCTTTGGATTCCAAGGAAACAGGTTTGGGAATCAGCAAGGTAATAACTTCTTTAATGGTGGACAGAAGAGTGCTTTCACAAGCAACCATAACTCTTCTGGATATGGTCAGAATGCTGGTTATCAGAAACCTTTTCAGCAAGGTAATTCTTATCAGAGGACTTATGGATCATCTTCCTATCAGACACCTCCTGCTGCTAATGCTCAAGAGAGCAAAATGGAAGCTATATTAGAGCGGTTTCTGGAGGGTCAGACGAAGGTCACTGTGGACTTCAACAAGAAGATGGATGCTGTGTATGAAGATCTGAATGGTAAGTTTGAGTCTTTGAGTACTCATATGAAGCAGTTGGACACACAAGTGAACCAAATTTCAAGCTCAGTCAAGGGAAAGAGTGTCATGGACAGCCACATTAAGGCTTGGTCAGTTCAGATTGATGATGGGTCAAGTCAAGGAGAGAATTTTGAGATTAAGACTGCTGAACTTGTTGAAGATGCTGAAAAACCCGAGACTGAAATCCCTGTGTCGGTCGATTTCAACTGTGATGTCGGTCGACATCCACTTTCAAAAGGGATTTCGAGTTCTCGTGACGAATGGAAATCGAGCATGGTCGATTTTGGAATCGACATCAGTAGTGAATTGGCTGATGTCGACCGACATCAGTTCAACGTCGGTCGATATCAAGAGCGTAAGGAGCAGGATTTGCCAACATCTTGTGCTATCGCTGAAGAAACAGATCATGAGCCTCCTGTACCTTTCCCTAAGGTATCAATGAAGTCTCCACAAGAGCTTGATGAAGCTAAACAACTGGAAGTTATGGATAAGAAGTTGAAGGAGGATCCGCAAGTTGATACTTCACCCTATCATTCTTGTGTACAGAGGTATTTAGAGATGATGCTACCTATGGATGAGGTACTGAAGGAATGGGTGGTAGTACTTCCTAAGCAAATCAGTGATGTGATGCTCAATCAGGTCCCCAAGAAGCTACCAGATCCTGGTATAATTGTGCTGAGTTGTTCCATCTTTGAGAATAGCTTCAAGCGCTCCTTGTGTGATTTGGGAGCTGCTGGAAATCTCATGCCATACTCTGTAGCAGAGAGACTGGGGATGACAGAGTTTTCACACACTCAGATCTCTCTGGTTTTAGCTGATCAGTCAAGAAGAATTCCGGAAGGAGTTCTTGAGGATGTCCCAGTCAGAGTTGGAGACTATCTAGATCCAACAGACTTTGTGGTTTTGAAGTACGATAGTAAGCCGGATGAATCCCTAATATTGGGAAGACCTTTCTTAGCCACAGCTGGAGCGAAGATTGATGTGAGGCATTGTTTGATTGATCTCCACCTGGGAGATGTGCCTCTACACTTTGAGATGGATATGCTGCGAAGGCCGAAGATCGATGGTCAGACCTTTAGCATTGAGGATGAACAGGAAACTCTGACTAGAGAAGTTCCAGTTTCTGATCCTGGAGAAGAGAAGATAGTGGTTTCTCGGGATTCCACTCTAGCATCTTCAGAGCTTGTAACTGCTTTTAAGCAGAAAGCTCCAAACATCAGAGCCTCACCGGAACAAAGGTACATGTCTTCACAACTCGATTCTACTGATTTCACCACTGTGAATGCAGGAGAACATCACATACCCTCGTTCCTTGGAAAAGCTCACGCTGACAACGCTTACTCTCCACCTTGGATGAGGAGACTTTCGCAGAGGCACTCACAGCTTCTATCGAAACCACCGGGAGTCTAAGCTCCCATCAAAGTCAAGCTAATGACTTAAAACAAGCGCTGAGTGGGAGGCAACCCACTAGTAAGTTGTAAATATTAGGACTTTGAGTTTTGCATTTTAATTTCTTTCGTTTTTGGAGTTTTTGTGTCAAGATTCGCAGAACCCGTAACACTGCAGAATCAGTGTCGGTCAATTTCCACTTGGATGTCGGTCGACATCGATTCGAGGGAGTTTCAAGCACGGACGATAATCTACCGAGGTCGATTTCAGAGGGCAATTTGTTCAAAAAAAGGGTAAGTGTCGACCGACATCCATCTTGATGTCGGTCGACATCGACGAAATCAAGGTACGGATTCTTAAAAACCCGAGAGCTCTCTTCTTCTTCCTCATTCTCTCTCTCGCCGAAAATTTTCAAAAATCGCCACAGACCCCAATTCTTAACCGTTTTCATCGATTCAAAGCTCTATTCCACTCGATTTTTCGTGCTCTATCTATTTCTAGCATCCATTTCATCTATCTGTGAAGGTATGGCTCTGAATTTTCATTTTTCAGTTCGTATCCAATGGTAAAAAGCTTTGATTTTTGATTGATTTATGGATATCTAGGATGTATTGGTAGTGGTATATGATTGCTATGAGTACTGTGGATGATTGCCTATGCTCAATTTGAAGAGATTATGATTTTGAATTTTTGGTGTGTTTGAACCTCATGCTTTTCGATTGTTCGTTCAATGTTTTGCAGATGGATCCTACAGGCAATCCAGGGAAACGACCACGGAGAGGGACTGATACCGACACTTCAGGCTCCTCGTCGCAGCAATGCGATGCACAAAATCAAGCACCTTGGCCTAGGATGGAAGAGAAGCGGTTCAAGCTTACCTGCTTCGAGGATGATCCTTCAGTCGAAGTGAAGAAGCGAGAGTGTACCCATAGGCCGATTCTGGAGCACTGGGACGATTATGACAGTATTTTCTACAACGCTTGGTGTGGCGTTAAGATGGAGCCTACAAGGCTTCCGTGCATGACCACCATGACAAAGCTGAAGATATGGTCTGATGTCCTGCGGGTGATACGAATGATAGGTTTGGGTACGATCTGTACCAAGCCTTATGACCTGCACGAAGAGCTAGTCCGGCAGTTCATGGCCACAGTCCGCGTGTACTACACCAACGATGTGGCGAAGAAGGCTTCAGAGGGGACATTGACCTTCATGGCTAAGGGCAGGAGATACAGGCTCAGACTTCAGGAGCTGTGTGATATTTATGAGTTCGACAGGATGCGAGAGAGGGTAAGTTTGCCTGAGCACTAGTCAGATGTGCAGCTCTTCTGGAAGCATTTTGGGACTGGAGTATATGATTCTCAGACTACTAGGAAATCCGCTGTGAGGCATCCGGTTCTACGGTATCTAGTCAGGGTGTTCGCCAACACGATCCTGTGTAAAATGGAGCCTGGTATGATGAGGATAGCTGAGCTTCTGTTGCTCTATATTGGGATTGGTGGCAGCATTGATGTCGCTGAATTTGAAGATGCTCACCTGGAGCTGGACGTCAACATGGGAGCTCTCTTTGCTCACCATTTGGAGCATTTGAGAGTGACGAAGCCTTTCGCTGGAAAGACGACGAAGACGGAGTCGATTGGGAGTCTCTTAACTCCAATTTTTGATCACTTTCAGCTGGACAGGAGTCAGATGAAGATCTGTACTTTGCGAGGCCTACCATGAATTTCACTCATCTGAAGAGCATGCGTTGGGTTAAGGGAGATATCAAGGGAAGGCAGTTCCTGTGGAGCTTCCCTGACGTGCATGGCGTTGAGCGCCTCTTATCGCTCCCATGCACCGAGCTTAAAAGCATCACCAACGTACCTCTCTCACTCACTTTCCAGCCCAGCGTAGATTTATGTCAGCCTGTTCCGCGTCGCTCCACCGTGCTTCGAGGCGCATCTTCTGGAGCTGCTGCTTCTGCTGCTGAGCATGAGCCTGTCCATGCTGATGATCCAGACGAGACCTATGGGTTTCCTGAGCTTAGCGGACCAGCAGAAGACATGCCACCACCACAGTTCCAAAAGTGGGCAGCAGCTGTACTTAAGGGAATCTGGAAGATGGTCCACAAGATGTCCTGCCAGAGATCTCAGCATGTGCATCACCCAGAGCCGCGACGTCGTGCACCTGCACCAGCTCCTACACACATCAGCTTAGAGGAAGAGGAAGTAGAGGTAGCTGCTGACTCTGATGAGGATATGGATGATGATTACTCCCAGGAGTTCTAGACTTGCAGCTACTACTGGTTTTGTTTTTCTTATTCCTTTTCTTGAGTCAGTTTTTATGTTTCTTTTTAGTCAGTTTTTCAGTAGTGTTTGCTTGGACCTATGACTATTTGAGTTTATGCAGCTTTATTGTTGTTTTTGATGTGATTTTGAGTGATCTAACGCAGCTAACAGGTGAGAATTTGAGTGCTAACTCATGGTCTCAACCAGGGACAGATTTATCATCCTGCGTATGCTCACACGAGCTCGATGTCGGTCGACACTAAGCTTAGTGTCGGTCGACATCAACCGTGTTCAGGTTTGGATTTTTAACTGAAAATCTCTATGGTTCCAATTTGATTTATACCGATCTCATGCTTCAATTGCACTGGGGACAGTGCAGTTTAAGTGTGGGGGAGGTGGCTACTGACATTGTGTTTTATTTTCTTAGAGTCAGTCCCATGTTTTTCACTAGTTTTCAAAATTGTTTTATTGAGTCAAAACTTGTATGAAACCATGATTTTTCGAGGAATTTTTCCGCTTGAACAGAAACTAAGTGACCATTGGACAGACTTGCAGGACCTCTATGACTATTAGAAAACCCCAAACGGATCAACTTATCAAGGACACCCATATCTAACCAGGTATTCAGAGGATCCATCACTAGTCTCACGCTTAAATCTTGACTTTAATTTCTCACCTAGGGGCTTGGTAATCTTTGGGTCGGATTCCTTTGATGTGTTTGGCACAGCTTATGATCCTGTTCTAAAGTATGGTTTCTGATTTTCCCCTCCTTTGAAAGAAAAAAAAAGAGAGATAAAAACCGAGGATAAGCTAGTAGCTTCGAAGTGGTCACGGGAGTGGTAGAGACCCCTATTACCTCCTGTGTATCCATGGAAAGATCTAAAGTTTAGACCCCAATAAAAAAGGGAATAGCACTGATATAAAAAAATAAATGATACCCAGTGGGGAAAAATCAGTGCTAAGGGAGAAAGGGAAAAGAAAGAAACCAGAAACTGACAGTTTGGTTGTCAGACACTGAATAGGTTGAGTCCATGTGTCCTTTGATTCGATACTCCCTCTGTGAGACTGCACCTAGTTGTATACAGAGGCTAGCACTACAAGAAATACTGTTATTAATAGCACATGAGGATAGCACGAATTTGGAAATTGCTATTATAGAAAACGCGCTGAGTGAGATACTCTATTACGGCATTAAATTAATGCTGTACCATTATTTCGCTAAACCGAAAACTAAAATTGATTTTGGAGCCCAATTTATGTTACATATTCTATAGGCGCCAACACTTAGAAAAAAAACATACAATTACCGCCTAAATATATTAGATATTCTAGACCAAAAAAAAAATCCTTCTGACCACAAAAACTTTCATCTCCCACAGAAAAAAAACAGCTCTCTAGAGAGACCCTCTTCTCCTCCTATCTACTCCTCCACCGACTCTGCCGCTATGGCTGAACTGTCTCTCCCCACCCTCCTCCCCTCAGCCTCCTCCTCCACTTCCACCTTCACCTCCACCTTCGGCACCCTCTACCTAACTCACCCAAACCCTAGTTCACCTTCGATTTAACCTATACTCTGTCTATCTATTTCATCTGTGGATCCAAACTACACTTTGAGTTTTTGCTAGCATGACCAGTGAAAGCAAGATTGTGAGTTTATCATTTTGCTTGTTCAATTCTGTACTTATCTTCGCTTTCTACTTGCTAACACATACTTTGATTGCAGGTTCACAAGGATTTGGGATTTTCTTTGTTTCTGAAATCGTCGCAGATATCGATTCATAGATGTCAGAAGAAATCAATTTCTCGCACCACAGGATCAGTATAAGATTCTATCTTTATCTCTCTCGCTTTTATAACATGATTTTGTCTCTGTGTGTGTGTGTGAAAAATTTCAACTTTTTAGGTGAAACTAGGATGACGATGAAGAAATTGGAATTGTTCTCTAATTTGGTAATCAGGTGAATAAGATTTCTGGAACCAGATTACACAAATAAGAACAGATTTTACTCTTCATATCCCTCATTACACAGATAACTGGGTTTTGATTTGTTTTTTTCTTTTTTGTTTTCATCATCGTTTCAAGAGATTTGCTCATCTGAAATCCTTAAACCGTGTTTGTTTGTAGAGTTATGAGCTTATGAGCTCCATTTATGGGCATGGGATACTACAACACTCATGTTCCTCATGTGATTCTGCGTAATAGAATGGAGAACCCTGCTTGGTACACTCAGTACACTCCTTATCAAGCGGATATCTCTCAAGGAAGACTCGAATCTCTGCTCAATTACCAAACGGTAATCACTGATCTCACTGGTCTCCCTATGTCTATCTCTTCGTTGCTAGATGAAGGTACTGCTGCTGCAGAAGCAATAGCGATGTTTGCAAGACTAGAGCTGATAGGTCTTGATGTCTCTCTTTTCAGCTAGGTTTTGGTCTCCTTTGGTCAGTTTTGTGATCTGTGAGATAATGCTGCTTTAAAAGTAGTTTGGAACTCATCAGCCACCCAAAGTTACAATTCAAACTTAACCAGTTTCCCTAATTTCACTTCTCTAGTAGTTTAACTTCATTCTAGGGACCATGATTTCTAATAGGTGATGTTTCCCGTGCAGGTCCAACCATTCTATTTTTCCAGGAGAATGCCGGAAGTATCCTTTTCAGAGCCATTTCTTGGTGTTTGGTGGTAGATATAAGAGTTTTGGGTTTTTGTTTGTTTGTATATGCCCTAAGGAGTTTCTTTTTGGTCTATCCTTTTAAGATTCTATGTCTATTTGCCGCCTTGGCCTTATAACCTCAGATATCGCTCATTGTCTAGAGATGGTTCGCCTTATGATGCAAAACTTAAAGTGCAATATATTCATGCTTTCATATCGCGGGTTAGTTTCAGTTAGCCGGTTTCTACTCTATCTCTTATCTTAATCGTTTATTTTTAGTAAAAAATCGCATCTGTTTATTCAAATGCCGACTGTTTAACTTTCTTGCATTATAACTGATTGATTATCTGTGCAACCAGCTATGGGGATAGTGATGGTTATCCGTCACAGCATGGAATCATAAAAGATGCTCAGGTTTGCTTGTCTCTCTAAGCCTATCCATTAGCCATATATCCTTAAACTCTTCTTCTTTTGTGCCTCCATCTGTTCAATAACCCATTTTCTTGCCTTTTACTTTTGTTAGGCTGCGTTGGATCACTTTTCTCAAAGGACAGACATTGATGCATCTAGAATAGTTGTATTTGGAAGGTCCCTTGGAGGAGCTGTTGGAGCGATGCTTACCAAAAACAATCCCGAAAAGGTATTATTACTAAATATTGATGTGAAGAATGCTCATGCCAATGGTGTTAAAGCTGTGATGGCGACGGATCTCATAAGAAAATCATGTTTTAGTTTTTCATTTATGAAACTGACGCATGACTCAAACCAGTTCCTTGCTTGAGCTACGTTGACGCTGTGAAGCTTAGGGAAAGCTGTGCTACTCCTATTTTAATGCAGGTACTTGACTAGTTATGGTTGCTTTATATACTTATTGGAGTACTTTCATTCTGATGATTATTTTATCACTTCTCTCTTACTTACATTCTAAAACGTATTCATGTTTTTACTGGATAACTCGTGTTTGCAGGTCCTGACTGATGGTCGTTACTGCCTGGTCCTTGTATTTGAGGCCAAAGCTCTGAAATTGTCAACTTTGTGTGAGAACTTCACCATGAAATTTGTTTAGCTGCTTGTGGTCTCGGTTGGTTTCAATTGAACTTTATATTATCGTAATATTGTATTGGTGCATTGTCATTGTTATGAATTTTATGAATTAGTATTTGTAAACTTGAGTAATTTGTATTTATGATAATATTCAGAAATTGCATACAAATTGTTAAGGCTACTACAAATTTGAATAGAGTAACAAATACAACAAATTTGGTTACAAAAAATGTCTAATATTGAATACCAAATTAAACAAACAAAAACATATTTAGAGTATAAATAAGGTTTAGGGTTTGAAAAATATCTAAGATAATATTAAATACATCACAACCACAACTTAAAATCTAACCCTATACCCTAAAATTCAAACCTTAATTCTAAAACCATTCACAAACACATTGTATAAGGTTTAGGGTATTGGAGGGTTAGGTTTAGTGTTAGCGTATTGATAATTATTTTTTTATCCTAAATTCTAAAACCTTAATTCTCTACCACAAACACTAACCTTAAACTCCTAGCCCATTTTTAAATCAAAAACTTAATTATCAAACCCTAAACTATGAACTATAACCCTTAATTTTTATCCTCAAACATAAAATTTAAACCTACATTTCTAACCCTAAAACCCTAAACTCCAAATAAATATCAAAACCCTAAAATAATTATTATTTGTAAAATATAATATTTTTAAACATTAACCTCAAAATCTTGTCTAAACCCTAAACTCTAAACACCAAATAAAAACCAAAACCCTAAATTATCAACTAAAATTTAATTATTATAACATACCTAAAACTAAGATTCAACACTTAAAAAGAATTATTATTTTTCAAATCTAATATTTTAAACATTAACCTCTAACTTAAATATAAACCATAAACCCTAAATTCCAAATAAATATTAAAATCCTAAATTTTAAATTTTAAACTTTGAACAAAAAATAATATAGTATTTATAAAAAAATATCAAGAAAATTTGAATTTAATCAGAATAAATTATAAATATTCAATCCATAATTTAAAAATCAATCATCAATTCTAAATTATGAAATTTAATCCTTAAATATTATACTCAAATATAAATTAAATCAAATACAATAAAATCATGCACATAAAATAATATAATTAATTATAATATTTTTTAGACCCTAACTTTTACGACAGAGCGCCAAACCCCCAAAATTTTGGTGAAAATAACCTTAATTTTGTCATTGTGTCCAGAACAATTAAAAATCCTCTTCTTCCCCTTCCCTTACTCTCTCGAACTTTCTCACCATTTCGATTTCATCTCTTCCTCTTAAGCTTCGCTCTCATCCTCTTCACTTCACGAATCGATTCTCTCATCTTATTCATTTCAATAATCGTTGCTCTCATCCTCTTTAGTTCACGTTCGTCGTCGATTTTCTCTCTGAAAACCCTAGTCTCTAGCATCGCTTTTTTCACTCAATATTTCTTCCTTGTTCACGATTTCTGTCAAAGGTATGATATTTTGGTGTATCCTTCACGATTTATGCCTAAGATTCACCTAATTTTCTCTAACCACTCTGTCAAATATTTTGTAGTTGTTGCATTCTTTCTGAAGCTCTAAGGGCTGCGACCTCCGGCGGATCTCCATCCTCAGAAGCTGAACGGAGGTTTATGGTGAGTGTTGTCTAGCCTAAAGTTTTATTGTATGTTTAGATTAGATCCAGTGATTTTGTGGTCTTGTTGAACGCTTTTGTTCTGTTACTGTTGTTTTCCTTATGTTTCTGTTCGTTTGTATCAGAGAACATCCTTATAAATGTAGTTTGCTTATGTTCTGTTGCTGTTGTTTTGCTTCTGTTTATATAAGTGAGAGTGTCACAGTCTCATCCATGTCTATTTTATTCGGACCAGATTTTCTCTTAATCTTGGTTTATTGGTGACTTAGGGTGAAAATAAGACACTTTTATGTTTCTGAATCTTAACAATAATTGACAAAGTGACAATAGTATTTAGCGTAACAAATGAATTTGGACTGATGTATTCAGTGATCTTTCCCTCTTTCTATCCTGGTTGAAATTCGTAGGTTTATCTCAGCTTATTCTGTATTCTTGTTGCATCTGCACTTGGAGCTTACCTTCATGTGCTCTGGAATATCGGTGGAATGGCCACTACACTTGGATGGGTAGGAAGCATATTAGAGCACTTGCATTCATGTCCTCCATATGAAGAAGTATGTGTGTTTAATTTTTATAACTTATTTATCTCACGCTATTGCATCAAATATAACCTTGTTTCCTTGACAATGTTGTGTCTTTCTATGTAGCAAAAGAGGTTTTCGCTTCTGTTTATATTTGGGTTTCTTCAAGGGATTCAATTGGTCCATGTATCTAGATGGCGATCGATATTGACCCAAGGTACTTTATTGTTCTCTTGGCTGGACACTTTGCTAGAACTCAACTTAAAACTATGAACTCAACCTCCATGTTGTAATCGCTATCTTAGATAAATATTTTATAGATTTGATTTATCTCGAAAACTAGATGTTCGATCTAAGTTGAATTGAGCAGATCAGAGTAAATCTAGTGAACTATAAACCTTTTGAATCTTGAGAAATAGCCGAAATTGAATTCTTATGATTGGTGGTAGGGAGAAAGAAAGCTCAGCTTGACAAATTGCTAATGTGTTGGTGGGCATTCACCGGTCTCACTCACATGATCTTGGAAGGCTATTTCGTTTTCTCACCTGAGTTTTTCAAGGATAACACTTCCTGTTATCTAGCTGAAGTCTGTATCTTGTTCTTGTCCGATTGGACAAATTCTTCTATATTGACTTATTTTTTTTACTTTTGTTTTTACAGGGAAAGAATACAGCAAAGGTGATTCAAGATACGTAGGCAGAGACTCTGCAGTTATAGCTGTTGAAGGGATCACTGCAGTTTTAGAAGGCCCTGCTTCCCTTCTAGCTGTGTAAGTCTCTCACTCTCTATTCAAGCTAACATCTTTTCGTTTTTGCCAACATTTCTTCAAACTAACTAAAGTAGTTGAATTTTTGTTAAAAGATATGCTATTGCTATCATGAAAAGCTCCATCTATCATGAATTTTTGTTATAAGAAGCATCACACACACAAAAAGCTCCATCTTTCTTTCTTATCTTATACTGAATAATCTCTCAATGGAAATGGATATCATGAAAAATGTTGCAGCACACTCTGATATGAACGTTGTGACGATCCTGGTGGGAAACAAGTCGGATCTGAAGGATATAAGAGAAGTGCCAACAGCGGAAGGAAAAGCGTTGGCGGAAGCGCATGGACTTTTCTTTATGGAGACATCGGCTCTGGACTCATCAAACGTGGCAGCTGCATTCGAGACGGTTGTGAAGGAAATATACAACATATTGAGCAGGAAAGTGATGAGCTCACTCAGCAATGGCAAGAAAGTTCTGATTCCATCAGAGGCACAAGGCGAGTCCAAGAAAGGTGGGTGTTGTTCTACGTGATAAAAACTGATTGTATAACAATCTTAGGAATATGTTAGGAATTTCTAGATATGTATCTTTTATTATGTGTGTAAAACATGTATCCAATTTTTAAATATCATTATTTTATATAAATTTAATTGATTTTCAAATAATAATTCATAACCAAAATTTAATAATTCATAACCAGAATTTAAAATAATATTATATAATAAATTTCAATATTTTTTTTATTAATATTAAATATGGCAAAAGATAAAAGTGTTCATAAGATATACAATAACTATAAAAATTGGTTATTATAAATAATAATACAACAATTACAAAACGCTAGTATAAAGTATAATACAACCCTAAAATATTGCCACCTCAATATGTATCATTGCACGAATAATATGTTACATTAATCTATAAAATGGCGATAAACCAATGCTACTGAAAACTATATAATCACATCAAAATTAACGCTATCTTAGACAGATATTTTATAGCATATCAAATTAGTGCTATCGTAGATGGCTGACCTAAGATGGCAGCGGCAAACATAGCGTTTATGGAAACGCTACAATAGACATATGATAGCGTTTTCGTGGTGCTATCAATACCCATTTTTCTTGTAGTGTAGTGTGCTGAACTTGAATGTCCTAACTTGATTGTGGAGTTTACTTGGGACAATTACTAAGTGTGGGGGAAGTATATTGTGGTCTTGAGTTCTGTAGGAAAGTTTTCAGTGGTTTACTAAGTGAATGTGAATGCGAAAGTTCCTAAGACTAAATGAGTTTTTGTGTTTTCAAACCTCTTTTTTTATGCTTTGGTTCTTTACTTGCTTGAGGGCAAGCAAGAGCTAAGTGTGGGGGAGTTGATATATCATTATTTTTCTAGGTTTTCAACCATAATATAGTTGTATATATTGAGTCTTTAACCTGGTTTTTAGAGTCTATTGAGTCTTTTACAGGTAGACTTGCGTTTGGAGCAAAGGATGGGATTATAGAACGTTTCTAGTGATTTGTGCAACGAGCTGAAGTTGGTGTCTCGACCACGATTGAGTGTTGACCGACACTGACTTGGATGTCGGTCGACACTGAGTGCGACAGAACAACATCCGTGAGTTGAAGACAAGCTTTGAAGATTTGCAGAATTGCCCAGAAGTTTTCCTTAATTCTAAACTGACCCCAAAACGTGTTTAGAGAGTTTAATTAGGTTTTCAGACTCATTCTATCTTTTATCTTGTTCTTAACTTTGTTCTTGCTTGAAAGATTTGGAGAGGGCTGATTCTTGCTACTTGTAACATTTAGAGAAGAATTTCGAACCCTTTTTCTTTATCTATCAAGTCTTTTGGTTTTCTATTCATGATGTGTTGTTTGATTACGGATATGTCTGAGTAGTAACCTAGTTAGATTTAGGAATTCTCACAAAAGTTTTATGCTTGTTTGATAACTGATTGATTAGGATTCACCATCTATTGTTCATCACCTAAGTTGTGCCTAATACTGAATTCTAGACTGATCACCTAGGGTTTAGATCTTAGACAATTAACAATAGCACGAGAGTGTGAGTTATAATTTGAGCAAACTTAGAGTGAGCAATTTGACTAGATACAAAGAGATTTGGTTTAGTAAAATTGTGAACCGATAGAACCTGTTCTTAATGCTTATTTAGAACTCTAGGATCACAAAGAGATTTGGATCGCTATGTTGCTAGATATAGAAATAATCTCAGCGAGAGTTGGATTATTTAGCATTGTGTTTCTAGTTCTTGAACCTGTTTTAATCTGAATCTGGTTAGTTAAGTTTCTAGCATAGCATAATTCCCGAGAACTTCCTAAGTCTGGCGCCTTTCTTCCTATTGAAAACTCCTAGTTTATTGCTTTTGTTTACTGCTTTCTATGGATTTGATTTAGCTTATCTTGACAACATATAATATATCGTGTGACCGTGAGTCCTTGTGGATTCGATACCCTAAGTACTACATTGCATAACTGTGCACTTGCAGTAGAATAGGATAAAACTCTGAGCCTATCAACTACGAATACAATGACAATATGAAGATAGCTCTAGCTTCAGCTCAGCTTACAGACCATGCTTTAACCTGGTGGGACAGAGAAGTCCAAGACCGCAGGAGGAACAACTTTGAACGAATCACAACATGGCCAGCCATGAAGTACAACTTTAGGAGGCGTTTTGTGCCACCACATTACCACAGAGAGATGCAGAAGCAGTTCAGGAAATTGTCACAGAAGGACAAGAGTGTCGAGGAATAGTATGAGTAATTTGAGCAACTCAAGAACAGAATGGCGTTAGAAGAAAGTGAAGAAGTTCTCATGGGTCATTTCATTGATGGGCTCAATGACCGAATCCCCAGGAAGGTAAAACTTCAACCTTGTCATGACCTTAACGATTTATTGGAAGTAGCTGTGCAGGCTGAACAGGGAATTAAGAGGAAGACAGCATCGGCAAGCCGATCAAGACCCAATCAATGGAACGCACCTCCACCTAGGAACCAATGGAGTGCACCTCAAGCTAAGAATGTTGACAAAGGCAAGACCGTTTTCTCAGGTTCCCAAGACAAAATCCAGCTTATAAAGCACCAATGAACAACCGTTCAGACTTAGGTAAGTCTTCAGCTTCTAATACAAGAGCTCGAGACATAACTTGTTTCAAGTGTCAGGGTAAAGGTCACTATGCATGGGATTGTCCCAACTACCGAGTTATGATCTTAACACCTGATGGAGGATATGGGTCTCAAGACGAGGAGGAACACCTTGAAGCTGCGGATTCAGAAGAGGAAGTAGCATTTCCAAAAACAGGAGAAATGTTAGTTGTATGCAAGGTGTTGATCGCCTAAAGTGATCAAGACACCATCCAAAGAGAGAACTTGTTCTTCACTCGATGTTCCGTTCAGAACAAGGTATGTAGTCGTATAATTGATGGCGGATCTTGTACTAACGCTTCTAGCAAGATTATGGTGGAAAAGCTAGGTCTGAAGACAACCCAACATCCACGGCCATACCGCCTGAGATGGTTAGATTCAAGCACATAAATCAGGATACACGAACAAGTCTTGATTCAGTTCAAGATCGGAAAGTATGAGGATGAAGTTTTGTGTGATGTTGTCCCAACGAAAGTAGGCCATATGCTTCTAGGCCTCCCCTGGCAATTTGATAGAGAGGTTCTACACAATGGATGCACCAACAATCATTCTTTCACGCATAACAAGTGCAAATTCCAGCTTGCTCCTTTGTCTCCTCAAGAGGTACATGAGATGCAATCCAAATTTTCTACTGAAGCCAAGGTAAGTAAAACTAACCTTTACATCACTCCTAGTAGTGTTTATAAGGCTTTAGAACGTAAAGAAACGGTGCTACTAATGGTGTTTAGATATGTGTTGATTACAGGTTCACAGGACATAGTACTTGCACCAGAAATCGTTTCTTTGCTTAACAGGTTCAAAGATGTGTTTCCTGAAGAGATGCCAACTGGATAACCACCTATTAGAGGAATAGAGCATCAGATTGATCTAGTCCCAGGCGCACCATTGCCCAACCGTCCAGCTTACCGAATGAACCCAACAGAAACTAAGGAATTGGAGAAGCAGATTCAAGACTTAATGGAGAAAGGATATATTAGAGCAAGCTTGAGTCCGTGTGTTGTACCTGTTTTCTTAGTGCCAAAGAAAGATGGAACTTGGAGGATGTATGTAGACTGCAGAGCAATCAACAATATCACCATAAAATATCGACATCCCATTCCAAAGTTAGATGATATGCTTGATGAACTATCTGGATCTAATATGTTTTCTAAGATTGATCTTAGGAGTGGATACCATCAAGTAAGAATGAAAGAAGGTGACGAATGGAAGAGTGCTTTCAAGACCAAGCAGGGGCTCAATGAGTGATTAGTTATGCCATTTGGTCTAACCAACGCCCCCTGATGAGGACATCAAGTCATCATCAACCATGGAGCATGGAGAGGACATAAACCAACCAACCAAGATCCGTGGAGAGAAGCAGTTTGAGCCCACCAGAGACATATGTGCATGTATTGGAGCATATCTACCCGACCAGGACGAATTAAGCAACAAATCAATCTGTTCTAGAAACTTAACTCATCAAGGAATCATCACGAAGTGGAAGTATTTCAAAATCTTTCCAGATAAAGAAGATATGCAAGTTACAACTCAGAAGATTTCCAAGAAACCCGCTGGAGACCAACTGCCACTTATTGGAGAGCTCAGATCGAACCAGGATGGATGAAGTTGTAAACCAACTTTTTTTGGAAACCTCACTCAACAGAGGTTCAGAAAGAATTGGATTCGGTTGAAAAGGAATTATGGTTTAAAAGTTATTCAACTTCTAAACCAAAAGATGCTACACTTGCCTTATTTGGATGCATTCACACTAAAGGGATCAAATCAGCACCAAACCTTTTCCTATCAAAAGTACAACGTTTTGAGCTCATTTTCATCTAGTCTAGACGTCCTAAGCTTCTCTAGACCACACCAGAACGCACGCAATCATTTGAAGAATCACTTGCCCTTTTTGGAGCCAAAAGAGATACAAAGCCAACAACTCTATTCCAAAGAAGGAATCTACATTTTCTTTGGCTTGCAATATGTTCCAGAGATCCTTACTTATCCCTTAAAACCTACCAGATAAAAAAAAAAGCACCCAAGCATTGAAACCTTACCATATTCAGCCTAACGACTAGTTTTTCATTAAGTTTTTATTTGTTTCTTGTTTCTGGTCATTGTGACCGTTGTGTATGGCTTATTTAAGCTTAGTCTAGCCCATTGTAACATTCACCTTTCAATCTATCAAAAGTATAATACAAAATTCGTTTTTCTTTCAAGGAGTGTTCTTTGAAGTTGTTCTTTATATTCTAAGTGTGAGAAATACTTTTAATCTAGTGATTCTAGAATTTAGGATTGTTTGTGTGATTAAAGCACCTCTAGGTTCTTCCACAGATTGAGAGAGTCAATCAACCCACCAGATTGAGAGAGTCAATCATTATTTTCACCACCATCTATATCACTTTTCACTTCCGCAAGCAGCTGGCTTAGGAATCTCTTGATCATCAAGTGATCTTAGCATTAGAGTGATTCCAAGGCTGTATCATCTGGTATCAGAGCTTCAAAAGCTCCTATCTCAGGTTGTATCAATCCAACCATTATCTCTTTAAGTTTTTGTTGTTTCATTTCATTCAATTCGAAAACCAATAAAAATCTGATTTTGTTTTGTTTCTGCTCAATTTGTTTTTGCATTCATATTTCTATTATTTAGATCCATTCATTCTGATTAGTATTCACTAGTTTCATTGCATCCATCAAAAAGAAAATCTAAATAAAAAGTGTTTCATTGCATCATGAAAACGCAGGTGAGGCAATATAAAGAGAAGAAAGAAAGACACACAAAGTTTTTTTATGGGTTTCGATTTTTTCTACTCCCCCAATTCCGAATTCACTTGAATAGAAAGTAATCCCACCAATTACAAACGAATAGAACAAATCCTAGTGATCTACCGCTCTATCCAATACAAGAATTTTTCAGGATCAAACACCTGAGCTAAGCTCCTCCTAGAGCCTATACTTTTTTCCCAAAATACAAAAGCCCTCTTGTCTCTCAACTTCTGCATCTCATAAGGCCACGCCTCTCCTCTTTATATAGGCTAAACTTGCTCCTAAATTTTACCTAAATAAAGATATAGAAAATATCCTTTTTGTTTTGATATTTCCTATTCCACCTTTTTGTAACTTTTCCTTCTTTTTTTCTTGAAACTTATTCAAAGAATAAGTAAACAACTCCAAGCTGCAATCCAAAATCTTCATCCAGCTCAGCACACAACCCATAAACCGAATCACATCATAAAGATTCGTTCATATCTCATCAATCGAACATAATCACGTCCTGAGTCACGTCCTGTACTACCACTTGTACTACGCCGTGACTGACACATTAAATACCTCTTCAATCTCCCCCTTTTTGACTATGTATGTGATCTCAACAACCCTAGTATCAAAGGCTTCGTCACTAGCAACATCCAACATCATCAAAAACTATCAACACCAATCTCCCCTTACTTGAGTCACATCATGGTCAAAAACTAACACATGAACCGTCCTCCTCCATATTGAGGATGAAATCCTACTGCACCATCTCCGAAGTGATTAAATTTCTTCCTCCAAATCATCCTGACCCTTGTGCCTCCATAAGTAGCTCTTTGAACATGTCCTCTACCTTCACAATGATAACATATTGGACCATGAAATCTCATTCCACGAGCTTGCTCCATTCGTTTCTTCTCCTTCAATAACTTGAAGCATCTTGGCCTAATATGCCCAACAACTCCACAATGGTGAAAAACAGGACGCCAAATTCGTTTAGGTGCACTCTTCACTTCTGGAATTTTCTTTGTTGCAGTCGCTGTAGCAGTTCTTTTACCAGCTCTCGTACCAGTTGCCGTACCAGTCGACGTACCAGTTGCAGACTTAATAACAGTTACAATCTTTGTAGCAGCTGTTGATGCAACATCCATCTTTCCACCAGACACAAAAACACAGTCAGCTTTTGAAGGTTCTCCATTGAATCCAAGACCACATCAATCACTTTTTCCAATAGTAAGAAGATGATCCAACTGCTTTTGAAGGTTCTCCATTGAACTTTGGCTTGCTGTGCTTCTTCTTCTTTCTCTGTTGCATACTTTCGTACCTCAACAACTTGAGCTTCTAACTTGACTTTTTCCTTAGTCAATGCTGAATTCTCCTCAACCAGCTTACACCAATGCTCATACAAAGCTTTATAGTTCTCAGCAAAATCATCATCATCACTTCCAGGATCACTTTCATCCTTGTCACTATCAATTGCACACCCTGTTGCAGACGCTGATGCAGGTTCTGTCGCAGACGCTGATGCAGAACCTGTTGCAGATTTTGTAGCTGAACTAGGCTCAAAGGTTATGAATGCCACAAAACTCTTTATTCCTCCATCATCATCATCTGAATTCTCAAATTTAGATGCTAACATATCCAACTTAGTCCTCTTGACACTTGTGGTACCTTCAAACATGTTCTCCAACGTTTTCCATGCCTTTTGAGCTGACACACGTTGAGAAATCAACTCGAAATAACTTGCATCAATTGCATTATAAATCGCAGTCTTGGTCTTAGAATTGCAACTTGATGCTTTCTTCTCTTCAGCATTCCATTGATCTCTAGGCTTAAGAACTTCAACTCCATTATCATTAACAATCATAGGGGGATTCCAACCAGTCTCAATCGAACTCCAAAAATCCTCATCAAGACCACTAATGAAAGATTACATACCTTCCAATATCCATAATTTTAAGAGTCAAGCCGTGGTGGTCTGGTCATAGACGTTCCTTCTTTGTGAGACTCCATCAAACCGAACTCTGTGCTACTTCCTGAGCTACCTTCTGATCCTCACCTTAGATCTGCTTGAAACAAGACAAAATCTCTATCAAGCACCCACTCTGATACCAATTGAAAACGCAGGTGAGGCAATATAAAGAGCAGAAAGAAAGACACACAAAGTTTGTTTATGGGTTTTGATTTTTTTTACTCCCCCAATTCCGAATTCACTTGAATAGAAAGTAATCCCACCAATTAAAAATGAATAGAACAAACCCTATTGATCTACCGCTCTATCCAATACAAGAATTCTTCGGGATCAAATACCTAAGCTAAGCTCCCCCTAGAGCCTAGACTTTTTTCCCAAAATACAAAAGCCCTCTTGAGTTTTTATTCTCTCAACTTCTGCATCTCATAAGGCCACACCTCTCCTCTTTATATAGGCTAAACTTGCTCCTAAAGTTTGACTAAATAAAGATATAGAAAATATCCTTTTTGTTTTGATATTTCCTATTCTACCTTTTTGTAACTATTCCTTTTTTCGTTCTTGAAACTTATTCAAAGAATAAGTAAACAACTCCAAGCTGCAATCTTCACTCCAAGATCTTCATCCAGCTCAGCACACAACCCCATAAACTGAATCACATCATAAAGATTCGTTCATATCTCATCAATCGAACATAATCACGTCCTGAGTCACGTCTTGTACTACCACTTGTACTACGCCGTGACTGACACATCAAATACCTCTTTACATCACAGTTTCTGTTTTTAGTTTATCTTCTGTTTTATATCAAAAACCCCATAAAAATAGTTTTGTTTGCATTCTTTCTCTTAGCATTCTCTTTTTTCATTGATCCCTTGCATTCATAACCCAAAAAGCCAAAAGTATTGCATCAGTTTTCTAGTTCTGTTCATTTTGAGTTCTTAAGTTCTTAAAACCAGAAAAACCAAAAGAAACAAATTTGCTTGCTTTGATTCGAATTTTTCCTATTCTAAAAACCCAAAAGAAGTTTATTTACTTATTTAGCTTTGTGCAATTTGATTTTCGAAATTTTTCAAAAAAAATAAAAATACAAAACAGATTTTGTACATAATTTTGCCTATCCACTCTTTCCTTTTCTTGTCCTAAAACGAATTCTGAATATTTTTCATTGTCTTCTTGCAATGAAATACCCTAGCAGCCTCCATGGATGACTCAGAAGAAGACAGCCCCAACCAACAAGATTTTGAAGGTGATTGGAGCCGAGAGGAAGACTCATATCAAGACTTGAATCCATATGAGTCAGACCAAGAAGAAACAAGGTGTCAATATGAATCCTGCTCTAGCTTTGAAGAAGAAGAACCAGGTGGGGAAGAACTTGAGCCAGAACCACCAGACTGCTATTCAACCATCATAAATTGTTTTAATTCAAAGAAACTGTGGTTTAGAGACACACCAACCAGAGACCCATGGTAGAAATCAGACTACTCAGACTCAGATTATGGTGAAGAACCAGAAGTGGATATCAAATATCACTCACTTCCGCAGCAAAAGAAAGAGCTGCACCACACTTTGGTTACAAACCAAATACCAAGCTGCAACACTTCAGGCAAAACAAATAAGCAAAGTTACAAGAGAAGTGTTTCCAGAACCAAGTCCTTAACCTTTTCAGGTTACAGCCAAAACCCTGAAGATTATCTCCATTTGGAGACCAACATGAAGCAGTGGCTGAAATCCAACAATATTCCTAAGGAGGAGAAGCTATCATATGCTGTTGATGCACTCACCGGAGATGCATATAAGTGGTGGCTAAGAGAGTGTACTCCAGGCTTCTAGAACAAGCCAGTACTAGATTGGTGAGACCTTAAGGCAAGGATGTACAGAGAGTTTGTAAAGAAGCACCAGACACACAAGAACATCATTTAAAAATCCCAATGCCAAACAACACCAATAAGAGTGATGGTTTCACCAATATTGCAGTCTACCTCCAAGCCTAAGAATGCTTACTGTTCTAAGCCCAAGAAAGTGTTTGCAAATACTTGGTCAAGTCCAGCAGAAGCTAAGAAGACTGATCATGCAAAGAAGGATCAGAAAAGGCCAACCTCCACACACTCACCAGAACCTCCAAGCATTCAAGAACAATGGCAAAGGATAAAAGAGATTCTGCAACTAAAGGAGGAGAAAACAGAGCTAAAGCAGAGTCATAAAGCTCCTTCTATGAAAATAGGAGAGCCATAAGTTGCAACCAAAGCAACCAGACCAACCATGCCAACACAAGGTAAGTCTTCTGACTTTGTGAATTCCAAAGAACCTACATGTTATAGGTGCCATAAGAAAGGGCATTTTGCTGCAAATTTTCCCAGTAGGAAATTGATGAGAGAAACTTTACTAGGAGCTAAAACAGAATTAAATAGAGTAAGTTATAGTTTATCTCATTCTGATTCTCTAATTTCCAGTTCAAGATTTATGCACTTGTCTTTGCCAAAGAGTTTTGATCCAAGAATAATACAAGAAGAAAGACCCATAAGCAGATGCAAAGAAAGGCATATTCAAAAGGAGATTGAGGATAGCAAAGAAGAGCAATCTAAGACATTGTCACCAAAAGCAGAGCAAGATGTAAAGCAAGAGGTAACTGTTCTTGTTACGCACAATTCAGAAGCTCAGTATCTTAAACACACTGGTGGAATACATGGAGAAGTTCTAGAAAGAAAAGTGCAGAACATGTTGCAATTAGCTAACAAACTCCTTGTAAGTTTGAATTTTTCAGTCCCTAGCTATATAATGTCAAAGCCAGATATGATGCACTTCCTCTTAAGAGTTCTTTGAGGCACAAGTCACACAAAGTAGAACCATCAAATAGCCAAGAACAGAAGAGGCATCAAGGAGAAGCCCCCAGATCAATCATCAAATCACCCTACCAAGCTGAATGCTCAGAACACTAAGTGTGTTCCTCAGGTAAGTCATTCTTTCTCTAAGTTTTTTTCTACAGATTTACATGTTGAACTGAAGATGTTATTAGGCCTGAAAGAATGTGATAGCTTCGCAGCTACAATTCTTAACCTAAGACTGCAATTAGTAAAAGGATTAGATATAACTAGGACAGAAGAATGTACAAGTTTATATTCTTGTAAAGAACCCATGATACACTTGTTTCTTGTCCATAGAGTTGAGATCGTACTAAGGATATCAACCATGAAGAAGCACCACCAGAAGATAACTTGTCACCAGAACCTGATCCTAACAAAAAGGCATCATCATTAAAGGAGAACAAGACCAAAGCCACAAAGGGAAATAATGGCCCAACCACTTTTCAATGGCAAGACAACCAGAGAAGAGGATTTATACTTAATTATCTCCTCCAAGGAGACCCACCTGATGTCCCATTTATCACCCAACCACAACTATACCAAGGTAAGAGCCTAAGCTCACAAAGGAGAATGAAAGCCAACTTGCTTTCTCTTGGTGCATGTTATACAGTTTCGAGGTCGAAACATTTTCAAGAGGGAGAGTATGATGAGGACATCAAGTCATCATCAACCATGGAGCATGGAGAGGACATAAACCAACCAACCAAGATCCGTGGAGAGAAGCAGTTTGAGCCCACCAGAGACATATGTGCATGTATTGGAGCATATCTACCCAACCAGGATGAATTAAGCAAAAAAATAACCTGTTCCAGAAACTTATCTCATCAAGGAATCATCACGATGTGGAAGTGTTTCAAAAGCTTTCCAGATGAAGAAGATATGCAAGTTACAACTTAGAAGATTTCCAAGAAACCCGCTGGAGACCAACTGCCACTTATTGGAGAGCTCAGATCGAACCAGGATGGATCATGTTGTAAACCAACTTGTTTTGGAACCTTACTCAACATAGGTTCAGGTAGAATTGGATTCGGTTCAAAAGGAATTATGGTTTAAAAGTTATTCAACTTCTAAATCAGAAGATGCAACACTTGCCTTATTTGGATGCATTCACACTAAAGGGATCAAATCAGCACCAAACCTTTTCCTATCAAAGGTACAACGTTTTGAGCTCATTTTCATCTAGTCTAGACGTCCTAAGCTGCTCCAGACCACACCAGAACACATGCAATCATTTGAAGAATCACTTGCTCTTTTTGGAGGCAAAAGAGATACAAAGCCAACAGCTCTATTCCAAAGAAGGAATCTACGTTTTCTTTGGCTTTCAAGATGTTCCAGAGATCTTCACTTATCCTTTAAAAACATCCAGATACAAAGAAAAGCATCCAAGCATTGAAACCTTACCATATTCAGCCTAACGGCTAGTTTTTCATTAAGTTTTGATTTGTTTCTTGTTTCTGGTCATTGTGACCGTTGTGTATGGCTTATTTAAGCTTAGTCTAGCTCATTGTAACATTCACATTTCAATCTATCAAAAGTATAATACAAAATTCGTTTTTCTTTCAAGGAGTGTTCTTTGAAGTTGTTCTTTAGATTCTACGTGTGAGAAATACTTTTAATCTACAGATTCTAGAATTTAGGATTGTTTGTGTGATTCTAGCAACTCTAGGTTCTTCCACAGATTGAGAGAGTCAATCAACCCACCAGATTGAGAGAGTCAATCATTATTTTCACCACCATCTCTATCACTTTTCACTTCCGCAAGCAGCTGGCTTAGGAATCTCTTGATCATCAAGTGATCTTAGCATTGGAGTGATTCCAAGGCTGTATCATACATCAAGTCATCATCACCCTCAGCACCTTCATGAGGCTAATGAACAAGGTTCTAAGAGCATACATCTGTAAATTTGTAGCAGTTTATTTTGATGATATACTGGTTTATAGCAAATCGTTTGAGGATCATCGGAGACATCTTGAGTTAGTTCTTGAAACACTTCGAAAGGAAGGCCTATATGGGAACCTTAAGAAGTGCTAATTTTGTACTGATGAAGTGGTTTTCATAGGTTTTGTTGTCAGTTCTCAAGGTTTACAGGTTGATCATGAGAAGATCAAAGCAATCCAAGACTGGCCAAGCTTCTATAGGCGTTTTGTCAAAGATTTCAGTACCTTAGTCGCCCCTCTAACTTCTGTGATCAAGAAGGACGTGGCATTTCAGTGGGGATCAGCTCAAGTAGACGCGTTCAACAGACTCAAAGATTGTTTAACACGTGCACCAGTTTTGGTACTACCTGACTTTAACAAAACTTTTGAGATTGAATGTGATGCTTCAGGTTTAGGTATTGGAGCTTTGCTGACTCAAGGAGGACATCCAGTAGCCTACTTCAGCGAGAAATTAAGTGGAGCCAGCTTGAACTATCCAACATACGACCAGGAGCTCTATGCACATCGTTGGAAACGTGGCAGCATTATCTTATGTCCAAGGAATTTTTCATACATACTGATCATGAGACCTTGAAGCACCTTAGAGGGCAAAAAACACTCAAGAGAAGACATGCTAAGTGGATGGAGTTTGTAGAAGCATTCCCATATGTGATAAAGTACAAGAAAGGCAAAGAGAACGTTATGGCCGATGCACTATCAAGAAGACACATGCTGATCACGACTATGGAGGCTAAAGTCTTAGGATTTGAGCACCTCAAGGAAGCGTATAACGATGATCCAAACTTCGGCTCAATCTATCAAGATTGTAACATTGCCCCATCAGGTTGTTTCTACTTACATAATGGCTATCTGTTTAGAGAGAAACGTTTGTGTATTCCACTGGGTTCTATGCAAGACTTGTTGATCAAGGAAGCACATGGTGGTGGACTCATGGGACATTTTGGAGTGGATAAGGCTCTAAGTGTTTTGGTAGAACAATTCTTTTGGCCTCATCTCAATAAGGATGTGGAACGTTTCTGTTCAAGTGTGTAACATGTCTCAAAGCCAAATCCAGGTCACATCCACATGGTTTATATATGCCACTCCCTATTCCTAGTATGCCTTGGGTTGATATATCAATGGATTTCATTTTAGGCTTATGAAAACCCGAGGAAAGGATTCTATTTTTGTTGTAGTGGACAGGTTCTCAAAGATGGCGCATTTCATTTCATGTGCCATGACAAATGATGCCACTCAAACTGCTGAATTGTTCTTTAAAGAAGTAGTACGCTTGAATGGGATTCCAAGAACTATTGTTTCTGATAGAGACAATAAGTTTCTAAACCATTTCTGGAGAGTTCTTTGGAGAAAGCTAGGAACCAAGCTACTCTTCTCAACAACTTGTCATCCACAGATAGATGGACAAACTGAGGTTGTAAACAGAACTCTATCTACTCTCTTAAGAGCCACAGTTGGTAAGAACTTACAGAACTTGTTAGATTGTATTCCATATGTTGAGTTCGCTTATAATCATTCTAACCACTCCATTACTAAGTTGTCTCCTTTTGAGATTGTTTATGGATTTCAGCCAGAAACCCCTTTAGATCTTGTTCCTTTGCCACCACTAGATGTACCTAATCAGGATGGAGAATCCAAGGCTGACATGATCAAGAAGTTGCATCAAAAGGTGAAGACTAACATAGAGCAAAAAACAGCTAAGTATAAGAAGGCTGCTGACAAAGGGAGAAAGAAGCTCATCTTCAATCCAGGATATTGGGTGTGGGTTCACATGCGTACAGAGAGGTTCCCAAATCAAAGGAAATCTAAGCAAGCACCAAGAGGAGCTGGACCATTTCGAGTGTTGGAGAGAGTCAACAACAATGCCTACAAGCTGGATCTTCCAGGTGAGTTAACCATTTCGCCAGTGTTTAATGTTGCTGACTTGCTTCCTTATTATGCAGATGATGGAATTCTGAGGTCAGAATATTCTCAAGAGGGAGGTATAATGAGGACTGAAAAGACCCATCCCGACCATAGGGCCTAGACGGATGCCTCTCATTACACCCATTCCAAAAATACGTCCTAATTAAAAAAAAAATTTGGGATTAAGTATTCCTCGGATCTCCTATTGACTTCTAGTCCTAGATACTTCATACTTAATCAATATGTAGCGTAAATACTACTTAACCATTTATATCGTCCTTCTAAGGAACGATCGATCCGTGAACTTCTTATTACTTTGTTTAGTTTCCTTAAAACTCTTTCGAGGTTCCGTTCTTATCTCTCCATTCTAACAACCTAAGTCTTTTACTTAGTTTGTTCCATTCAACTTATTCCGTTCTATTCATTCCTTAGAACAATAGCAGATTACTCGAATGTGTACCTTAGCCTTTGGTGAATCCGGTGTGAAGCTAGCTCCGCGTTCAGCTTAGCTCATCCGTTTAGCAACTCCTAGAACACACTCCCTTTGTACTTAGTCATTCAACCAACCATCCCCACATGACCGAGTACAAAAGAGGTCTTCATGTTCTTTCCTTTGACCACCATTCCTTTTTGGCTTCATCCTTGTCTCCTTTTTCATGCATGATCATAAGGCTGATATGCGTCCCGACCGTTCCTGGATCCGCGACCGTATCGCGATCCGCGGTCATACGCGTTCGTCCGTATGTTCATCCGTACGTTCGTCACGGACTTCCGTAAGGCCATCTGTGTGACCGTCACGGTCGTTCATGAACGGACACGACTGTCCGTGAACGGTTACGGTCGTCCGTCACGACCCGCGTGCGTCCGTGTACGACCCGCGTGCGTCCGTGTACGACCCACGGTCGTCCGTATCGTCCTGCGGACGTACGTGATCGCACCGTGGTTGTTCGTGTATGACCCACGGTCGTCCGTATCGTCCCGCGGACGTACGTGCACGACCCGCGGTCGTCCGTATCGTCCCGCGGACGTACGTGATCGACCCATGGTCGTCCATATCATCCCACGGACGTACGTGATCGACCCACGGTCATCCGTATCGTCCCGTGGACGTACGTGATTGACCCACGGTCGTCCGTATCGTCCTGCGGACGTACGCACAGGACCCCCAGTCGTCCGTGATCGTTCCCCGGTCGTCCGTGAACGGACACGACTGTCCGTGAACGGAGACGACCGTACGTGAACGGTCACAGTCGTCCGTACGTGACCCGCGGTCGTCCGCGATCGACCCGCGGTCGTCCGCGATCGACCCGCGGTCGTCCGCGATCTACCCGCGGTCGTCCATACGCAACCCGCGTTCGCCCGAGCACTATCCACGTTCGTCCGTGCACGTCCGCGTTCGTCCTTGACGGTTACGGTCATCCGTGACGATCCGCGGTCGACCGTGTACGACCCGCGGTCGTCCGTGAACGACCCGCGGTCGACCGTGCCCGACCCGCGGTCGTCCGTGAGCGACCCACGGATGATTGCCCGGAATTTTTTTCAATCTTTAAACCTTCAATCTCCAATCCATTCTGGGTTTTTGCCTCTTGTTTCCAGACTTCTTTTCCTTAGAAAACCCATTCTAAACTCGCCAATAACAACCAGCCAATGCCCATAGACATTCCGGCCAAAATCACCATTTTTATCTCTTGATTTTGTGTGGCTTTTTCCTTAGGAGTTTCTGGGATTTGCCCCCAGGAAGATAGGTGCCGAAAATGGCTTCCCAAGGGTGTATTTATAGGCACAATTTCGCCCCATAACTTCCCTTGGTGAAGGGTTGGCTCCTTTTGGGCGAATGGACACCATGGACACATCCTTCCTTGGTGTCTATTTGCTCATGCCCCTTGGTCAGCTAGTGTCCAGCTGACCCACCACTTGAACACTCAAGCTAGCTGGGTTGAGCTGGTTGCCAGCTGACCTAGCTGACCAGCTCAACTGTTCAGTTCGTTTAAGCTGAACACTTCCCTTTTTAGCTTCTTTTCTTTAAGCCAAGCTTATTCTCAGCTGAGCTTAACCTTCTTCTGCCTTTGGAACACTCTCATTGATCTTACTTGATCGTATGTTCGGCCTTATGGTTCCATAAACAGTCCAAACGTTTAGGGTGGGGTTAGTATCCAGGTTTGGGGATACTACAAGTCTACCCCCCTTGAAAGGGATTCGTCCCCGAATCCGACTCAAGGTTTTTACCCCGTTCGAACTTTATGAACCTTTCCATTTCCCATTGACCTTGGTCCGTCAAGACTTAATCATTTCCCTGATTTCTGTCTTTCTTTGGACTTGGTCAAATCCTGATCACAATCCTTACGGACTTGATCTTCGTTTCCCGATCTTAGTAAATCTCTTACTAGATCATAATCAGGTCTTTTGTTCCTTGTAGGACTCGACCTCAGGCCTTTGTTCCCTCCGGGACTCGACCTCGGTTAGGTCCTTACGCATTCCAAATGCAAGCAACCTAACCCTTTTCCCCAAATGTAATTCCCATAATACATTCGAAGAAGTGGGGTTCAGTGACTGACCAGCAATTGCACTATAGGACTCGGCCACACCAATGTCCCTAACCAGTTCGTAAACCTGTGGCGTCTTCGGTTAGCGCTTAGCCTTTACCGTTCGACTTTCACTTCCACGTTTTACTTCTGATTACTGCTTTTTACAATGGAAGCAAATCAGTGGTCTTTCATTGTCACTTTCCTTCCCCTCGTTTTGCAAACAACTTAGGCTCCTTTGTCCCTGCCGTTGCAATTCGCACATACTCTACTTGCTTTCTACACTTCCAAAGTGCACTTCCATTGTTTCTGCAAGTGGTACTTTTGGCGCGGTTTCTAGAGGATTGGTTATCAGCTCCAACTGATCCCATTTCCTCTTTAGGTCCTTCCCGGGTCAGCAGGACACTTTGTCTTTTGAGCCAACGCGGTTCTCCTCCAGGTCCCTCCCGGTTAGGCCAACCACTTTCCCGTGATTTGATAGGTCAATAATTAATCCCTATACCAACTGCAAGTGCACAGTGATGTAGTTGTAGTACTTAGGGTATCGAAATCCACAAGGACTCTGGGCAACGATAGATTTAGAACAGTCAAGATTAAACTAGGAGAAAACAAATTGTAGTGAGAAACTAAAAAGCGAAGCAGAAAAGTAAATCAGTAGCGAGTTTGTAAGCAAGGAGGCAAAGCGTTAAGTCTAGGGAGAATCCCTAAACCTAACAGGTAATCTACTCAGACATGATCATCGAAACAGAAAACATCATGAATAGAAAACCAAATATTATAAAATCAAATAAAGAACTGGGGTTCGAAATCCTCTCTCTTTTGAGAGCAGGATCAGCCCCTCAACTCTCTCTGAAAATAGAATAAAGCGTAAGTAAAGCGTAGCCTAAACAAGTGGCTAAAAACTCTAATATATAGTCTAAAACACGTTTTTGGGCCTTTTTGCAAGTCTGGGAAGTTTCTGGGCAAAAACTGTAATTTCTACAAAATGCAGATTTTTGGACGCAGAACCCTGGAATCACCTTGCGTCGACCACTGCACAACTGCAACGATCGTTGCAAGGCGATTTTGCAGCCAGTGAACTCTGTGAAACCTCCAAACAGTGCAGAAATGCTCTCAATGCTCCCAGAACGTCCAATTGAGCTCCAAATGTGCCTTAAACCTGTAAAACACCTGAAAAGACTCCAAAACATAATAAAAGACTCGATAAATAAGACATATACCATGGCTATAATCCCTAAAATCCATGGTATATCAACTCCCCCACACTTAGCTCTTGCTTGCCCTCAAGCAAGTAAAGAACCAAAGTATAAGAAAAGAGGTTTGAAAACACAGAAACTCATTTCGTCCTAGGAACTTTTGCATTCACATTCACTTAGTAAACCACTGAAAACTTCCCTACAAAACTTAAGACCACAATATACTTCCCCCACACTTAGCAACTGTCCCAAGTAAACTCCACAATCAAGTTAGGACATCCAAATTCACCACACTAGCCTCTGTATACAATTAGGTACGGTCTCACAGAGGGAGTATCGAATCAAAAGACACATGGACTCAACCTATTCAGTATCTGACCACCAAACTGTCGGTTTCTGATTTCTTTATTTTCCCTTTCTCCCGTAGCATTCTGATTTTTCCCCATTGGGTATCATTTTATTTTTTTATCAGTGCTCTTCCCGTTAAGGGGTGTACTTTGGACACATTCCATGAATGCACAGGAGGTAATAGTGTTTGCTACTACTCCCGTGACCACTTCGGAGCTACTAGCTCATCCTAAGTTTTTATCTTTTTTTTTTCTTTTACTTTCAAGGGAGGAGAAAATCAGAAACCATACTTAAGAATAGGATCATAGGTTATGCCAAACATATCAAAGGAATCCGATCCAAAGATTACCAAGCCCCTAGGTGAGAAATTAAAGTCAAGATTAAAGTGAGACTAGTAATGGATCCTCTGAATACCTGGTTAGATATGGGTGTCCTTGGTAGGTTGATCTGTTTGGGGTTTTCTAATAGTCATAGAGGTCCTGCAAGTCTGTCCAATGGTCACTTAGTTCCTGTTCAAGCGAAAAGTTTCCTCGAAAAATCATAGTTTCATACAAATTTTGACTCAATAAAACAATTTTGAAAAACATAGGACTGACTCTAAGAAAACAAAAGCGTGCGTCAGTAGCTACCTCCCCCACACTTAAACTACACTGTCCCCAGTGTAATCAAAGCATGAGCTCGGTGAAAACAAATAATCAAATTGAAAAGAGTCTGAAAAATCCAGAGTTACGTACCTCTCGTCGCACTGTGTCGATCGATGCTCAGGACTGCAACGATCGACGCAAGACGCATTTGCTCGATTCATTCGTGTAATCGCAATGTGTCGATCGATGCTAGGCGATTTTTGACCTGTTCTCTCGGCTGAAAACACTAAAACGAAAAATTAAAATAACAAAGACTGAAAAATGAAAAACAAAAACGAAAACTGACTCTATAGTGGGTTGCCTCCCACTCACCACTTGTTTTTAGTCATTAGCTTGACTATGGGACAGAGATTTGACTCATGGCGGTTTCAACAAAGACTTTGAATGTATCTGTGAATATCTCTTCATCCAAGGCGGCGTATATGCTTTCGGATCATGAGGTCTCCCAAGGAATGAATAAACAGAATCAGGGCGGGAGCGAAGCTTGGATGGGATACTGCGTTTTCCTGCATTCAAAGCAATGTGGTCAGGAGGTTTAAGCTTAGGTGATTTTATACCTTACCTTTGGTGGAGATCTGATGTTTGGAGCTTTCTGCTTATGAGCAGTTGCAGGCTCTGAAGATGTTAGAGCAGGTTCAAGAGGAACCGCCATCTTCTTCTCTCCACTATCAGATACTGTAGTTCCACCAATATGAGCTTCTTCTTTCAAATGACCATCAGCGGATATCATCTTCTTTGCATCTCTCAACACACAAGGATGAACTCGCGAAGCTTCAGCTGGTGGAGTTTCATTCAGCTCCTTATCTATCACTTTCATGCAGTTAGCCACTTCTAGCTCCTGTTTAGACGGTTTAGGAACCTTAGGATATGGCACAAATGGCTTATAGACTCGTTCCAGGATTGTTGGAGGCTTCTGGTCCTGTCTGCGATCTGTGTCGATCGATGTAGTAAGTGTGTCGATCGACACAAGGCGATTATGTTCAATTTCATCAGACGTATCAGGGATGCATCGATCGACATCGAGAGTGTGTCGATCGACGCATGTCTCAGACAGACAATATTCATCCAGAAAATCCGAGATTATGCTCTCTTCTTCTCCCAGCAAGTCAATCCCATCTCTTATGGTCACAACATTGATGTACAGCCTCTGTTCAGCTTTCCCAGCTTCATTATGCCTTTGTATTGCTCCAGCTGTTTGTTGAACTCGGATATCTAGCTTCTTCACATGTGTGCTCAAAGATTCAAACTTTCCATTCAGATTTTCATGCATAGTATCCAGCTTCCTGTCGAAGTCTACAGCAGTCTTAGCATGATCCTTCAGCATTTGCTCCATCATGGATTCCATCTTGCTTTTATAAGCATTAGCAGCATGAGGTGTCTGATAAGAAGATGATCCATAGGTTCTTTGATAAGAATTACCTTGCTGGTTAACAAACCTGTTTCCTTGGAATCCAGAGCCACTGATGCAGTTCAAATCTTCTTCCTGCTTCTCCAATAACTGCTTCATCATACTTATCAGCTTATCAGACTGCTTATTTTGAGGAGGAATAGGCTGATATGATGGAGATTTATAATCTCTGGTGAATGAATAGGAACCATAGTCTCTGCAGAATGAGTTATTCTGCTGATTTTCCAACATTCGTTCCATCATTCCCATCATCTTACGCGCTGTGTCGATCGATGCAGAGTAGTGTCGATCGATGCAAGCTCGAAGATGTGTCGATCGACACACAGGACCGTGTCGATCGATGCAAGGCGATTACAGGCGTACCCTGAAACGCAAGAACAGAAAAAGAAAGAAAAAAAAAAATTAGTAACAAAAATAAAAACGAAAAACCTAGTCTAAACCCTAAGTTCAAATCTATCGAAGACTCAAAAGAGTGCCCGGCAACGGCGCCAAAAACTTGATAGGTCAAGAATTAATCCCTATACTAACTGCAAGTGCACAGTGATGTAGTTGTAGTACTTAGGGTATCGAAATCCACAAGACTCTGGGCAACGATAGATTTAGAACAGTCAAGATTAAACTAGGAGAAAACAAATTGTAATGAGAAACTAAAAAGCGAAGCAGAAAAGTAAATAAGTAGCGAGTTTGTAAGCAAGGAGGCAAAGCGTTAAGTCTAGGGAGTTTTCAGGAAATCAGGAACACAAGCTAATCAATCAATCGAGATCTAATTAAGAACTATTCTAGAACTCAAACACAAATATAGAATTAACCAACTGTTGTTGCGAGAATTCTCTAAGCCTAAGTGCAGCAATCCAAATTCCTTTGTAATTACTAACAGATTAAACCAGCTTTAATTCCAAGTTCGATATGTTCACAATCTAATTAAACCAAATTCCTTTGCGAGTAATTAAATTGCTCATCTAGGTTCTTTTTAGCTAATTAACCAACTGTCATTGTATCAATCAACCTAACATCATAAATCTGGGTAGCTAATTCAGATTAAGCAGTAAGAACAATCCTAGATGAAGAACTAACAAGTATGAATCCCTACAGATTTATCAACCTATAATTCCATGAAATCCCTAATGAGAATCCCTAAACCTAACAGGTAATCTACTCAGACATGATCATCGAAACAAAAAACATCATGAATAGAAAACCAAATATTATAAAATCAAATAAAGAACTGGGGTTCGAAATCCTCTCTCTTTTGAGAGCAGGATCAGCCCCTCAACTCTCTCTGAAAATAGAATAAAGCGTAAGTAAAGCGTAGCCTAAACAAGTGGCTAAAAACCCTAATATATAGTCTAAAACACGTTTTTGGAGCTTTTTGCAAGTTTGGGAAATTTATGGGCAAAAACTGTAATTTTTCCAGAATGCAGATTTTTGGGCGCAGAACCCTGGAATCACCTTGCGTCGACCACTGCACAACAGCAACGATCGTTGCAAGGCGATTTTGCAGCCAGTGAACTCTGTGAAACCTCCAAACAGTGCAGAAATGCTCCCAATGCTCCCAGAACGTCCAATTGAGCTCAAAATGTGCCTTAAACCTGTAAAACACCTGAAAAGACTCCAAAATATAATAAAATACTCTATAAATAAGACATATACCATGGCTAAAATCCCTATAATCCATGGTATATCATGATTGCGCCCTCTTCCGGTTCACCCCCACACCGTCTTGCGACCTTGATCCAAATCCAGGAACTAGTCTCCCAACTGATCCCATACTCGGCTGGAATATACGACCTTCCAACTGATCCTATACTCAGCTGAAAAGTACTTCCCATTGGACTTGTTCTCAAAGTCTGCCCAAGACTAAGTGCGTCCTTGGTGCACGTGTCTCTGCAAGTTACCAATTATGAGAGCATCGTCCTAGAAACAACTCTGCTCTGATACCAACTTGAAAAGACCCATCCCGGCCATAGGGCCTAGACGGATGCCTCTCATTATACCCATTCCAAAAATACGTCCTACTTAAAAAAATTCTTTAGGATTAAGTATTCCTCGGATCTCCTATTGACTTCTAGTCCTATATCCTTCATACTTAATCAATACGCAGCGGAAATACTACTTAACCATTTATATCGTCCTTCTAAGGAATGATCCATCCGTGAACCTCTTATTACTTTATTTAGTTTCCTTAAAACTCTTTCGATGTTCCGTTCTTATCTCTCCATTATAACAACCTAAGTCTTTTACTTAGTTTGTTCCATTCAACTTATTCCAATCTATTCATTCCTTAGAACAATAGCAGAGTACTCGAATGTGTACCTTAGCCTTTGGTGAATCCGGTGTGAAGCTAGCTCCAGGTTCAGCTTAGCTCATCCGTTCAGTAACTCCTAGAACACACCCTCTTTGTACTTAGTCATTCAACCAACCATCCCCACATGACTGAGTACAAAAGAGGTCTTCATGTTCTTTCCTTGGACCACCATTCCTTTTCGGCTTCATCCTTGTCTCCTTTTTCATGCATGATCATAAGGCCGATCCGCGTCCCAACCGTTCCTGGATCCGCGACCGTATCGCGATCCGCGGTCGTACGCATTCGTCCATATGTTCATCCATACGTTCATCACGGACGTCCGTAAGGCCATCCGTGTGACCGTCACGGTCGTCCGTGAACAGACGCAACTGTCTGTGAACGGAAACGACCGTTCGTGAACGGACACGACTGTCCGTGAACGGTTACGGTCGTCCGTCACGACCCGCGTGCGTCCGTGTACGACCCACGGTCGTCCGTATCGTCCTGCGGACGTACGTGATCGCACCGTGGTCGTTCCTGTATGACCCACGGTCGTCCGTATCATCCCGCGGACGTACGTGCACGACCCGCGGTCGTCCATATCGTCCCGCGGACGTACGTGATCGACCCACGATCGTCCGTATCGTCTCGCGGACGTACGTGATCGACCCACGGTCGTCCGTATCGTCCCGCGGACGTACGAGATCGATCCACGGTCGTCCTTATCATCCTGCGGACGTAAGCACACGACCCGCGGTCATCCGTGATCGTTCCGCAGTCGTCCGTGAACGGACACGACTGTCCGTGAACGGACACGACTGTCCGTGAACGGACACGACTGTATGTGAACGGTCATGGTCATCCGTACGTGACCCATGGTCGTCTGCGATTGACCCGCGGTCGTCCGTACGCGACCCGCGTTCGCCCGAGCACCATCCGCATTCGTCCGTGCACGTCCACGTTCGTCCGTAACGGTTACGGTCATCCGTGACGATCCGCGGTCGACCGTGTACGACCCGCGGTCGACCGTGTACGACCCGCGGTCGACCGTGTACGACCCGCGGTTGTCCGTGAACGACCCGCGGTCGACCGTGCGCGACCCGCGGTCGTCCGTGAGTGACCCACAGACGGTTGCCCGTAATTTTCTTCAATCTTTAAACCTTCAATCTCCAATCCATTCTGGGTTTTTGCCTCTTGTTTCCAGACTTCTTTTCCTTACAAAACCCATTCTAAACTCGCCAATAACAACCGGCCAATGCCCATAGACATTCCGGCCAAAATCACCCTTTTTCTCTCTTGATTTTGTGTGGCTTTTGCCTTAGGAGTTTCTGGGATTTTCCCCCAGGAAGATAGGTGCCGAAAATGGCTTCCCAAGGGTGTATTTATAGGCACAATTTCGCCCCATAACTTCCCTTGGTGAAGGGTTGGCTCCTTTTGGGCGAATGGACACATCCTTCCTTGGTGTCCATTCGCTCATGCCCCCTTGGTCAGCTAGTGTCACTAGCTGACCAGCTGACCCAACACGTGAACACTCAAGCTAGCTGGGTTGAGCTGGTTGCCAGCTGACCTAGCTGACCAGCTCAACTGTTCAGCTCGTTTGAGCTGAACACTTCCCTTTTCAGCTTCTTTTCTTTAAGCCAAGCTTATTCTCAGCTGAGCTTAACCTTCTTCTGCCTTTGGAACACTCTCATTGATCTTACTTGATCATGTGTTCGGCCTTATGGTTCCATAAAAAGTCCAAACGTTTGGGTTGGGTTAGTATCCAGGTTTGGGGATACTACAAGGACATCGACTCCAACATAGAGATTCACCAAGAAGACTTAGAAGAAGTACCTACTGCTCAAGACATCACAACCATGAGAGATCCTCCAAGGACAAGATCAAGATCAGGAACTATAAGAATTAGAGCATTGTTTAAGAAGTCAATTCAGAGTCTCCTAGCTCAAGACTATCAAGAGCAATCGGCCAGAATTCAAGTGGAGTGCCTAATGGCCCAACTGAAGCCATTTGAAGACTTGAAGATGATTTTCTCAATTAAGCCCACCTAGGCCCAATCTTGGATGTCCACACACTCCTAAACACGCTTAAGAAGGTATGATTTCATTTAATATATTGTGTTTGCTCATTTTGAAGGTCCAAGACATTGTATTAGTTGAATAAGTCAATGTTTCCTTTTATTTCTTTTTGAATTCGAATCATAGGTTAATTTAGTACTTCAGTAATCATTGTATTAGGTTTTCTGCCCTAGAAGGCACCAGCAGCATGATCCCCTTTCTAAGGATTCTTAGCAGCCATGTATCATTTACGAAGTATCAATAAAATAACGCAGTTCTTCTTGAGAGAAAACACTTTCAATTCTTAGCTTTCTTGTGAGTCATATCAAGCGACCTTAGACCAGTCTTATCACAAGATCATTCATTTCTTGTGTGGCGACATTCATCCCAACCTTCCTTCCATTCAATCATTCAAATGTCCATCCTAAGGAGTCTAGAGACCCACGGCTGGATCCATCTCATCATACCATCGCTCACGATCTAGAAAAGAGAGACTTCAGTCCCAGTTCTAAATCAACCACGTTTCTATCTTGCATCAATGTTGGTCCACTCTCAGCTTTAACTCGTGAAACTCATTCATCATAGCCTCATCCCATCACTTTATTATATGGTAGCCACCATCCTATACAACCACATTTTAAATATACAATCATAATCGGATTCAAAATATAAGCTCAAATAAGTAAAACTAAACTAAAAACTAGCTAGATGACAGAGAGAGGCAATTACATCCCAGTTACGACATCCAAAGAATCTTCTTCCCGGATTATCGGCAGTAGTGGATGTTCGCATGACAGGGTCAAAACCGCAGAAACATTTCTTGGGGAATCCATTGCATGATCCGGATCGTTGTCGAACTGTGGAACTGATACTTGAGTATGAAGTACTACTCGATGTTGGAAGGTGAATGAATCTCCCCATCATGTGTACCATAAAACAATTGTAAACAGAGTCTAATTTCAGACTTTTAGTAGAGTCTAATTCAAAAACAAATCCAATTTCAGACTTCTAATTGAGTCTACTTCATAACAAGTAAATTTAAAACATCTTATTGGGTGTATCGAAGACATTAGTAGCATAGAAGTCTCCAACCAAGCATCAAAATCCATATTATACCTAGATCTTTTGTTTGACAAAAGATTCAGACTGAGAAATACTGTTTAGATCTAAACGGGAAAAGTATGAAATCCATCTAAAACGAGAAAAGACAAAAAAATCCATCTGTTTGTTTAGATCTGAGAAAGAACATATGAAAAAAGGGATGACTCGGACTCAAAACCGTATGGATCTAAAACGAGAAAAGTAAAAAAAAAATCATTTGTTTGTTTAGATATGAGAAAGAACATATGAAAAAAGGGCTGACTCGGACTCAAAACCGTACGGACCTCAAACAAGAAATATAGAAAACCTATATTTTTGTTCAGATCTAGACAAAGTACATATGAAAAAGGGGATGACTCGGACTCAAAACCGTATGGATCTAAAACGAGAAATATATATACAAACTTGTATTTTTGTTCAGATCTAGACAAAGTACATAGAAAAATGACTTCTTTCGTATAGATCTAAAAAATTTCTAGAAAGAATAGATTAGAAGATGACGATGGCGGTGTAGGGACTCGTCAGGAGAGACAAAAAAGGTTAGATAATAACAAGAATGAAGTTGATGACGACAGCGGTGGAGGTGACAGTGTCGGTAGCGAGGAGGGTTTCCGGAGAGTTTATAGAGTTTTGAGAGATTGTTTAGAGAGAGATAGTGTTTCCGTTTTAGAGAGAGAGATTTGATAATGACTTTTACAAACTAATGTTGGTAACTTTCGTTTATATATGGGGGTAAATTCCCAAGTAGGGTAACTTATTTGGTCAAGTTTAGTCTATATTTACAACCGTCTATATTTAATATATGTAATTGCCTCTCTCTGTTATGTAGCCATGGTCTAGTGTAGTCAAATTTACGAAATATACTAAATAAGTCATTTTTACGAAATTCATCTTATAGAGTAGCCATGAACTACTTTACCACCATGGTCAAGTTTAGTCAAATTTACGAAATTTAATTTATATACTTCACAACCGTCTATATTTAATTTATATATAGTTGTTTTTAACAAAATATTTTTTTACTATTTTTAATTTCAATTTATTAAATTAGCCTGCTTCAAACTATTTGAAGAAGTCTGAAGTTTTTTGGATGAAGACATACTTAACTAACATTGTTTAAATTGACTCATTTTACCAACTTTTATTCATATACCACTAAATTGTATATAAAAGTTTTGACAAAATATTTGTATATAATTTTAAATTTTAAATTCACTAATTTATTCTGTATCAGACTTCTCTTAAAAGTCTGATAAAGTCATTTAGACTTCTATTTGAGTCTAACTTGTCAGACCTCTATAGAAGTCTAACACATACGAAGGTTATAATGGTAATTGTGTTTTCCATTTTTTTGATTGGTCGTAAGGGCTTCGTGGTAAGTTTTTTAGGTCAAAAGGGCAGTTTTGCATTTGATTCAATTTCGATGGTACACTTTTATTAAAAATCAGTTTTGAGGGTATTTTTAACAATTCTCTCAGATTCTTTTATCCAAACATGAGCATTATTTTTCAGTGTTTTTTTGTTATGATTTATTATGTATACAAGTATATATTAATATTACTAAAACATAAACATTATTATTAAAGTAATACTGATTTTATGTAAAATATTACGATATGTTGCACTATTTTTTAGTGAAATTGATTATTTTATTAATGGTATTTTGGTTTCTCTAAATTAAACCAATCTATGGATCCTGCTAAATATTTTTAATAGATGGTTTTCTTTTTGTCAACGAAACTCCATATATTAATTCAAAGTTGCTCGGATCGGATTATCACTCCGAAGAGTTAACCGATCCGACTCGTCTTGACTTACATGGGAAAATAGAACACCCCGTGCTCTCGCCCCTTTTGCAAGGGAGTCGGCACGGACATTGTCTTTCCTAGGAATTAATAATAAAACAAAAGTCACGAAAGGGAGTCTAAGGGAGCTGAAAAGTTCCAACTCTGTCTTAAAACTCGGCCATTCCTGAGGCTCCTCTGTCATAGCGAGCAAATCCGAGCGGTCCGTCTCGATTCTCACCGATAAGATTCCCCCCTCTAGTAGACATGACATCGCCCAAAGTAATCCGTCCAGTTCAGCATGTAGGGGTGATAGGCTCCGTCTACATCCATGTGCTCCCGTGTATCTTGTTCCGGAGAGATCCTTGAAAAACCATCCTAATCCACTCGTCAGACCATTTTCCACCCACGACACATCGATTTGACACGTCGGGATGGTAGCAGCCGTAGTGGTGAGATGGCGGTCTTCTATCGTATGTATACGCGAGATGTCATCCTCTGCTTTTCCATTTTCTATCTTGTTTGCCTCCCTCCACTCCTCTGCTTCTATTATTGCTAATTGGAGTGTCTCCTTGGGGAAGACATCTTTTCCTTCAAAAAACTTGCTATTTCGGGCCTTCCAAATATATTACAAAATCCAGGGATAGTTATTTCTTTGTGGGTCAGGGAAATCCACATCTTTTGTCCTCCAGAAGAGGAAGTCCATGTTACTAAATAAAGATGTACACGGGAAGCAACCCGGAATGGACGAAAAGTCCGAAAGAGTCCATACTTGTAAAGCAGGGGGGCATTCAAACAGAAGATGATTTATCGTTTCCTCCTGAGCCCCACATCTGAGACATGAGGAATCTGTCCCTAAATGTCTGAAAGCAAGGCGTTGACATGTTGCCAAACATCCCGAGATTGCCTGCCACATGAAATGTTTGATCTTCCTTGGAGCTTGGGGTTTCCACACATGTCTTTTTAGGCAAGTAGTGCTAGGTTCCAAAATCTCTTGGTTCAAAAATTCCAGATTACGGCTCCTGGTGAGTTCATACCTGGATTTTACAGTATAATTCCAGGATTTTGTGTGATTCCAAGCGAATCCATCTGGCATAACATCCCGGCTAGGTCGGATGCCCAAAATCAGTGGGATATCGTCCGGGTGGAAGAGTTCATGAAGTGTCTCTTCATTCAATTCTTTTGTATCTTCTCGGATCAAAGTATGGACTAAAAGTAATGGGTCTCTATATGTCGTGTTGTCCCGTCCTCTTGGTGGACGTGCTTGAGTATCAGGGACCCATGGTTCCCACCAAACTCTTGTATTATATCCCGATCCAATCATTATTTTCAGTTGTAAAAGCATTATTAGTAAAATAATGCAGTTGTAAATGCAAAATAATGCAGTTGTAAAAGCATTATTTTCAGTGTCTCTATATAGTCATAATTATTTTAATACTTTTTGTTTTAAATATATGTGTTTTCTATTAGTAAAATAATAAACTAATTTCGTAATTATTGCTAAAATTTATTATAAGTTACATTTTAGTCTATAATTCAAATATAACTAAATTACTTAAAAATGATAAATATAATTTTTTACTAAATACATCAATTATTTTTATAAACTATAAAATAAATTTAAAAAATATACACATAAATAAGACAAATTAATCTATTTTAACATATTTCAACTTTTTAAAAGTGCATATTATAAAAAAAACTTAACAAATTAACTTTTAGTTTTAATTTGATAAATATTTAAACTTTTCAATATTTATAATATTTAAAGTACATCAGCGACTAAATTGGCGACCACCAGTTTTGGTCGTAAAGTAGCTAGTAATAGACTACCATATATTTGTCTTTGCAAACCATTCACATTCCCTAAATAGTCGCAAAATGTTAAGACTACAAGTATCGTCGCAAATTGCAGTTGTAAAAGCATTATTTTCTTGTAGTGAGAGAGAGAGAGAGAGAGAGAGAGAGAGAGAGAGAGAGAGAGAGAGAGAGAGAGAGAGAGAGAGAGAGAGAGAGAGAGAGAGAGAGAGAGAGAGAGAGAGAGAGAGAGAGAGAGAGAGAGAGAGAGCATGCCTAGGTATGGGAATTTGGTTCTTGAGTTTGGTTCCATTCTTTTAATTTTGGTTCTTTCAAATATAGAGATTTAGGAACCGGTCGGGTATTTACGAAATTCGGGTCGGTTTTGTTTCGATTTTTTTGGTGTTTGGTTTGGTCCATGTATTAGGGAACAAGCTAATATCCGGAGAAATAGGGTTCTGTTCGGTTGAAGTTCAGTTTATTTTTTGGATAACTTCGGGTAAAGAATAAAACAGTGGGTATTTCTAGGAAAATTATTGATAATTCATGTAAAAAATGAGTTTCGGGGTTTTGGACAACAATATTCAGACTGAATCGGATAACTCGGTTTTGTATGATTCGGTAATTTTTTTATTTGGTTATCTTAAATCTAAATATAACTAAGCTGCCACATGTTTTGTTTATTACTAGGGGAGAGCCTGCGCAAACACACGTGTTTTGTTTTAATGATGTAATTTTATATATTTTTATTTTTATTTTGACTCTGTATTTTGATTTGAATTTTTTTTGTTTTGTTTTTTGTTTTTTTTGACAAAATTTTCATATGAATTTTATATTTAAATTTGTAATTTTCTTCTTTTTATTATTATAATGATTGCAGAAGAGAACATAGGATAACATACAACTATTAATTTAATTTATATTATAAATAATATGATTTACATGTTCTTTTATCAATCTTTTCATGATTTTTTTTTGTTTTTAGTGAATTTATATTTTCTTCAACTATATTCATCATCCTTTTAGTCCTTCATACAATATTTTGAATATATTACCTATTAGTTATAGGTTTTCATTCATTCAATTCATAGTACTACAATAATATTTTATATTCCTAATTATAATTATGAATTTCATTAATTTATGTATATATTTTATTGATTTTAAGTTCTTAAAAAAAATTTATTTCTTTTTCTATTATCAATTTTGTTTATTTTTATCACATTTTTCTTTTAGTTCATGATAATTTTCACTTTCATTATTTAATAAAAACAATATCTATGTTTTTTGCTTCTATTTTTTAAATTATTTAATATATATCCATTATTAGAATATATTTTGTTTAAAATAAAATAATTGGGAAATCGCAAATCCAAGAAACGAGTTCCATCTCATAGCTGCTTTGACCTTGACCTCAAGCTTCAACGAGCTGGTTCTCCTCCTCCGGCGAGCCTCTGACGAGCAAAATTAAGGTTTGTTCTTTATTTTGTCTACCTTAGAGTGTTTCTATCTTGCTTTTAGCTCCAATTTAAGCTGCATTTTTCTAAGAATCATTTTTTGGTTGAATCCGACAAGTGGAATGCACATTGCATTGTAGTGTTTTAAATTGATAGAGTATGGGTTTCGTGGTTGAATTAGAGTGTTATTAAATCCGATTAGAACCCAATCTTCTCCCATTTGGAGGAATTCAAGATCGGAATTCAATTCAATTTCATTTTCTGAGATATGGGAATTGGGTAAAACTAGTAATATCAGTAAAACTAACATTACTGGATAATTTCTGTAAAACTAGTAATACTATGTAACACTAGCACTACTGAGTAATTTCTGTAAAACTAGTAATACAAGTAAAACTTAGACAACTGAGAAATTCAGTAGAAATAGTAAAACAAGTAGTACTGATTGTGTTTTTTGTATTGTTTTTTCAGGATACAATGAGCAACAACGTCATCATACATTTTAAGTGCCAAAGTCGGATGTATAGTTTACTGTTGAAAAAATATGTGGAAGAGATAACTTTGGTGATGATAGAAGATAGGGTATACAAGAAGCTTGGGTTAGATGTAAGTAAGTTTAAGCTGCGATTGAGTTACATTCCATTGTTGGTGGGATGTGAGGAAGAGTTTACTATTTCTGATGATGAGGATCTTTGTGTTTACCTAAGGTTTATGGGTAAAGATACCCATAGATGTGTTTTGTATGTTGAGGTCATCAATGTATCAGAACTGACTGAGAAAGTGTCAAGAATGGACAAAAGTTCTATTTTATGAACTATGAGGAGTTGCAGTCAAAAGACGATGAAATCGGAGCTAAAGCCATAACTATGTACGTGGAAAAGGAAAAATCAGTACAAGAACAACATGAGGCAATATAGAATGAGGATGATGATGATTTATCACGTGATGTATGTATGGATATATCAGATAACTGTGATAGATATGTCGAGACGGCACTTGTTGTACAATCAAGTCAGTTTATAAAGGCATGGGAAGACTGTTTGGGTTTGAATATGCGTCAAGAATTTCCATGTAAAGCGGTCTTGCATGATTTGGTGGATAGAGGCGCATTTAATATGTGTTTTGGTTATGCGGTAAAGAAGTAGGACATGAAGTGATTATTGTTAAAATGTTGTGTAGCAAGCTGCAAGTTGGGTCTACGAGCTGCAAAAGTTGGAGAGACGAAAATTTTCTCGATTAGAACGTACACTAATATGCATTCATGCAGTCGAAGTATTCAGAGTGGAAGCAACTCGAAGAGGAAAGGCACAGCTCAGTTAGTTGCATCTCTTTTGCATGATGATTATCCAAGAAAAATGGAAACTCCAGCTCCTAGAATTATCATGGATCTTGATAAGACAAAACTTGGTGTTGACGTATCGTACTCCACAGCGTTGAGACGGAAAAATCAAGCTGTTCGTGATATGTATGGTAGTTCGGAAAGAAGCTATAAGATAATGTATTGTTATTTGTACATGATAGAGAAGGTCAATCCAGGTACATTAACGTGTGTGAAATTGGATGAGAAGAAAAAATTCAAGTACCTATTCATAGCTCTGGGAGCTAGCATTGAAGGGTTTCAAGTGATGAGGAACGTGATAATCGTGGATGCAACTTTTCTCAAAAATGGATATGGTGGTGTACTAGTTTTCGCTTCAGCACATGATCCTAATCGTCACAATTATCTCATAGCTTTTGGGATACTTGATGGTGAGAAAAATGAAAGTTGGACTTGGTTTTTTGAGATGCTGAAAATTGTGGTTGCAGACTCTTCTGAATTGGCATTTGTGAGTGACAGAAATGCAAGCCACATCAATGCTATAGCTAATGTGTATCCCCAAGCTCATCATAGGTATTGTGTATGGCATTTGTCCCAAAATGTGATGCTTATAATGTGAACAAAGACGTAGTTGCCTTTAAATTCGTAGAGATGAGTATGCTTTACACGGTGGTTGAGTTCGACGTCGCTTATAGTTCTTTTAAGACGAGATACCCTTCGGTGGCCAAGTATCTGGAGAAGAGTACTGAGAAAAAAAAATGGGCAAATTGTTGTGTTCCTGGAGAAAGATACAATTTAGACACAAGCAACTGTATAGAGTCTCTGAACAATACTTTTAAGGAGGCCAAGAGGTACGCATTAATACCCTTGCTAGATACGATTGTAAAGATAATTTCGTTGTGGTTTAACAAACATCAGAAGGAGACAATGTTTGGAACGATTGATAATAAGGTAGTGCCTATAGTGGAGAAATATAATAAGGATCTTTGGAAATAAGCTGACACATTAATTGTCATGGTGTTAAATAGTTTCGAGATTGTGTACGATGTCACCGGTAGCGTTGGAAAGTCTTATTTGGTGAACTTGTTGTTGAAATCGTGCAGTTGCAGGTTCTTTGATATTGAAAAGTATCCTTGTGTGCATGAACTTGCCGCTTTCATTAAATTCAAACATGATCCCTATAGAGCTAAGGATATGTAATTACATGAGTTCTCTTCAAAATATTATTGGATGGAGTTGTTGACATTGGCGTATTACATGACAGTTTATTTAGTGTCGGATATGTCAGAGTGGAATGTTCTGGATAACATCAGAAATTTGCAGATAATACCTCCTGCCAAGCTCAAAAAGAAGGGAAGGAAGAAAGTTAATAGGCTTTCATCGTTAGGGGAAAGGAGGAAGAGGACTAAGAACAAGAGACGGCCAAGACAATCACTTCAATGATTGATATTTGGACGATTGTAATTTTGTTTGTAATTTACCATTTTTAATGTTACTTGTATGACACGTATGATTGAAAGCTAGTAACTATATGTCACATCTTTTTCTGTTGGTAAAACGGGTAATACTAAGTGATTATCGTAATTAGAATGAAAATTTATTCGAGAAATTAGTTAACATATAAATATATAAAATTTCAACTTTTAAGATACTTTTACTATAACAGTGGTTATATTGCCATTACAATAATTTATATTGAAAGTTTATTCGAAAAATCACTCAACATAGTAATCCCACCAACATATATTTTTAAGATCAATTTTGGAATAATAGACAAGTTAAGACGAAAGAGTTTCAAAAATTGAGAATTGTAACATATTAATCCTCAAAACTATTAGAATGATATATTAATTGAGTAAAATCAACTGTAAAACTACAAAATCAAATTTTAAGTGCCCATAAAACTAATAAATTGAAAACAACCAAAGTACAACTGTTTGGAGATTTCGTAAAACTACTATTCTGTAAAACTATGTGTATTTTTGAGAGGAAAAATTCAAATTTAACCAATTTTTGGCGGGAAAATTCATAATACACCAATTTTTTGGCGCCCAAACTTCACTCTTCTCTCTCCCTCTATCTCTTTTTGCATTTCTCATTCTCTCTCCCATCGGTTTCTTCAATATTCTCTCTCGATTTTCACTCATCTCCTAATTCATCTTCTTCTCTCTCTCTTGGATATGAAAAAATTCAAATCCGATCCTTATTACAGTGACATGAAGAGGGCGAAGAAGGATTACGACATGATGTACCTAATTGCAGATGGTGACAATGGCATACCGACAAGATGTCCATGCATTAGTCAAATCATTGTGGAGCCTACACAACCCGAATCTAACGTGGGAAGGAGGTACTTTGTTTGCAATGCGTTTGAGGTGAGATATGCTGATTTGGTGAATTGTTGATTTAGTGATTAAGCATCATTTGAAATTATATTATCTTTAAGTGCAGGATAATAACCTACACATTCAAAAACTATGAGTTTAAGGCGTCGAAGAAGAAGCCACTAACTTAAGGAAGATGGTGGACTCTCAGGCCGAGAAGATTCGAGCCCATGAATATCGTATTGAGCATCTGAAAATGGCGCTCAAGAACATAGGCGAAGAGATCGAAAATCTGAAGGAGGTCGTGGCGAGTATTGTGGGTCAGATCAATGATTAACTGTCTATGATGTCAATTCGTAGTAAGAGTTATCTATGGAAGACTTATTTATGTTCATTTCAGTTTGTAATGCTAACTAGGTCTATCAGTTTGTATTATTTACGTTCATTTCAGTTCTAATGATACCTACTTTTACCTAATTTTACCTAGTTTTCCAGTTTTACTCTACTAGTTATACCCAGTTTTACGTAACTAGTTTTCCCGAGTTTCACCAGTTTTACTTAACTAGTTATACCCAGTACTACTAGTTTTACTCAGGAACAGTTCCAAGTGTATATTTCACTAGTTATACCCAATTTTACGTAATTAGTTTTACCGAGTTTTACCAGTTTTACTTAACTAGTTATACCGAGTTTTACTAGTTTTACTCAAAAATATTACCAAGCGTATATTTACCTAGATATACCAGTTTTACTTAAGCACATATCGAGTTGTACCTAATAGCACCAGTTTTACTACAAATAAAAAGTTCAACAATGTACTTAAAACCCACCAAGTTCAACAAAGTACTTTAACAACCTCAAAAGTACTTAAAAACCAACATCCAACCAACATCCAACTAAAAAAAAAAGTCCTAACATCCAACCAAGTCCTCGACCTTGTGTTAGGCCTATCGACTACAGTATCCGCCACCTTCTGTTTACCAGCTGCCTTCTCTGCCACTTTCCTCTCCGCCGCATTCTTCTGGAGCTCTTCCTCGACCCGCAATCATATACAATTAGAATATAGTTTTACCAAGTATTTCCAGTAATATTTGAGACTATTTTTACCATTTGTTCTTCAATTTCTTTCATATGCGCCATGTATTCTTCAATCGGTGTGATTCTATTCGCCAACTCGCCAACCTTCTCATTCAACAGCTTAAACCCATCTTCCATCGTTTTCTGCATCCCATTCACGATCACAACAATGTCGTTAGGATTCGTACCTCCAGGTGTATCAGTGGCAACAAGTCCCTTTTCCAAAGCTTTCTGAGTTTCATCTTCCTCTGCACATCGGGCAGCCATCTCTTCGTTGTACATCTCCTAAAAAATACTGTCTTTCCAGCCAAAAGGCGCTTCATCCAACTCTGAACAGCAGGATCGTCGAGATCATGGACATTGTTTTCTACAAAAATTAGCTCAAGAAGAGCTTCTTCATGTCCATCTCGAGTTGGCAGGATGCTATCAATGCCCTGACACTTAGTTTTAGCAAGTTCTTCAATGATTTTTGAAAGAGGAAACCCTTTCATCTCGCTCTTCTTGAACTGAGCCTTGCACATCTTTGGACAATTACAGTATGCCCATACAATTGGCTCGCGGAAACTACTCCCTAGAATTATCTCAAAGGCTAACAGCTGCACAACGACACACATATAGTGGAGATTAGTTAGAGATTAGCACAAGAACAATAACTCAAACCACAACTTAATAGTACATACCTCTAAAGGGATACAGAAACCGGGAATCAGCCACAATTTGTTCTCCTTGACAACCCCTCTAAAATGGTCCATCGTGTGAGAGATCTTACCGACCATGTGATCGTAGCACAATCTCCCCAAGGAAAAGACTTGCACAAGTCATGATCATCGACATCTCTAAGAAAGAAATCTACCACCGGAGTAGCATCGTCTCCATGCTTCGTCTGACCAATGATAACGCTGCACAGGAAGTGGATTACAATCATCTTCAGTCTATCTCGAGAAGCTCCCATCCCCTCTAGCTTCTCTTTCACATTTTGAGCTCTGACTATCGAGTTCATGAAATGCTTCCTCACGAAATTAACGCCACCCAATTACTTATACTTAACCGGATAGTTTCGGCAGTCTAATCCGGAGATAAGTGCATGCTCCCTCAGACCATAAAAGATCGGAATGTCGTAAACCACAAACCACACTTCCATCCTCTTCTCAATGCAGGTGATTCGCAGAAGTAGCATCCACAAGCCCATCAGCTTGTGGTTTCCATCCTTCGGCAAGTGAAAGATGTGTTTGAACTGCGGATGCTCTTCAAACCAATTCCTCTCAATAGTCGTTAGCATAGGCTGCAAAGCATCAAGAGTCAACAGAAAATCAACAACGTAACACCTCGTCGATATCTTGATTTTTTTCTTGTACTCCATTGAGGGGAAGTACATTATGAGAGGTTTCAGTGCTGTCATTTCATCACCGGATTCCTGCAACAATAAGTTTTACCAAGTTATTCCAGTAATACGGTGTTTAGTTTTACTAAGTTATACCTAGTTTTACTTAACTAGTTTTACCAGTTTTATTTAACTAGTTATACCCAGTTTTACTTAACAACCAACAAATTCAAATGCTTTATTCATCATCTAATCCATTCAAGTTCAATACCTAGATCAATTGACATCAAGAGGAGCATACTTAGAACTAAAATCCGCAAACTAAAATGAACTATTTTTCCCAATTTTCCCTAGTTTTACATAACTAAAAGGGAATAATACTTACCAAATGGGAATCAGAGCTGTCGTGGGATTCCTCCTCAACGTCTTCTTCGGATCCATCCTTGTTTGGTACCTTGCTTATCTCCGAGAATCTCGAGTTCGGTTGCTCGACCTCGTCTTCTTCTGTACTCTTTGTCGTGTCGTCATCATCTCCTTCTTCACTCTCATCTCCTTCGCTCGAATTCTCGAGATCAACTTCTTCGTCAACAGCAGTTTCGTTAACAACTGTCGGAGGAGCATTCTCGACCGGAGGAGCATTCGTGACCGGAGCAACAACATCGCTTGTCGGAGGAGCATTCGTGACCGGAGCAACAACATCGCTCGCCGTCGTTGGCGCTCCCTCCCCATTCCCGGCGGGCGACTTTACGGGAAGATCCTTACTTGAGATAACAATTTTCTTGGCTCTTGTCTTCGGCGGAGCCATCGATTTCAATTTTCGAAAATTCTTCGTTTGAAATCTCTTCTTCGTTTTCGTCTCTTGTCGAGGAGATGAGAAATTGAGAAGATATAAGGAATGAGGAAGTAACGGAAAAGAAAAATAGAAGTTAATGAAAATTAGGGATTTAAATTCTTAAATTGGGGTTTTTTTAAATTTTCCGGGTCTGACCCGATTGACTTGGGTGGGTGTTTGGATGGGCGGATATAGCTTGGTAGAATAGGTAATTATCTAACTTTGTTCTGGTTTTAGGGTAATTTCATTATTTTCGTATTTTAAAAAAATAAAAAATAAAGTTTTTTATAACGGGGGCATCTCGGATTTCCCTTTGAGATTTAGGGGCATACCAGCTAATGATACAAAAAATTATATATAACTTCCTGATACTGGAAAAGAAAATTAATAAACAAATTAATGAAAAACAAAATCGACCGGAGCAGCTCTTGGACCCGCTGATTCGAGAGCTTAGCCGCCGCCGCCGCCGCCGCCGTCGACCACGTCGTTCTCCATCGCCGCCGTCAGAATCTATATCTCTGGAGCTGCGTTGGGTTTGAAAATTGAGGTCTCATTGGACTTGATTCGTATGCACTGGTGGAGAATGTGGGTTCGTGTTTTACCATTGTTTTGGGTCGATTAGGACTCTAAATTGGTTACAAATTCATTGGGTCTGCATTTCAGTGGTTGAATAGTAGTGCATTGTAAGTACATTAAAACTCGAGACTGATCCAATTTGAATGTTCATGCGATAGGAGAACTATGTATAACTAGTATTATTGTTAAATGTTGTATAACTAGTAAATTGGTATTATTGAAAATCATGAGTTATTGATTAAAATATGGTGGACAATTACTGTTATTGAATGAGTTTTTTTATTATTGTTTCTGCAGGATAGAATCAGCAACCTTCGTCAAAGCACGTGAAAAAAAGACGACCAAGATAAGGACTTCGTGGTTGTTATTTGAAAATTGCTATAGAGTTTGATTGTATCTTCACCTTTTGTTTTTGTAAGACTTTGTCCATAATTGGTAAGATATGTATATACGATTTATTTTGATATAGCTTGTATAACTATCGGTCGTATATGTTTGATGCTGGCTAATCCTGGTAAACAAGTATTACTAAGAGAATTATGAAATTTGTAAATCATATTTACAAGTATCATTTTTTTACAAAATCTAAATTAATTAACATATTAATGCATAAAAGTACCAAAATTATAGGTTGATCGAATTATATGTAATTGACTTAATGGACATATAATGGAAAAAACTACACAATATAGTTCTTATACTTTTAAGATCAATTTGTAACTAATAACCAAATAAGTAAGAAAAAAATACAAAATCTAGATTTTGAACAAATAAATGTATAAAACAATCATAATTATATGTTAATCGATTTAATTGTAAAACTGCAAAAACACAATTTTAGATTAGGTGATACTAAATAAATTGAAAAACAGATAAAGTAGAACTACTTGCAACTTCCGTAAAACTACTATCTTCGGCAATATTGTGTGTTAACTATAATTGTGTCTCACATTTTAAGTGATTTTATATCCGGTTCTCCGTATTTGTCTCACATATAAATGTGTCGTTTCTATTTTGAATTATTGTTAAATCACCAACTTTAAATACACGGGACATACTCGCCGTCGATCCTCGATTCCGTTTCCATCTCCAAACCAAAAAGATAGGCCCCACGTCAATACACCTAAACCATCATCATTACACCTCATTCTCGGCAAAACGCCACCTCTTTCTCGGGAGAATTGACACCTCTTTAAAGACAAAAACCCTAATGATTTTCCTTTATATACTCGATTCATGCATAAAACCATCAACTTTAACAAAAACAACTCCAAGAGGTCTATTGTAATTATACAACAACTCCCGATTGAAATTGTAGCCATGATCGTCAGAAAAGTAGGTGAAACTTCCTCCGCCGGCTATGCTAACGCTAGATCAACTTGCACAAAAAGGAAAGCATCCTCCAAGAATCCTAGAGTCTTGTATACTCAATGCCTCTCACCGATGGTCAAGAAGCCTCTCCTTGCGCTTGCACACATGGAGTTTTTGGAAACGTGCGTAGATAACGAGAACTTGGCTGCTTACTTCATTCGAGGTATTATTGCTTCTTTCATTGTGGACAACCCCGATAGCGGCTTGTAATATTTACATCTTGAGGCGATTGGGGAGGAAGACGATCATAACAATCATAAGGAGGCTGCTTAGCTCTACGGTGTGCTCCGCCTCTTCCACGGCGATACCCAAGAAGGACAAGAGTTCATGGCCTTGATGAACATGCGAGATGATATGAAGAACATTGATGATGTTTAGGCGATCTTGAGGAAGTCACTTCATAGCATCAACGTTCGGAAGAAGAGGGTGTGCGTCCAATCGTTAATGAACATAATGCCCCTGCCTCTTGCCACCTACGCGATCTGCAAACCGCCTACCCAAACTTCCTTCATTACAAACGGGCCGTGCAGTTCTTCCACATGTATTGAGGACGGGTCTTCTTGCTTGTTAAACGTTCTCGTCCTCTGTTTAAAAAAAAAAAAAATTCTCGTCTTATTTGGAACATCTCTGTAGTACTCTATTTAATTTTTATATAAAAGACCGTCTCTTATATTTCTAAAATGTCTTCTCTCCACCATTTTGTGTGAAAATCGAATTCAAAATCTAGTACAACTGGAGTAGTTCTACCTAGTTTCACAAGAACGCCGTTAGTGAATTTAGGATTTCAAGTTTTGAAGAAGATAATGAAATTTGGAATGAAATGTCTTGTCTCCACCATTTTGCGTGAAAATTTAGGATTTTCTCGATTATTCTCTCGGTAGAATCGGTCAAATTGGGCCAGATCCAAGTTTCTTGGTTATATCCGGGTATAACCTGTAATTTTACAATTTTTGTTAAGGTTTTTCTAACTTCCCTATTTTTCGATTTAAAAAAAAATATTTTTAAAAAATTAGTTAATAACAAAGTCATTTCAGATTTTATTTTCACAGATAGAGGCATTTGAGATGATGACCCCACATATACACAAGATAGTAGGTATGTCAATCATTCTAGGACTCATACAAGCAACAAATGATTTTTTTGTACCAATTTAATCAACACTTGAAATGAAAACTGAAATAATACATAGAAAGAGAAAGGGTTGCAGATCAGCAGACCTCTTATAAATCTCAGATAAAAAAGAATTGAAAATGAAAGATCTTCAAAGGGGACAGATCTGGGGCTGAAGAGGAGTCGCCGCCATCAGAGAGGTATGGTCTTGGGAAAGCGCGAAAAAGGTCAGAGTCAGAGATCTTCGCGAAATTGAAAAAGCCTCATCCCGCTACTCGCAGCATCTCTGCTCAGTGGGTAATGTCCAAGGCTAGGGTTTGTCTCTAGCAAGAACAGAGTCGTAAGGTTAGGAAAGAAGAAGCGTACTGTAAAATTAGTCCTTTTTTTAACGCTGATACAGATTATGAGAACTATTACAAGGATAATTTTACAGATAATACTACCTCCGTTCTACGAGAATCATCCACGATCACAATCAACGGCTCCACATGCTCCTGAAAATTTCCTTATAAGCTTGCCTCCATTAATCTTGTAAAACTTGCGCCTTCGGAGATTCAAAGCCAGTACCTGCCACTGTAGAGCTTTAACCACTTGACCACTAGGCCACGATTGCTTCCACTGTAAAATTAGTCTTTGAGGAAAGGAAAAGTCATTTTGATTTGTTTTTGTCATTTTTGTCATCTAGTCAATTTAGTTTAACTACTAGTACAGAGCCATATATGAATAGTAAATAAATCTCTACATAAAACTTAAAATATACTATAAAATAATTTAATTATGATAAAAATTATGCCCTGCATACTCTCCGAATTCATTCCAAGTTTTCGATAATTTTCTAGGCTCAAGTTGGCCGCGCGTATAAAGCCTAGAGTGTTTCCGAACAGAGGTAGCAACCCATATAAAATAACCAGTTAAGAGTATCTTGAACCAAATTTCAAATTTGGTGTCAAACTCTAATTTGGAATAAAATCTGCTTCAACCCTATTTCTTTTTCAATTGCAAAATATTATAATGCTACTTTTGATTTCAAATATAAAATTTTATCTTTTCCAATCCATTTTGCAGGTAAATCATATTAATTATTATTTAATTTTTTTTTATATAGGAGAAAAATTGTAAAGGTTGTGGTAATTGTATTACATTTTTAGCAAAGTTTTATATTTAAGTATTCTAGCAACAATGAGTTGTAATAAGAAAAATTCAAAATTATTTAGCATAAAATTAAACATGACATATTGTAAATTACAATACAAAATAATTTATGTATTTTATCTAATGTAGACATGTCAGTAAATCGTGGAAGGAACATTAATTTTACAAGACCAACAAGTTCTAGTCGTCACACAGAAGGTTCGACTCTTCAACTAAGCTGAATAATACCATAACCTTTTAACAAGCGTTGTATCATCCCCTGTCAAAATAGATCATACTTTATAGTCAGCGGTTTTTTGCACTGCTATCATATTATCTTATATTATAGCACATTTTTAATGCAATTAAATATTCTATAATAGTGTCTTCTTTTGTTATTTATAGTATTAATATAGCATTTATATTAGTTGTTGTAATTTTTTCTGTTATTTATTTTTGTTACCTATTTTACAGATTTTGTTATTTACCGCTTTGTATTTTCTGAGTACAAAAAGTTGAAAAAGGTTCAGTTTATTTAAAAAATGAAAAGAAAATTACATAATAAATTAAAATATACAAAACCTAGTTCAAAAAACAACATCACAAAGACAATACAATATTCCTAGTGCATCAAGAAAACTTCACCACAAACGCATCAAAAGTAAGTATCACCTCTCCACTTTCTTAGTCCCAACCTCTTTCCAGTTTGTCGACAACACCATCCCATCCGATTCAACCTGACCATTTCAAAGACGAGTCAATAATTAATAAGGATAAAACTTTCATAGTATCCATGACTACATCAAAAGAAGACGAAAGAAAATATAGATAACTACTCACAAATGATTTACTCATAGCTTGCCTCATCCTCATCCACATTCTGGTACATATCACGGAATAATTTTTTCAAAAGTTGTGTCTCCGTCCAACTTCTCATCCTTCTCCTGAAAATCAACCATAGTTAAACAAAAAGGAAAACTAAACATAAACAAATTGTTTGCTAAGGATCCTCTCGACGCTTAAGAGCGAAATAAGATATAAGTTTTGCTAGATTATTTCACCTCAAGATGAAAAACCAACTAGAATGTAAAAAATCCATCGTGCCAAACCAACAACAAAAAGAGTCAAATATGAAGAAAACTACTATGTAAAAAATCTCTCAAAGTCATCGATTCAGGTGTTATGAGGTCAAAATTATATACAAAAGATGTAAATAGAGAGATGGGACGTGTTCCGTGTTGGAGTTTATTAAAGTTATTTAATTAAATAAATACTAATGAGAATTATTGTGTCTTTATGAAAGGACACCAATCGTTAGAGTTTATTTTAATTAAATAAATACTCATGTGAACCATTGTGTCTTTGTGAAAAGGCACCTTTTGTTTAAGTTTTATTTAATATATTTTAATTAAATAAATACTTATATAAAAACATGTGAATCATTGTCACTTATGAAAAGGCACCTTTGTGAAAGGTCATCTTTGTGAATGGACACATTTGTGAAGGGACACATTTGTGAATGAACACATTTGTGAATGGACACATTTGTAAAAGGATGCCATTGTAAAATGACACATTGTTTGGAAACACCCTTTGGTGTATTATATAAACACCACCCTTCATGGTGGAGAAGAGGAGAACTAATCTAACAACAATTCTCTTCTTTTCTTCTTCTTCTTCAAATATTTTCTGAAAACACAAAGTATAGTTTGCAAGGTTCTTCGTAGGGTGCATAATACGAAGATCGATAGTTGTATCCTGCAAGATAGAAATCCAAGAAGCTACGAACACCGCGTAGGGAATAAATTCTGTCTTAGGAGATTGCTTTAGCAAGCCTCTATCATTTTACAATCTGTTCATACATTAAAGAACAAGTAACCGTAAAGTAAGTTTTTATATTATTATTATTTACGTTTGTATTCTCTCTTCTCTATCGTGTAAACGATATTCTACCAACCCGATTGATTGATTTGCATTTATAATTTCAATAACAATCTAAGACAGAATTTATTCCCTATTGAAATTGATAGATGGATCAATCTGCTGCAATTGTGAAAAATCACATTGAGAAACCTTTTGTATTCAAAGGAGTGGATTTCAAAAGATGGCAACAAAAGATGTTGTTTTATCTCACAACATTGAATCTAGCACAATGCTTGACTTCAGATGGACCGGAATTACCTGTTGAAGGCGACATTCCAGATGATATCATTAAAGCATCAGAGAAATGGACACAAAATGAGTTTTTGTGCAAGAATTATATTCTGAATGCTTTGGATGATTCTCTCTATGATGTTTATCAAACATTCATATCTCCGAAAGAATTATGGGAGTCATTGGATAAGAAGTACAAGTCTGAAGTGGCAAGCGCTAAGAAATTTATTGTGGGAAAGTTTTTGAATTTTAAGATGAGTGACACCAACTCCGTGGTGAAACAAGTGGAAGAAATTCAAATAATAGTTCATGAACTAAAGGATGAAGGTATGGGGCTGAATGAAACTTTTCTAGTTGCTTCTATTATTGAAAAGTTGCCTCCAACTTGGAAAGACTTCAAGATTTATTTGAAGCATATACATGAAGACATGAGTCTCGAGCAATTAATTTTAAAGCTTCGTGTCGAAGAAGAAAATCGTAAAAACGAGAAGTCTGAATTTTCTTCCATGGAAGCAAGGGCCAATGTAATTGAGGGAAAAACTTCCAAATTCAAGGGTTTTAAGAAAAACAACAAGTTTAAGAAACCATTTAACTCTGCAAAGGGGGTTGAATTCAAGAAGAAACCACAAAGTGCTTGTTGGGTATGTGGAAAGCCTGGACATAGAGCCAAGGATTGTCGTCACAAAAAGGAAGGAAACTTAGGAGAAGCCAACAATGTTAACATTGCTGAAAATCAGTTTGTTGCTGTTGTTTCAGAGGCAAATCTTATATTAAACTCCAATGATTGGTGGGTTGACACTGGTGCAACAAGACATGTTTGTTCTGATATAAATATGTTCTCTAAATATGAGCAAGGTTCTGGTGGAGAAAAGCTCTACATGGGGAATGCTAGCACTGCACCAATTGAAGGGAGAGGCAAAGTGGTCTTAAAACTAACCTCTGGAAAAGAACTTGCACTTACAAATGTACTTCATGTACCCGAGATTCGTAAGAATCTGATTTCTGGTTCTCTTCTTAGCAACAAAGGTTTCAAGCTTGTGTTTGAGTCTGATAAATTTGTACTCACTAAAGGTGGGATGTATGTAGGAAAAGGCTATCTTAGCGATGGTCTTTTTAAACTGAATGTTGAACCTATTATTAATAAAATTGCAGACAATAGCTCTGCTTCTGTTTATTTGCTTGACTCAAGTGATTTATGGCATGCAAGAATGGGACATGTCAACTATCGATCTTTATATAAAATGATGAATTTAGGATTGTTACCAAAATACAATCTTAATAATATGAATAGAAGAAAATGTGAAGTTTGCATAGAATCAAAATATGCAAGACATCCTTACAAATCGGTTGAAAAGTCAAATGAAGTACTTGGATTGATACATAGTGATTTATGTGATTTTCAATCAATTCCAAGTCGTGGAAGAAAGAATTATTATATTTCTTTCATCGATGATTGCAGTAAGTTCTGCCATATCTATTTGATCAATACTAAAGATGAGGCTTTGAATATGTTTAAGAAATTTAAAGCAGAAGTAGAAAATCAATTAGATAAGAGAATTAAAATTCTCAGAACTGATCGTGGTGGAGAATACATATCAAAAGAATTCTCAGATTTTTGTTCTACACATGGAATTATTCATCAAACTACAGCACCTTATACTCCAATGCAAAACGGAGTAGCTGAAAGGAAAAATAGGACGCTTAAAGAAATGATGAATTCCATGTTAAATAATTCTGGTGCACCACATAATTTATGGGGTGAAGCGCTTCTCACTGCAAATTCAATATTGAATAAAATCCCTACTAAAAGTAGTGATAAAACCCCATATGAAATGTGGAAATGTAAGACTCCTTCATATAAAAATATGAAAGTGTGGGGTTGCCTTGCGAAGGTTCAAATACCTCTTCCTAAGCGAACTGTTGTAGGACCAAAAACAGTAGATTGTGTATACATCGGTCCTGCAGAAAATAGTGTTGCATACAGATTTTTGGTTCATAAATCTGATAATAGTGATGTAAAAGTAGATACAATTATCGAATCGAATGAGGCTGAGTTCTTTGAAGATATATTTCCATACAAAGAGCCAAAATGTACAAGTAACAAACGAGTACATGATGATGAGAGAATTGCCTCAAAAGTTCAAGAAGAGTTAAATGAACCAAGAAGAAGTAAGAGGGCAAGGATTCCTAAAGACTATGGTACTGATTTTATGACGTATCTTAGTGAATATGAACCACAAACATATAAGGCTGCAATTGAATCATCAGAAGCACCTTATTGGAAAGAGGCAATTCAAAGTGAAGTTGAATCTATTATGAATAACCATACTTGGGAATTGGTTGATTTACCACCTGGAAATAAACCAATTGGACATAAATGGATATTCACAAAGAAGCTAAGGCCAGATGGAACAATTGAAAGATATAAGGCTAGATTAGTGGCGAAGGGATATCATCAAAAAGAAGGTCTAGATTTCTTTGACACATATTCTCCAGTCACAAGAATTACTTCTATTAGATTGCTAATCGCAATTGCTGCCATATATGATCTAGAAATTCATCAAATGGATGTTAAGACGGCATTCTTAAATGGTGAACTTGATGAAGAAATATATATGGAACAACCTGAAGGCTTTATAGTCAAAGGTAAAGAAAAGAAAGTTTGTAGACTTATAAAGTCCTTGTATGGACTGAAGCAAGCGCCAAAACAATGGCATGAAAAATTTGATAATACAATGAAGTCGTATGGTTTTACCATTAATGAATGTGACAAGTGTGTTTACATTAAGAAAACTAAAAATGATACGATCATTGTTTGTCTATATGTGGATGATATGTTGATAATGGGAACAAGTACAAACATTATCAATGCCACAAAAAGAATGTTGAGTGACAATTTTGAAATGAAAGATATGGGATTGGCAGATGTAATTCTTGGAATAAGAATTAAACGAGGGAAAGATGGTTATACACTTACTCAATCTCATTATGTAGAAAAAGTCTTAAAGAAATTTGGTCACTATAATGATAGACCAGTCGTTACTCCGTTTGATCCAACATGTAAGCTTTCAAAGAATGATGGTGAAAGTGTCTCACAGTTAGAGTACACACAAATAGTTGGAAGCCTTATGTACATTACAAATTGTACAAGACCAGATTTGGCTTACTCATTAAGTCGGTTAAGCCGATACTCAAGTAATCCAAACAGAGAACATTGGCATGCTTTAATTAGAGTATTAAGATACTTAAAGCATACAATCAATTATGGTCTACATTTCACAAAATTTCCTCCTGTTTTAGAAGGATTTAGTGATGCCAATTGGATTTCAGGAAGTACAGACAGTAAGTCCACAAGTGGTTATGTGTTTACACTTGGTGGTGGTGCTGTGTCCTGGAAATCATCTAAACAAACGTGTATAGCACGTTCTACCATGGAATCTGAATTTATTGCATTAGATAAAGCTGCAGAAGAAGCTGAATGGCTTAGAAATTTTATTGAAGATATTCCACTGTGGCCAAAGCCAATAACTGCATTATGTATCCATTGTGATAGTATGACTGCTTTAAATAGAGGGAAAAATAAAATTTACAATGGTAAATCAAGGCATATTAGACGAAGACATGCCACAATACGACAATTGCTTTCCAATGGAGTGATAACATTGGATTATATTAGATCAAAGGAAAACTTGGCTGATCCTTTGACTAAAGGCCTACCGAAAGAGCAAGTTGTATTCACTTCGAGGGGAATGGGTTTAAAGCCAACACAATGAGTCACTACGTGGTGGAAACCTTACCTAGCAACATTGGAGATCCCATGGTTTAGGTTCAAGAGGCAAACTGGCTGAGGAAGACTCAAGGGAGAAATACACATTTCTCATTCCTATGAAGTATAAATGTGTTTCCGTTGATGATTAAGGGATGAATACTTTATTCTTAATAACATTAATATCTTTTCTAAAAGTGGGATAAAACGGATTATTCTTAATTAATGTTACCTATATGAGAGTGGTGTCGGGTCGCACCTATGAGAATTGATATGGCTAAATTCTCTAGAGCTCTCACGAAGTCAGGAAATGTTCAGGACCAAAATGAACACAACCGTATAAACTAAGAAATGTGATGATGATATATATGATTCACTTATTGTCTCGGTTTACTATAAAAATATGGTTAATTCAAGACTTTAGTTCATTACCCATAAAGTAAATCCGATAAGTGTCTCTAGGAAAGGTTCAAGTCCAAAAGACACCTTTTCCGATGTATATAGATTCTATTTTTCAGAAATAAAACTTATTTTCTATTCAAATGTGGGGTATTGTAGAGTTTGAATAGAAAATGTGGGGTATTGTTGGAGTTTATTAAAGTTATTTAATTAAATAAATACTAATGAGAATTATTGTGTCTTTATGAAAGGACACCAATTGTTAGAGTTTATTTTAATTAAATAAATACTCATGTGAACCATTGTGTCTTTGTGAAAAGGCACTTTTTGTTTAAGTTTTATTTAATATATTTTAATTAAATAAATACTTATATAAAAACATGTGAATCATTGTCACTTATGAAAAGGCACCTTTGTGAAAGGTCATCTTTGTGAATGGACACATTTGTGAAGGGACACATTTGTGAATGGACACATTTGTGAATGGACACATTTGTAAAAGGATGCCATTGTAAAATGACACATTGTTTGGAAACACCCTTTGGTGTATTATATAAACACCACCCTTCATGGTGGAGAAGAGGAGAACTAATCTAACAACAATTCTCTTCTTCTTCTTCTTCTTCTTCAAATATTTTCTGAAAACACAAAGTATAGTTTGCAAGGTTCTTCGTAGGGTGCATAATACGAAGATCGATAGTTGTATCCTGCAAGATAGAAATCCAAGAAGCTACGAACACCGCGTAGGGAATAAATTCTGTCTTAGGAGATTGCTTTAGCAAGCCTCTATCATTTTACAATCTGTTCATACATTAAAGAACAAGTAACCGTAAAGTAAGTTTTTATATTATTATTATTTACGTTTGTATTCTCTCTTCTCTATCGTGTAAACGATATTCTACCAACCCGATTGATTGATTTGCATTTATAATTTCAATAACATTCCGTAGTCAGATCTCTAACTTGTATAGAAGAGTTACGAGCAACACGCTGCAGATCCTTGAATGTTACAGTGTCTCCAGGCTGCAGATCTTTGAATGTTACATTGTCTCCAGGCTGAGTTACGAGCAACACGCTGCACATCTGGTGATGATAAAATATCCCCGATGAGAATCAACATAGTAAACAACGAATCAAACAAAAAGAAGAAGGAAAAGAGTCTGTAACATGTTGTGGAGAGCAAATAAAATACCATGGGGAGAAACATCGACTTTGATGCAATCTCACAGTGTCTCCAAGCTGAGTTCCTGGTGGAATCCGAAGATCCATTGTTTTATTGCCCATTTCGACCTGAAAAAATAAAAGAAACAATACGAATAGGTATGGCGGAGGACCGGCCATTGTTGCTCAAAGATCATTATAACTGTTATCTTCTACACAAGAAAAGAGTGTGTTGAGGATACAAAGCTCGCCTTATTGTCAATATGTATCATCCTCAACGCTGCCTCTTCCAGCTTCGCCTGAAAAAGTTATTAAAAAAATAGACGCTTAAGAAAATGAAAATCGATTTTGAAAAGGAGGTAGAAGATGGGGAAAAATTACTTGCTCTTGAGTGAATTCCGCCAGCGCATCATCGGAATCTTAGTTGTGGTCTTTATTATCCGTCATTGGAATCGGAGGCTATCTTGTTCTTCATCGATCTACGGTTTTCTTGTCTGCAGAAATTTCGAGTTAGACATCAAGGTTGATATGATTCCGGATTATTGTCTCCAGCGCCCCTCCGTACTCAGAAAAAATCTCGTATGCCCCTCGATTTTTTAGATTTTTTATTAACATTTTCTTTTAATCGAAAACAAACGAAATTACCAAAAGACCTTATGATTTTGGGATAATTACATGAAAAACCAGCCGGTTTACCCGACCAAACCGAAATCAGATTTTGAACCGTAAATGAACCTGGTTTTCCAAAAAATGCTGGTTCACCCGATTTACCCGGGTCGGATAACCCAGACAGTCGGGTTATCCGACCCAGGTAATTAAAAAAACCCCAATTCTCCATCCGAAATCCCTAATTCGACATTCGACATTCCCATCTTCATAACTTCTCCATTTTCAGACCGTTACTCCATCTCCACTACCCATCCCACTACATTCATCTTAACTCCTTTCCTTCTTCCTCCGATCCTCTTACTCCCCAACTTAACTTCTACTCTTCTTTCTCCCTTCTTATTTCGAGTTCATTCACGCGATTCCATAAAAGATGCCGCCGAAGACTCGTCGAGCCATCAAGAAAATCGATGTCGAGAAGGAGAATCCTCCTCCTCCTCCTCCGGTGACGGCGATGGTCTAGTAAGTCCTACCAAGACCAAGGATGCTCTTCCTCCTCCTCCTCCTCCTCCGGAGAGTGGTGTAGCAAGCCCTACCACGACCACAAATTCTCCTCCTCCGGCGAGCGATGGTGTTGATCCTACCACGACCACGAATCCGGTCTCTATTACTGCTCCGGTCGATAATGCTCCTCGGACGGTTGCTGACGAAGAACGAGAAGTAGATCGAAGAAACAGAGCGAAGGAGATGAGAGTAGGAGTGAAGATGATGAAGATGATGACGAAGAGACAAAGAGTACAGACGGAGAAGAGGTCGAGTCCGAGCAACAGAAACAGCAACCGACCGAACCGAAACCGAGCTAGAGAGTCGAGGAGACAAACGTACCAAACAACAAGGATGTATCTTCGGAAGAAGACGAGGAGGAATCCGAGAACAGCTCTGATTCCCAATCGGTAAGTGTTATGCCCATTTAGTTGTGTAAGAGTTGAGAAAATTGTTCTTAGTTGTTTAGATGATGAAGTAGAACTTAGTAAAACTGTGTATAACTAATAAGTAAAACTGGTAAAACTTAGTGAAAAACTGGTAGAACTGAGTATAACTAATAAGTAAAACAGGTAAAACCTAGTAAAACTAGTGTAGTAAAACTGGTAAAACTAGTGAAGTATAACTAGTAAAACCAAGTATAACGATGTAAGTAAAACTGGTGAAACCTAGTATAACTAGTTAAGTAAAACTGGTGAAACCTAGTACAACTAGTTAAGTAAAACCGGTAAAACTAAGTACAACTAGTATAGTAAAACTGGTAAAACTGAGTAAAACTAGTAAAGTGAAAATGGTAGAACTGCGTAAAACTATGTATAACTAAGTATTACTATGTAAAACTAAACATTGTATTAGTGGAATAACTTGGTAAAACTCTTTTTTTGCAGGATTCTGGTGTTGGATTGACAGCCATGCAACCTCTGAGAATGTACTTCCCCCAACGAAGTACAAGAATAAAATAAAGATATCGACGCGGTGCTTCTATATTGATTTTCTGGCCACTCTAGATTCTTTGCAGCCTAAATTAACGAATACTGAGAGGAAGTGGTTTTGTAGAGCATCCGCCGTTCCAACATATCTTCCACCTGCCGAAACAAGGAAACCACAAGCTGATGGGCATAGGATGCTACTCCTGCGAACCGCTTGCATTGAGAAGAGGATGGAAGTCTGGTTCCTGGTCTACGGCGTTCCGATACATTATGGACTGAGGGAGCATGCACTCATGTCAGGATTAGACTGCCGCAAATACCCGGTTGACTACAAGCAGTTGGGTGGCCATAAGTTTGTGAGCAAATATTTTGGGAGGTCGAATGTTAGAGTTCAAGATGTGAAAAAGAAGCTCGAGGGTATTGGAGCTGATCAAGATAGACTGCAGATGATCATTCTTTACTTCCTTCGCAGCGTCCTCATCGGCCAGACGAAGACTGGAAAAGATGCTACTCTGGTGGTAGATTTTTTCCTCAGAGTTGTCGATGATCTTGAGTTCTGCCGGAGTTTTCCTTGGGGCATATTTTGCTATGATCATATGGTTGGTGAGATCTCTCACACAATGGACCATTTTAAAGGGGTTCTCAAGGAGAACAAATTGTGGCCGATTCCCGGTTTCTGTATCCCTTTGGAGGTATGTACTTTTAAGTTTTGGTTTGAGTTATTGTTGTTGTGCTAATCTATAACTAATATACCATATGTGTGTTGTTGTGTAGCTGTTAGCCTTTGAGGCAATTCCAGAGCTTGGGAGTAGTTTCAGCGAGCCATTTGTAGGGGCAGACCATAATAGTCCAAGGATTTGCAATGCGCAATTCAAGAGTAACTCAATGAGAGGGTTTCTATTTCAAGGATCAATGAAGAACTTGCTAAGATTAAGTGTCCGCAGGGCATTGACAACATCCTGCCAACTCGAGATGGACATGAAGAAGCTCTCCTTGAGGGTATCTATGAAGAAAGCGATGTCCATGATCTCGTCGATCATGTTGTTCAGAGTTGGATGAAGGTTATTTCGGCTGGGAAGAAGGTCTATTTTTAGGAGATGTATGACGAAGTGAAGGCTTTCCGACAGGCAGAGGAGGAGGAAGAACTCAAAAAACCTGAGGAAAAGAGACACGCTGCCATTGATGCACCTGGAACTTCGAATCCTAATCAGAGCGAACTTGTTGAGGTCATGAAAGGGATGCAGTCAACGATGGAAGATGGATTTAAGATGTTGCTTGGGAAGTTTTCCGAGATGGATAAGAGAGTCAAACCCATTGAAAGTACATGGATCATATGAAAGATCTAGAAGCACAAATGGTAAAAATAGTTTCAATTATTAATGGAAATACTTGGAAAAGTGGGTATTCTAATTGTATCATATGATTGCAAGTCCAAGAAGAGATTGAGAAGACTAAGGCAGAGAAGAAAGCGGCAGAGACAGCAGCTGGAAAACGGAAGGTGGGGGAAACATCCAATACAACTGAGAAGCGTAACACAAGGTCAAGGAGGGATTATGACTTGGTTGGTTTGAAGTTGTTTGGTTTGTAGTTGTTTTTTAGTACTATGTTGGTTTGAAGTTGCTTTTTTGAACCTTTTTGGGTGTAAGTACACTGGTGTTAAATTGGATGTTTGGTTTATAATCTATGTTTGGAAATGTTTCTGAGTAAAACTATGTATAACTAAGTAAAACTACGTATAACTAGTCTGGTATATATGGTAAAACTATGTATAACTATTCTGGTATAACTGGTAAAACTATGTATAACTAGTCTGGTATAACTGGTAAAACTATGTATAACTAGTAAGTATAACTGTAGAACTATGTATAACTAGGTTAAACTGTGGTAGAACTATATTGTGCATTTAAGCATTAGGTGACATTACAAACTGAGATAAACTTAAACAAGTCTTAAAACCAAAAGGAAACCAAAATGACAACATCAGAGTAACACTAAACATTTCTTGACCCCCACCAATTCCTTCAGCTTTTCAATCTCTTCACCTTTTTTCTTGAGCGCCAATCCCAACTGCTCAATACGATATTCATGGCTTTGAAGCTTCTCTGCCTGAGAGTCCACCATCTTCCTTAAGTTAGTGGCTTCTTCCTCGACGCCTTGAACCCATAGTTTCTGAATGTGTAGGCCATTGTCCCGGACATAAAAACTCTCCATCAAGACAATATAGTTTCAGATGGTGTAAAAACACCAAATCAGGAATCACCAAATCAACCCCAAATCAACATATCTCACCTCAAACGCATTACAAACAAAGTATCTCTTTCACACGTCAGGTTCAGGCTCCACAATGATTCAACCACCGCACGGACATCTTGTCGGTATGCCATTGTCACCATCTGCAATGAAGAACATCATGTCGTAATCCTTCTTCTTCTTCTTCATGTCACTGTAGTAAGGATCAGATTCGAATTTTTCCATATCCAATAGAAGAGAGAAGAAGTTGAATTGAGAGGGAAGAAGTTGAATTGAGAGAGGATTGAGAGAAGAGAATAGGAGTTCACGAAAATTTCGTGAAAGGTGAGAGAGAGAGAGGGATATGGTTAGGAGGTAAGCCCGTGAGAGAAGGAGAAGTGAGTGGGAAAAACTGAGAAGGGAAAAGTAAAGTATGATATTTGGGGGTTGAGCGCCAAAAAATTGGTCAATTTTTAATTTTCCCGCCAAAAAAATTGGTCAATTTTGAATTTTCCGGCTCTACGAATAACACATAGTTTTACAGGAGTTTGTAGTTGTACAAAGTTTCTTAATAGTTGTACTTTGCTTGTTTTCAATATAATCAGTTTTACTGGAACTTTAAATTTGATTTTATAGTCTTACAAATGATTTTACACAATTAATCTATGAATCTAGTATTTATGTGTATTAATAGTCACACTCCTCAATTTATGAAAATTTATCCTCGTAACTTGTCCATTATTCCAAAAATGTTCTTGAAAGTATATGAACATTGTGGTGATTTCCAATCTGTTTATTAATATGTTGAGTGATTTTCAATCTACGTAACATAACCCATTGACCATTGTTAGGATAAAAGTGATCTTACAAGTTCAAATTTCATATAGCTATATGTTAACTATTTTCTCCAATGATATTAATTATAATTACGATAATCACTTAGTATTACACAGTTTTACATACACAAAAATGTGCCATATAGGGTTACTAATTTTCAAACAATCCTGTCTTGCAAATAAAAATCATCCACAACAAATATCAACACAAATATTACACACAAATAAATCGGAGTCATCCCCAAATAACAATGACGAAGTTCGTCATCTTGGACAGACCAGCGATCTACAACGCTATCTTGGGAACACCCTAGCTACATGCAATGAAAGCAGTCGTCTCGACATATCATCAGTGCGTCAAATTACCGACCCGAACGGAATACAAACGCTAAGAGGAGATCAGACCACCTCGAAGTTGTGCTTCATAAAAGAACGAAAGCTTCGTCACCCCTCTGAACAAAGAGGAAGAAGAAGGATCATACCAGGACCGCCCACCGGAGAAAGGGCATCCGAAGGACATACACATCGGAAAAACCGGGCTTAGACTCGAAGAACGATGAAAGCGGCCGAGCTACTTTACGGTTTTCTATGCAAAAAAAAACTATTACCCCGTGTAATATGAACTACAAACGGCCTGATCCTCGTCTTCGAGGTACGTAGGCAAATCTACCAGAGTGCAGCTGTAAATTAATAAAAAGACTTTTGTCAAAACAAATCCTGTCCCAAACAACGCCGACATTCTAACAGGATGCTCGACTTAATCATATCCGCACAACAAACGTGCAAGAACACTCGCCTTCCCCATACGACAAAGAATGTGATCTAAGTCACACTGGCACAAGGAAAAGCCGAGAATCGCACCCGCACCCTAACTCATATGGACTAAGTAAGCCGATCTGTCTCGTACTGCCGATCCCGAGATAGGAACAAAAAATTAGTACCAAGTTCCGCTCGATGAATCGAAACCAAGTCTTCACTCAACCAAAACAAAACACTTATTCGAGGTACAAACGTAAGCCGTGTTATCCTCGAGAAAAGCTCTCAAAAGGAGCCAAGCTCCAAGTTACAACATCAGAATAACGAATTCCTTCCCTTCAAATCCCTAAAAGGATTCCAAGACGAAAAAACGACAACTCAGCCGAATAGGCTCCCTTTTTCTTTGCTATCTCATTCATACGATAACAAAAGTCTCTTCAGACTACGTCGATGAACAGCGAGATGAACTCATCGTCACACACGTAAATAAACCAAAAGAAAAAGCAACTCCTCGCCAAAAAATAACAAACAACTCAAAAAGGATTATCAATCCCGAAAGGTAAGAAAATCTCCGCCTCAACACGATCATAAAAAGAAGGAGACTTTATGAAAACGTAACTCCATTCAAATATAGGAACATCGTCACCCCACAAAGGTTTTACAAAAGGGGGACCAAACCACCCAAGAAACAAAAAAAACACACTACATAAAGCCTAGACTAGCGGAGGGAGATCTTGAGGTTGCTCGACTAGGGGAGCATCTGGGGCCGAGGTAGGCATTAGTGCGGGTAAGGACGAGGAAGTTTCTGTCGCCGCAAGCTGCGCACGCGCACCCTCAGGACTCTTCACAGTCTCAACCACTTCCGTCGACATCACACCCACGTTTACGCTGAACTCATCTAGCAAGGCAACATCGTCGACTTGCTGATCGTCAGATGGAGACTGAAAGGGGCGAGGAGAGAGAGGATTGCAGTCATGCATCCTCATCAGAACTGGGGAAATCACAAAATACTCGTCAACGATCTCGGGAGCGCCGATCTCGTCGATTTTCCTATTCAACTTTTCATTCTCCGCAGCGAGATCTTCAAATATCTCGTCAGGAACAGCTACTCCCTTCTCATCTCAAAGCGGTCGAAGGTATTCCAAGGTCCCGGAGTACTGGCTGTTATTCATATATTTGTCGCTCTCAGCCTTCTTAAGCAAACGCATCCTTCAACTCCTGAAGGCAAAACTCGTACTTCTGAGTTAAAGCCGTACGACCATTAATAAGATCGCCATCCTCCAGCGACAAGATATTCCACTCTTTGAGTACCTCCTCGGTGCGACGAATTTTCTCCTGCGTAAGCTCGGCAGATAGATTCTCCTTGTATTCCGGGAGCTCATGGTTGCGGGCTTCGAGCAACTTAACATGCTCATAAGAAGTAGCAACCTGACTCCTCAAGTTCGCCTCGCTTATTCGAAGAAACTCGGCGGAGAGCTGAAGCTTTTCCAACTTCTGCGTCTTCTGAGCAAGTTCCTTGCCGATCTCAGCGCTTCGCACCACGCTAACAGGATCAGTTGATTTTGAAGCCTTCCGAATAATGGGGCAGAGGACTCCTCTAGCCCGTCCTCAACAAGAGAAGCACCACCTTTCTTCTTCAGAGCTTCGGCACCATCAGCCGCCTTCCTATACCTTGACTCGGACGAGCAGTTTTTGGCCTCTGCAGCCATTGTCTTATCGGCATCATCGTAGGTCTGTTTCTCTCCTCTCCTAGATTGCGATCTTGGAGAAGTAGTTGGCCTCGCAACCGAAAATCGGCTGGGACCATCTGGCCGACCGACATCTGAAGATCTCGGGGCCTTCTTCGGATCAATCACCATGCTCGGGATAACCTTTCTCACCTTCCCCATTTTCTTCGCCGCTTGAGACCCTGCTGGAAAATATTCATAAGAACAGAAAGTAATAAAATAAACCTAACCGCGAGGTACTCGCAAACTCAATAGTTTTCTTGGGTTCTTCGGTCTCGGGCAAAGTCTGCCATCCGAGCTCAGAAAACTTCCTGCCAACGTTGCTCAAATACTCCTTATTAAGAAGCTTTGGATTGAGACGATCTGCAAAACGATAAAAGCTACAGTAAGAATCAACAGCAAGGAAAAATGTTGACAGTTAGCCGATCGGTTAACTACCAACAGAAAGGTTCCACTCGTTGACGACCAATGCCGCAGGGTCAGGAAACGAATACTTGTCAATACCGACAAAGAAGTACTTCCTCTGCTAATCATGAGTTTTGCTAGATTTGACACCAGTCCAAAATTTATATTGCGGCTGTAAATTAACCTGGATCCACTCCGGCCTCTTCGTCACAATGTTCATCTGACCGAAACATTCGAACAGCTCAACCGTGAGCGGGATCCCAAGAGACACGCTAAGCTCGAGTAGGCCGGTTAAGTTAATGATGCCGGCAAGGTTAAGCTTAGTGAAGGCGATTTTGAGTTTTGCACAAAAATCAACCAACACCTTCGGCAACGGAAATCGGAGGTTCCCAACGTGGAAAAACGACTCGTAGAGGCAAGCAAAGTTTGGAGGAGCATTCCAAGGGCACTGCAAGGTAGAAGGCAAAAGGATCTCGACATTTCCACACCCAGGAAGAGCTTTCAACAAAGCCAGAGACTCTTCAGTAGAAGAAGTTGGAAAAACACCGAAATCGCCCACAGATCGAGAAGAAGACACCCTTTCTTCTTTTCTCTTCTGGGTAACTTCGCTCCTACCTCGGCCCCGAGGAGCTGTCTTCAGATCAAGAGGAACATGTTCGTCAGAGTGGTCGGCGTCATCGTCATAAAGATACATGGATTGACTTCGAGATAACTCCTGAATAGGATTGACGGAATCCGAGCTGCACGCCTCATCAAAGGCACCAGCACTCGCAATGCTGGCGGAATTCTCACTGGATTCGGCACGAATGCGCATATCGGCGAGGAAATCGACAAAGGCGATAGAGATTTAAAAGGAAAAGAAAAAAGATCAGAAAAGTTTAGAAAGAAGAATACCTGAAATTTATTCTGGTAGCAAATGGCGAAAACCGAAGGGAAGAAGCGATATTTATAGAAGCGAAGAGGTGGGAGTCTTCCGAGGGACGCAACATTACCTCTCAATGGACGCTACCATGAAACTTCCCAGTACACGTGTCTCTGTGCGATTGGACGAAGAAGAAGCATCTCGAATACCCGGAACAACGACGAGGTGCATGGCGGAAGACGAATTTATCCGGGCTGAATCTCAACTCATGACGATTCGGTTATTAGGCCCAAACCATAATTAAATTTTCCAACCTGCACTCAGCTCAGTGGAACAAACAGGGGGGCTTACTGTTAGAGGTGGGTTTAGCACCCCTCTAAGGTCCGGCCCAATAATGGAAGTGGCCCAGAAGAGATCCTACCTAGAAGAAATAGTGGAGGCCCGACACAAGGTAGTCCAGAAGTGTTGAGGCAGCTCGGCGACGCGCTCGCAAGACCTGCATGGCAAGGAGATAAAATGTTAGTTTAACATTTTTATCAAAAGATAAGTATGAATCTTTTATGGGAATAAAATCTAGATAGTTCAGATTTTGTAAACAATATCATAGAGAATCTAGGGAAAAACCCTAGATCCTCTGATCCTTCCCCTGTGCGGGTATAGGCATTATTCATTCAATACTCTTGTACTCAGAAACCATTGAGCTAGCGATCATCGATAGGTTCCAGCTCAGTTCTTAATAAAGATTAGATTTTCCGGTCTAAACTATTCTTGCTTTTAATCCTTATTTAATCTTATATCCAAGTCCCTCAATTTCTAATCAATTTCGTAAATTGTTTATTTTTTATTTTCTGAATCAACACCAAGAACAGCTCACCTAGCTGCAGCTCACAGAATTGTGTTGTACTTAAAATGGGATCCTTGCCGTGGCTTGTTTTACTCTGCTAAGTCAGATACAAATATCAGGCTTCAAGCTTTCTCTGATGCAGACTGGGCAGAATGTCTGGATTCCCGACGTTCCACAACTGGTTATTATGTCTTCCTTGGTGACTCTCTCATCTCACGGAAGTCAAGAAAGCAACAAACAATTTCTAGAAGTAGTGCAGAGACAGAATACAAAGCCTTGGCAGACACTACATGCGAATTGATATGGCTCAGTCATCTACTCAAAGATATGCATATTCAAGTTACAGGTCCTGCCAATCTATTCTGTGACAACACTGCATCCATTCACATTGCCTCAAACTGAGTATTCCACGAGCGCACCAAACACATAAAAAATGATTTTCACCTTGTTCGTGATCGGTTAAGAGCTGCCTTCCTTCATCTTCTTCATGTCTCTACTGCTAACCAGCTCGCCGATTTATTCACCAACGCATCAACCTATGGTGACCAAAATTTCCATTTGAAAAGGATTTTGGTTTATTTATTTTGTGAACAATCAGCCCTGAAGTTAATGCTTGTCTAGAGTTTTGGATCTGCAAAGAAATTTGAAATTCTAAGATTTAGACATAGATAATTTTCGCAACGAAATTTGGTTAGTATAATCTAGTGATTTAAATTCAAGAACATAGCTTAATTTCTATCACAATTAACTGATTTGTGTAATTCATGATTTCGTGAGAAATTTCATAAGCCTAGCTCTTTCTCCCATTGTTTTATATCTCTTTTATTACATTGTTATCTCGTTTACATCAATCTCGCATAGTTTAATTCGATACAACAAAACTATTTTGTGAACTAGAGTGTCTGAGTATTCGGCCTTTTTATCCTACTATTACATTATGTGCATTTTCAGTGTAGCTCTAGGGAAGTAAACTTTGAGCATATCAACTGGCTGCAAGGAAGATCAGACATTAATAATAAGTTCATCAACCATACACATTGACCTACAAGTATGCTTTCATATCTTGCAACACAATTGTTCTCCTCAGTTAAATCAGGTTAATAAATTTAACATGATAGTCGTTTTATTAGTCTTAAAACCAGAGCCTAGTTCAAGATGCTACATTCATACATTAAGAACATACTTAAAAAAAAAGAACCCTAGAAATCGAGCATAGGTTCAAGAACATGTAATCTTAATCATAACCAATAATATGCCTTTTTGATTACAACCTGATATGTCATGGTTTTTACAGGATTTCAAGCCATGATATAAGTCTTTATCTAGAGTCTTTTAGTTGTTTTTGGAGTCTATTGAGTCTTTTGTAGGTTTAGGTACGTTTGGAGCTTATCTGGAGATTCTGGGAGATTTTGGAGTGATTATGCAGCATACATGGATTTTATAGAGTTCACTGGGTGCATCTGCACTTAATGTCGGTCGACACCACTAATGGACGAAATTACTATGCGTCAAAAATACAGATTCTGGAGATTTGCAAGATTTACCCAGAAGTTTACCATATTTAAAAGAAGACCCAAATCGTGTTTTAGATTATTAATTAGGTTTTTGAGCCATTGTTTAGACTACGCTTTACTTTATCAGAGATTAGGATATTTTGGGGCTGGTCTTGTACTCGAGAGAGAAGAACCCTGTTTTTCTATTCATCATGTCTTGTGTTCCATTCGCCATGTCTGAGTAGATTTCCTTATTAGGTTTAGGGATTCTCATTAGGGATTTCATGCAATGTTAGGTTAGTCGATTGATTAGGATTCATAACATCAAGTTCTTCATCTAGGTTGATCATAACGCTTAATCTGAACTGGCCATTCAGGTTATTGTTATCAGGTTGATTAGCGCAGCGAGAGTTGGTTAATTAGCTAGAAAAGAAATTAGGCGAGCAACTAACCTATTCGCAAAGAGATTTGGTCTAGGGAAATTGTGAACGAACGAACCTGAATTAAATGCATGTTTAGAACTCTAGAATTCTCAAAGAGAGTTGGTTTGTTATATGTTAGTGATTCTAGTTCTAAATCATCGATATCTGAATCATGTTAATTGGTTGATTTATATTCCTGATTTCATGAGAACTTCCATTAACCTAACGTTTTCTCTTATTGATCTCACACCGTTTACTTTACTTGCTTGTGTACTACCTATTCACTGCTTTGCTTCGCTTAATTCGACACTTTACAATTTATCGTAAGATTCTTGAGTCTCTGTGGATTCGACCCCTATATACTATAGTCACTTCTGTGTACTTGCAGTATAGCTCTAGGGATTAAAATTTGAGTATATCAAGTTTTTGGCGCCGTTGATGGGGACTCTTTGGAATCTTTGATAGATTTGATTTTAGAATATAGACTAAGCTTTTCGTTTTTTTATTCTACTAACTTTTCTTATGTTTTCACTCGTTCTTTGTGTTTAAGGTTCGAAGAGGAACACACATGTCGATCGACACTCACTTGGCGTCGATCGACACTCGCCCCTCAGCATCGAGCGATGCTAAACATCAGCGTCGGTCGACCCACCTCTCACAGATCAGATAGTTCATGCATGATCGCACACTAAGGAGTAATACAAACAAAGATCTCGTTTTTCTTCGAAACCAGGAGCTTGCAAGGCTAAAGAGAGAGAACAGGAAATCTCAGATGCCACTGAAGATGTTGAATCGCAACGCTAGGATATTGATTCTGGATGAACTTAGTGTTCTGAGGGATTTAGAGAACAATTCTTACAGCAAAAAGTTCCAGAGAGTTGATGTGGATGGAAATATCATTTTCAGCCAGTTTTTGATGAACCTGTTGTGCCTGTGGGCGCATGAAAACAAGGTGGAGGCGCAGGAGGTGCATGTGGAAGAAACCCACAAGCTAATGCACCACCAAGTGCACCAGTTGGGAGGACTCTCGCTAATTACAACATGCATGATGAATTCTACGCTAATAGATATGCGATTTTACCTCGACCCATCCAAGGTAAAGACTTTGAGCTGAAGACTTCCTACAACACTCTTGTGGGACAGCATCTCATTCATGGACACCCACATGAGCATCCTATGAACCACATTGAGAAGTTTGAGTCATTGGTAACATGAATGAAGCATAATGGAGTGAGCTATGACTTCCTGCACTGTAAGTTTTTCGAACACTCTCTTGGAGGAGAAGATGCAAATTGGCTGAAGCAGATTCCACCTGAGACTCTGACTACTTGGGATGCAGTTAAGTCGAAGTTTCTTAAACACATTTATGATGATGTTGGGAATGTCCTGAAATCTACCGTACTATCTCTAGAAAGTATGATAAGTGTCGAGATCAGACATAAGTCATAAATACTGGGTGATCATGATGACTTGCTAGAGTCCGCTCATGATCTATAAGTTTAGGACTTATTACCAGTATTGTATGATCCCAAAGGGTCACACACCATAGCTAACGGGAAAGTTAAAATGGAATTAATACAGTAAGATGCAAGGCATTTACTGTATTTGTACAGAGAATTGGGCCAGACAAAAGACAGTCTTTTGTCTGATTTGGGCCTTGGGCCCAAAAGCCTAATGAGCCATTAGTTTAATTACTTGGGCCCATATAAGGAAGAGAGGAGGCGCAGGAAGCCCTAATGCTTCTTGCTTCTGCGATTTTACACCTGAGCCGTCCTCTCTCTCTCTGTTGGTTCCAGCTTGGTCTAGCAGCCTGATCCAGTAGCTTGTAAGCGTGTGGATACCTAGGAGGAGCCGGTAATCATCAGCTCTTGCAGATCTCGATATTCCCTTGATTAATCCGCTGCAATCATAAGGTAATGATCCTGATCTGTTTATGATTCAACTGCAAATCACCTAGATCCTAGTTGATTATGTGCTAGGTTGTAACCTGATAATTACACCAATGAACACACATAATCCTTCAGTGGTATCAGAGCCTAGGTCGTTAGGTTTTTGCTTTTTGGATCGTACTAGGTTGTTTATTAGTTTGATGAATCGATTTTAATGAGTAAAATTGATTGAAACTTGGAAAAACTAGATATAAGAATCATGGTGATAATCGCATGTTGACCTTTTGAATCGTGATGATGACTTGGTATAAATCGCTTGTTAATTGTGTATACCCCGTGCGTGTTTTTGACTGGATTTAATTGTGTACGAATTGGTGCAAGTACGAATGAAAGTCAAATCGTGATGATGTTGCTTATTTTGACTTTGCTTTATCATAATAAGAGAAACGATTTAATTGGTTTGTTGATATCATGATCATAATTGAATTGAATGTTGAATTGAGATAAGGACAAAAACGTGTTTGTCTTTGAGTGAACGATCGCATGATTGACATTTTGTTTGATAAGAAGAATCGATTTAATAAGTTTTGTCAATGATCGGTTTTGTCTTCATGTGTAAGTCGTGATACGATTTTGAAAAGTCAAATTCAATGTTCAAATCGTTTTGTCTTTAGTGTACATAATGAATCGATTTGAATTGTTTATGATTAAGGATCTTGATTTTGTCTATAAGTGAAAAAGTCAATATCTCTTATTGAGTTAATTGAATCGATTTGTTATGGTTGTTAAGATCATGATCTTGTCTTTAAGCTAAAAGACAAAATCTTTTCAAAGCTTTGAATAATTATGGTTTAAGCGGTTAACCCAGATCGCGGTTTGCTGGAAATTATTTAATACAATTGGTATTATTTAATTTCTAGTTAAACCGGATTTAAAATTCAAAATTGAATTTTAACCTAAACCGAAGGCTGGTCTAAGTTTGATTTGGTTGGACCAAATAATTTAGAGCTGGTCTGGTTTAGTAAATAGCCAGTTGGATTTAGTAGTTAATTTGGTCTTGGACCAGAATTAATGAACCGACTCGGTTATGTCAAATTATTGGGCCAATTGGAATTCTGTGGTCTTGGGCCAAGAATTGGGCCTATAATTTGTGACCCAACCGAAAACTTTAATAAAATATTAAATTAGAAATTTCTATTTTTAGTATGTTTCTAAATTTAGAAAGTTTCTAAAATAAGTAAGTTTCCCAAAATAGTAATCTTCTATTTTTGGAAAGAAAACCTAAAATCCTCAAAACCAATATCAAGCTTGGATGTCTTGCCCAATCTTGTCAGCTACTTAACGCTTATTCAATTACAGATATGGCTTACAGTGTGAGGTGTCTGTTTTTGCGTAAGTAAAGTAGTATATAGTCACTAATTTCATTGGGAGTCCCAGACTTTAGTGATTATTTGGCTGTAAGAGATTGGTTTCCTTGACTGGGCCATCGGGAGTCCCGGGCCTTGAGACATCTGGTGTATTGGGCCTTGGGCCCAATTCACAACCGAGAGTTATTGGATATAACTAGTTGTGTGTATGCTTACCAAGTAAAGCTAATTCCGGGTGACGGCCAATGGCCCACTTTGGTTTTGGTTGAACATGGGTCTCGGAATCATTGCATTCTTATGAGGTTAAACAAAGAAATTTTGAATGCAATGCGAGTTTTCTTATAAGTTATTAAGATTACTCTTTTATGAACTGAATAACTAAAACTCTATTTATCTCTAAATTTCAGTTATGACTAGCACAAACAATCAAAACACTTTCTCGATCCGGTCTGTCCTTGAGATGGACAAACTGAACGGATCAAATTTCTTGACTTGGTCGCGGAACCTGAGGCTAGTCCTCAGGCAGGAGAGAAAGGACTATGTCCTTGAGAGAGCTCTCCCCGAGAGGATCGGGTCCAATGCCTCTCATGCAGTATATGATGCTTGGAATAAGCATTATAATGATGCGGTAGATGTGCGTGGTCTGATATTGGCTACCATGGACTCAGATTTGCTGAAGCAATATGAGAACATGGAGTCGCCAATAGAGATGATCAGCAGCCTGAAATTGAAATTTCAGGAGCAGGTAAGAGTGGAGAAATACCAGTTGGTTAAGTCTCTCACTAGCTGCAAGCTACCAAATGATCATCCAGTAAGTCCTCATGTCAGTAAAATGATGGGTTTACTAAACCTAATGCTGACAAGGGTGAAGACAAAGTTGTCCAGATTTTGAATCATGGCAAGCGTGTGTCTTCTGAGCCCGAGTCAGATACATCTTACGTTGGTAAGTGCTGCTACTGTAAAGAGACTGGGCATTGGAAGAGAGATTGCATTAAATTCATGGAAGATTATGAGGAGTTGAAGTTGATGTATGAGACTACTTCCTCAGGTATTCATGTTATTACTTCAAGTTCTACCTTATAGGTATTGGATACTGGTTGTGGCACTGATATTTGTTATAATATGCAGAGCCTAAGCAACAGTAGAACGTTGAAGGAAGGACAAGTGGAACTGCATGTCTGGAAGGAGCTATGGATGCTGCCTCAGCCGTAGGGTTTTCACTCGTAGATGCCTTTGAGGCTTGGTTTTGTATTAAGTAATTGCTACAATGTACCTGCTTTAAGCAGAGTTGTCTTTCATTTTCTTGTAAGAATTTGAATGTTTTTCATTTTGATAAAAGACAAGTTTTGTTCTTTTGATCTCAATGAAATATTGATTGTAGCACCCTATTCAAGGAATGGGTTTTATATCTTAAACCAAAGAGTGCCTAAAAGTAACATAAATACCGAATTGGTTTAAATCTGATGAATTAAACCTGATTTTTCTTGGCGTAAATGTTTTGGTCACATAGAGTGAGTCGGATTCAGAAATCCCATAGTTATGGACTTTTGGGCTCATTTGATCGGATATCTTATGAGACTTGAATTCTGCTTACTGGACCAAAAGACAAAGGGCCCATCTTAGCCGAGCTAGAGAAAGGCCCAAAGGCTTATTGGACCTTGAACATACTCATGTATGTGGCCCGATGAGCAGTAATGCCAGAGAAAATTTCCTGTACTTCATTATCTTTACTGATTACTTCAGTGAGTATGACTGTGTTCATTTGATGAGACACGAGTCGGAATTCTTTGAAATGGTCGAAAGAGTTCCAGAATGAGGTATAGAATCTGAGTGACAGAAGTATTGAGACTCTGGATTAGATCACGAGTGAGAATACTTAAGTCATTGATTGTGTGATCATCTGAAAGAGTGTGAAATCGTTTCACAGCTCATTTCTCCTGAAAACCTGGAGGTGTTTCTGTGAGAAAGAATCAGATTCACACGAATCTTCCATGATATTCTTTAAGAATAACGCTCTAGAAATATCTAAGTTTACGCTGAAATAGTTCCACCAATATCAGTTGAAAGACACCACATAAATGTGGACTGGAAATGATCCAAATTCTTCTTTACTGAGTATTTGTAGTTGAGCTACTTCGCTGGTTGTCCTAGGGAAACCAAGGCTTGTTACTTTTTACGTCCATTCCGAAAACGAAGTTAGGTTGTTCGGAATTCTGTTTTCTAAAAGGAAAGTTGCTTTCCAAGAAGAACAGTGGGAGTAAAAGTATAACTCGAAGAAACCCGAGAAATACAGGAGGCTGCTCAACCTGTTGAGGGAGAGCAGCGGATGGATTTACAGATTTCTGTAGAATCTACACCTGTAGAGCCTGAAGTTCGCAGATCTGAATGAATCCGTCACTAATCCGAGAGTGATTTCTCGTGATTAGTTGCCATGATCTGATGATCATTGAAAGTGATGAACCTGCGAAATTCACAGAAGCGAAAGTGAGCCCGGACTCCGAAAAATTACACTGTGTGTAAGTTAGCTTCATCGATCCATTCATGGATGGAAGCAAACATATCGGAGTTGGAATCTTCGTTCTGTTGAAGTAGTCAAGGTTTTGACTTGAACAGGAACGAAGTGGAACTGTGCGTTTACTAATAGATAAGTGGGAGCGATGTTGCATTTCTCATAGTGTATGTCGATGACATACTGATTCTCGGAAATAACGTTCCAATGCTGCAGTCGGTAAAGGACTGGCTTGGGAGTTGGTTTTATGATTGACATGGGTAAAGCCACGTATGTTCTTGGATTTTGGATCTAAAGATAAAGATCCAAAAGAGCTGATAGGACAAAGTCGGGATTCTTATATTGATAAAGTCCTACACGTTTTCAGCATTCCAAGAAGGGATTTATGCCAATGTCACATGGCATTACGTTAAGCAAGAAACAGTGTCCTACGATAACTGCTGAGCTTGAATGCATAGATGAGATTCCATATGCGTCGGCAATTGGATCTATCATGTATGCCATGACACGTACTTGTTTCGATGTTGCTTTAATGTTAAGCAAGACAAGTAAAGACCAGTCAAATCCAGCAAAGAATCACTGGATAGACGTAATGAATATTCTCAAGTATTTGGAAAATACTTAGGATAAGTTCTTGATTTACGGAGAAAGTGAGGTGCTACAAGTCGGTAGAGTCTGAAAGGCAAGTTACCAACAGACAAAGATGATTTCCGGTCACAGTCCGGTTATATCTTGTGTCTGTCTGGCGGTGCAAGGCACTGTTGCTGACTCCATGACTTAAGCTGAACATTTCGCAGCTTGGGAAGCGGCGAAAGAGGTTGTTTGGAAAGAAGAGTTCATCACTGAACTTGATGTGATTCCCAGCATAGATGAGGCTAGCTGCACATCAGAGGTCCAAACACCTTGAGGGTAGGTATAACCTATTCCGTGAGATAAATGACAGAGGTGTTAAATAGATCAGCAAGTTTCAACGAATGAGAACGTTGCTATTCTATTAACGAAGCCACTCCTTAGGCCTAAGCACGAGTCGCGGACTGTAGCTGTAGGATAAGTGAAATTAAGATGTAGTCTTAATTTCAGTGGGAGTTTGAAAAGGGCTTTACTTAGTTGTTTTGAAAGGTTCATGTAAACATAATATTTTATGTTTATGAAATTTATGATTTCTGGATTATTTTAACTGTGATATAAATAATCGTTCCAAAATGATTCATGTCATTATATATGGGCCATCGAAGTACATGAGTAGACTTGATCCTGAAACCCCATATTTAACGAAATGACATAAATCATAGTGTCCATAGTCGAAGGTTGTTGAAATTGGAACACCAACAACCACTTGAGACTAGATTGTGTTGAGACTTATGACCAAGTTTCGAGGGGTCATAGATGCGCGGCATCAAAGTCGACACATAGGTATATGTAGGGGAGCATATGACCGGACATGGCCCGCTGATGAGAACTCTACAAGATATTAATATCTGTGTCATAAGAGGTTCTCATATACGACTATAGAGTATAGTCCTTAGACCTGAGTTCGCATGCATGTGGCTGCACATGGATTGATACACTTTGATCATTGTCTAACGCTGTTTCGTAACTGGGAGCTATAAGGACCTTGGTTGGGTGTATTATGAAGTGTGTAGTTCATAGTGATGGAACAAGATGGAATTTGTCCCTGCCGTTTAACGGAGGTAATATCTCTAGGCCAATCGGAGACTTGATAGCTGGTAAGAGAGTGGCCACTCCCAAACGGACTTGCCCAAGTCGTTTGCATTGTCAGTATCAAATCTGGTCCGATGAACATGGTCTGGCTATATAAGGATGACACGCATCTTGCCTTATGCCAGATCGAGATATTGAGACAAAAGGATTAGGGAATGTAGGATTCCAGTACAAGTGGGAGATTGTTGGGAATGTCCTGAAATCTACCGTACTATCTCTAGAAAGTATGATAAGTGTCGAGATCAGACATAAGTCATAAATACTGGGTGATCGTGATGACTTGCTAGAGTCCGCTCATGATCTATAAGTTTAGGACTTATTACCAGTATTGTATGATCCCAAAGGGTCACACACCATAGCTAACGGGAAAGTTAAAATGGAATTAATACAGTAAGATGCAAGGCATTTACTGTATTTGTACAGAGAATTGGGCCAGACAAAAGACAGTCTTTTGTCTGATTTGGGCCTTGGGCCCAAAAGCCTAATGACCCATTAGTTTAATTACTTGGGCCCATATAAGGAAGAGAGGAGGCGCAGGAAGCCCTAATGCTTCTTGCTTCTGCGATTTTACACCTGAGCCGTCCTCTCTCTCTCTCTGTTGGTTCCAGCTTGGTCTAGCAGCCTGATCCAGTAGCTTGTAAGCGTGTGGATACCTAGGAGGAGCCGGTAATCATCAGCTCTTGCAGATCTCGATATTCCCTTGATTAATCCGCTGCAATCATAAGGTAATGATCCTGATCTGTTTATGATTCAACTGCAAATCACCTAGATCCTAGTTGATTATGTGCTAGGTTGTAACCTGATAATTACACCAATGAACACACATAATCCTTCAGATGATGCTAGATCTGATCAGCTAAGAGAGGAACTTCTACAGTTCAAGAAGGGACCTACAAAGCGTCTTAAAGCCGTGTGGGTAAGGTTTAAGATGTACTAGAGAAGACTGCCCTCATCATGGATTCTTTGAAGTTTTGAAGTTGAGCATTTTATTCAGAGGTGTTGATTTGTGGTATCAGATGGCTTTGGATGCGGCGAGCAATGGAAACTTCAACACAAAATCTCTAGAGCAAGCCAAGGAGCTGATTGAAAACTTGGTGTATAGCATTAGCACTAAGAATGCTGATTTGGAGAGGAAGAAATCAGGTGGAAAGGTTGATAGCTCGCATATGGCAGAGATAGAGAACAAGATTGATTTTGTCCCTAGCCTTCTGCTTGAGAAGAAGAATGTCTATTTTTCTCAAGATGTTGATACATTTGAGGCTGGAGAGTGTGCACAAGTAGCTGTGAATTACATTGGAGGGACTGGATTTCATAGTCAGAAATACGATACTCTACAGGGCACTCAAAACTCTTACGTCTTTATTCAGAAGTCTGCATTCCATAAGGCTTTCCAGCAGCTGAACAATTCCTACTCAAGTAACTATGTAGCTTCTTCTTATCAAGCACCTCCTGCACCAATTCATGAAAGCAGACTTGATGCCATGATGGAGAAACTTCTTGAGGGACAACATCAGACCACTGTCTCCTCCAACTCGAAGCTAGATGCCCTGTACACAGACTTGAATGGGAAATTTGAGTCTTTGAACACTCATGTGAAGCAGTTGGATACACAAGTGGCTAAGATTTCTTGTTCAGTCAAGGGGAAGAATGTTCATAATGCACAAATCAACGCCATCTCAATTCAGATTGGAGATGAGCTGGATCAGGAGCAAGAATTTGAGCTAAAAGTTGTGTAAAACATGGAAAATTCTCGTGATTTTGGAGCTACAGATTTAGTGTTGGGCGACACTGATGTTGAGTGTCGATCAACACTCATGAAAAATCACGAAATTTCGAGTTCTGACGGACCGAAATCAACATTGCTCGAGACCAAACTCGAAGAAAAAATATGGACAGATTTAGTGTCGACCGACACCAAACGGGGATCACGCCAGTTTTGCATATTGAATTGTATGTCCACAAAAACAGATCCAGTTTTGCTCATAAACATCACAGAACCTAGAATTGAGCAGAAACATATTGCAGAAAGAGTTTATAAGCCCAAGATTCTATTTCCTAGACCTCCCAAGAAGAAGATGCTCTCCAAGGATGGAGATTTAAAAGAAGGGGTTGTGAAGGTCTCTAAACAAGTGAGTGATGTGCTATTGAATAAGGTTCCAGAGAAGCTTCCAAATCCAGGATTCTTTGTGCTGGATTGTTCCATCTTCAGGGACAGCTTCAAGCGTTCTCTGTGTGACATGGGATCTGGTGTGAATCTCATGCCATACTCTGTGGCTATGAGGTTGGGTTGTTGGACTTCAAAAAAACTAGGATCTCTCTAATCCTAGTTGATCGATCGAAGAGGATTTCAGAAGGAGTTCTAGAGGACATCCCTATCAGAGTTGGAAACTACTTGATTCCAACAGATTTTGTGGTACTGAAATATGATGTTGAACTGGATGATCCTCTCCTACTTGGTAGATCTTTCTTAGCTACAGCTGGAGCAGTGATTGATTTGAGGGGCGGTCTAATTAATCTCCACCTGGGAGATACGCCTATGCACTTCAAGATGGACAAAATGCAAAAATCCACCATTGATGGTCAAGCCTTTAGTGTTGAAGTGGAGCAAGAAGTTCACATTGCTGTGGTTAAAGTGTCTGATTTTGGAGAAGAGAAGATGGTGGTTCTTCAGGAATCTACTCCAACATCTTCAGAGCCTGCAATAGCTCCTAAGCAGAAAGCTCCAGACATCGCACATCCTCCAAAGAAAAGGTATGCACCCTCTAAACTTAAACCTGCTAACTTCATTTATGTGAACGAAAGAAAACGCTCTATTCCACCCAAGCTTCCCTCCTGCCCCAGATCTTTTCCTTCTTTCCTTGGACGATCTCATGCTGATATTGCCACTACAAGAAAACAACGTTTTTGCGGCTGGAACTTGCGATTATACTTGTAGACGTAACATTTGGCGACTATTAGGGGACAATAGTGCTACTATTTTGCGACAAAGGATATATGAACGTGTATTAGTCTCTCATATAAGACCAAAAATGATTGTCGCCAATTTCTTCGTCGATTTACGACTGATTAACGACCATTGTCGAGACTGGAAACAATAGTCGCAGACTAGTCTGTGATATGGCAACTATCTTTTCGTCCGATGATAAGAGTCGTAGAAAAATCGCGAATTGGTCAGTACATGGGCGACTGATTTGCTACTTCTTGTATAGTAGTAACCAAGTCGTTTATTTGTCGCTATTGTTATGACTAATTTCTAAATCATTATTTGTGTCGCAAAGTAGTCGGGTATGGGTCGTATCATATAGTTTTTTAGATTTAGTAATAATAATATGAGATAGTTTGGTTATATTTGACCTGTTTGTGGTAGGTGCACCGGTTTCATGCGGATGCATTTATGACAATTAATGGGAGTGGCCAATTATGTCTACATAGTCGAAATTCAGTCCTTTCTCCGTTTTCTTTTGTAGAAACAAATTGAATTTGGAAATATAGTTACATGGCGGGAGGATACAATAATTATAGCGACCATCGGGAGTGGATGTATAATAGGTTCGATGATGCCGCATACAATTTCTAAACAGCCTTCACAATGGGGGTGGCACAATTTATGGAACTAGCCAAAAACCAGCCTTTAGCGCTGAGCAATGGCGGTAAGTTTCTCTGCCCTTGTCGTTTATGCAAGAACAAAAAACCAGAAACCACGGAACAAGGAATTTGGAATCATCTGTTTAGTTACGAATTTATGCCTGATTATTGTGTTTGGTTTAAGCATGGAGAAGAAATCGGTTTGGATATAGGAACGAGTTATGTTGATCTGAATGGTCATAATAATGTACAAAATAGGTATGTGGATATGGTGAATGATGCATTTCGTGGTTACGCTAGTAATAGTGTAGAACCTGTACATTATCATTCAAAAAAGTTTTATGACCTGTTAGAAGTAGCCAACAATCCTTTATATGATGGTTATCGTGAAGGTCACTCCCAGTTATCGTTGGCTACTCGGGTCCTGCATAACAAGGCAGAACATAATATGAGTGAAAGGTTAGTGGATTCGATATGTGAAATGATGACAGAGTATTTACAGAAGGAAACCAGGCAACATGTTCACACTATGAGACAGAGTAACTGATGAGCAATTTAGGCCTCCTCTATCGTACAATTGATGTTGCATGAACATTTTTATGATCTTCTGGAAAGAAGACAAAAGGAAGAAAGTGTCGGTTTTGTGGTAAACCAAGATGGAAGCCGAACAAGAGACAAAGTAGAACCAGAGTATCCTACTGTCGTATGTGGTATCTACCAGTTTCTGAACTAATGAAGATAATGTATCAAAGCGAGATGACTGAAGCGGCAATGAGATGGCATGCGGAGCACCATACAAAGGAGGGAGAAATGTGTCATCCGTCTGATGCAGCGGAGTGGAAATCGTTTCAAGCTCAACATCCTCTGTTTTCCCAAAAAACCCATAATGTTTATCTTGGATTATGTATAGATTGGTTCGATCTATTTGGCATGTCTCGTAATCATTCGTTGTGGCCCATGATCTTGACTCCATATAATTTACCTCCTGATATGTGCATGAATACATAATACTTGTTTCTCACAATTCTGAATTCTTGGCCAAATTATCTGCTCACTAGTCTTGATATTTTCCTTCAACCTCTTATTGAAGAGTTAAAAGAATTATGGTCTTCTGGAGTCGATGCATACGCTGTGTCATTGAATGAAACTTTAAACTAAAAGCAGTGCTGCTGTGGACGATAAGCGACTTCCCGACATATGGGATGGTATCAGGATGGACGACGCATGGTGGATTGTCTTATCCTATTTGCATGGAAGATACAAAATCTTTTTACTTGCCAAAGGTAAGGAAGACGTGTTGGTTTGATTGTCACAGAAGATTTCTTCCATTTGGTCATCCATTGAGGAAGAATAAAAAGACTTCTTGAAGGGAAAAGACGCCTCGAAGAGCATCCACCAGAGGTATTGAGTGGTGAGCAAGTTTATAGCGAGCGATTGCATGGTTTAAATCCACCAAAAACAAAGGACGTTGGTGGAAACGGTCATGAAAAAAAGGAACCTGGCTATGGGAAGTTTCATAACTGGCACAAGGAAAGCATTCTCTGGGAGCATCCGTATTGGGGGGACCTCACTCTCCGACATAATCTTGATTTGATGCATGTAGAGAAGAACTTTTTTGACAATGTCATGAATACTCTTTTGAGTGTGAAGGGTAAATCCAAAGACACTATCATGCCAAGAATTGATATAGAACGATTATGTTCTCGGTCACACCTACATATTGATGGTGAGGGTAAAGCTTCTTTCCCCACGTACAGATTGACAAACGATAACAGAACAAAATTACTAGAATGTGTTAAACATGCAGTCAGATTACTAGATGGCTATGCGGCGAACTTAGATAGTTATGATGATATGGATAACGATAAGTTTTCAGGGATGAAGAGTCATGAGTGCCACATTTTTATGGAGCGGCTACTTCCATTATCTTTTTCGAACTCTTAGATCGGATTGTCCACCTTGCGTTAGCAGGTTTCTATTTTATTTTACTTAATATTTGATAATTAAATATGAGAACTTACCTATATATTTTTTTCCTACGAAGATGAATTAAGAGGCCCGGTGCAACATAGGTGGATTGAAAGGTATTTCAAAAAGTTGAAAGGGAAAGCAAAGAAAAAAAAAATATGCTGCAGGATCGATTGTTAAATCGTATATCAATGAGGAGATAGCTTATTTCTCAGAGCATTACTTTGCTGTGAATATAAAACAAAATCATGGTAAATGCGCTATCACATGTTCACTTTGCCATTTGTAAGACACACACATGGTAGTATATTAATTAATTATAATTTTTTAAACCAATTAATTTGGTCAGGTTAACTAGATTCACTGAAGGTGAAATCCTCGTATATCATATAGATGTTCCTGATATATTTACTCAAGTGGGTCGTCTAAGTGGAAGAATGGAAGAAATCTGGCTTTCACAGGAAGACTATACAGGGTCGTCCAAGTGGAAGAATAGAAGAAATATGGCTTTCAGAGGAAGACTATAGACGCGCACATGTTTATGTTCTGCGAAATTGTGAATATTTTGAGCCAATAGAGAGGTGTATATATATACATATATATAAGTTGGCATGTCTTATCCTTTGGGTTAATATATTCAACTATACTATGATTTCTCATATATGTTTTGGTTGAAATTAAAGTTTGTTCAAAGATTATGTGTCCATCAAATATCCAGAACTCTCCGAAGAAAAGGTCTCCGCAAAAAGACCCGAAGAATATCAAATTTGGATGGAAGATTATGCATGTGTAAAATTATGTCGTACCTCTATATTTAATTGAATTTATCTTTGCCAAACTCTATATTTGATATTTTCTTTATATATACTGCAGGTTACTTTTTGAAAAAACACATATGATTTCTTGATTGGGTGCTAGAGATAGTGCATGGACCCGTGCATAAGGCTAAAACCTGGCACATCTATTTTACAAGAGGATATTTGTTCTTACAAAGAATCATGGCGTGGGACGGAAGACATGTAACTATGGTGTACGTGTTAAAGGAGAGAATTATGATTATACATCTGATGAGGCTGATTTCCACGGGATTTTAACTGATATCAAACAGCTCGAGTATGAGGAATTGTAAATTTGAGAATCACACTATTTAAGTGTAACTGGTACGACCCTATGATCGGTAGAGGCACTCAAAAGAGTAATGCTGGCGTTATATATGTTCTTTCATCAAGAATATACAGTAAAAACAAACCATTTGTTTAGGTACGTTAGTTCCATACCTGTAAATCTTAATGTCTTTAAATATATGTACATATATAACTTCATTCAGTACATACAAGTTGCACAGCCTCAGAAGCAGATCAAGTTTGTTATATCCCGTATCCATACACGAAGAAACCAAAGCGACAGTTGCTAAGTGTTGTTCAAGTCAACCCGAGGGGAAATATTTCAGTAGATTATGGTGACATGGAACCGATTCTTTTTCCAGAAGAAAATGATGATCCTGTGATGATGACTAGAATCGAAGATCTTGTTATTGAGACTTGGTACAAGGAGTAAACACAATAGATCTTGATTACGAGGCCGGAGATACGGAACCAGAAGATGAATTCCATTTTAATTTATTATCTTATGATGATGAGGATCAAGATGACGATGAAGAGCAGGATGAAGAGCCCTTGTAATATGCATGTTGGCTTTGTCGAGGTTATTATGTTCAAGGTATTCTTTCGGTTTATGATAATTTACCTAAATAACTTGGTTTAGGCGCGATAATGTTTCTTGTTTTGGTGGGACTTATTAGATTAATATTTTTTCACTAGAATGGTTATTAGATTAATATTACTCCCAATTTATCAATCCCACAATATTCCACTAAAATTTACAAAAAATGAAAGACAAGAAGAATATCAAATGTAATGAAAATATAGGAATTTAGTGGAATACCTCAAATACTGATATTACAAGTCGAACTAAGAAAAATAATTATAGCTAGACTAACTTCTTAAAAGACAAGTTCTTCCAAAACCGAAGCTTGAGTTGTGATATCGGTTTCTTTCCGCTAGAAACCGAACCGCTATCTCGACTGACGATTGAGTTGTCTTCTCCCAGCAAGGCAATATATGAGATATGAACTGTTATAAAATCAACACCTGAACCAATGTTCTCCGCAAGATAAAGTAATCCAAAGGAATCGATCTCAAACAATCATCTCGCCGCCGAGTGTTTGACGGTGAAAGACCATTTGGTCGTTTGACCTTGCAAGACTCGTACGTTACTTTATCTAGAGGAAAATACTGGTTATGGTGTTGTTCATGCATGAATCCGGAGGTCGACACAGAACCAAACATAAGAAAATAGAAGAACATGTCATCATATTTAAGGAAAAACTTTAGATAAAAGATAGAAAATGAAGCGAGGCTCTGTTAGAAGCGAAGGAGAGGAAAGAAGTGAAGATGGGGAAGAATGATGAAAAGAGAGGCTATATATTTACTTAGGGAAAGAAATAACGGTTATCGAACCAATCCTGATTTAGAGCGACACGACCTTCCAGTCATGCCGAGCACATTCATTGGTGGAAGAAGAGGCGTCTTAGATGTCACCGAAAAATTTTAATATACAAATATGAAACCAAAAACAAGTCCAGAAATTTTACTATTGTTTATATACGGCTGTTAATTTTCTCCTTTTCAGAAAATACAATAACTATTACTCGTATATGTATTTAATTACTTCCTCTGTCTAATATTAGTCATTTTTAGAATTCGAAATTTTCATTTGCAATTGTATTAGTATTCATTTAATTTAATAAGATTACAAATAGTAGTCGATTTCTTAATCTTAGTCAAAGAAAGTTATTGACTTGAAGAGGCATCTTAAATGTCACCGAAAAATTCTTACTATATATTAATCACTTATTACTAAAATATGGCTATCAATTACCGTTATTAAATTGAAATATTAAACATCAAAGCATAATTAATAAGGTCCGATAAGCATAATAAAACGTTAAGGTTTTCAAGTAACAGACACTAAATTATGAATGAGATTTAGATAGGGTAAACAACACTTCTTCCGGCAACATCAGTGTCAGCGGCCTCTAGCTAGAACATGAGATCTTGAACCTCCTGAATTCGCAGATTTGACATATAGTCCGATAAGCCTTCCACGGTCTCAACACGTGTCTCATCAGGTTCACTTATCTAAAACAAGAACTTTAGCGAACTATCCTAAATTATTATATATAAAAAATGAAAATGTTAAAACGGTTACTTCCAGTCCGAACACTCCTCCACATCTTAAGCACCAAGATCTTTTTTGGACCCTTAGTCTTCAAGTATTCAGGCCAGAAGGCAACCGCATATTTGCCATAAGCCACACACTTTAACTTATTCATCCTATTACGAATAAGAGAAGCAAATCAGAACTAGTCTGATCAATTGTTCTTATTATCGAACAGTTTAAACTTTTTTCAATTGTATAGGTCATGGTGTTTACTGGTACACTACCAAAAACATGCACTTAGTGGGCGTCTCTGAGGTGGAACACTTTCATTTTCCTTGCAGGGTTCGAATTCAAGGTGGCAGATGATCAAGACAATGCCCATGGTGTCTAGTCAAGATCTTTGTTTTTATTTAGAGTTTCACGATTAGAGTTTCAAAAACATTGAAAAGATGAAAACTTTCGATAGTTTTTACCTATGGGATCGTCTCTGTCTGTTTTTATGTCACGAATATAGAGGAAACTAACAAACTCCATGTAGTGCTTGTTGTCCAAAGGGTCGATAAGTTCAATCTCAGTGTCTTCCGTGACTTCAAGTCGGTGGCAAGTCTTTGTTGGACTGAAACCTAGATCCGCTCGGACTATCCAAACTCCAGATATCTCAATCCACTTGCCTTCATTTTTCTCAAGTCCAGAGAAGTTATTTACTTGGTCTGGATAAATGACCACTTCGATCTTGGCTCCCTGCACATGAGTAAATGCATAATGATCAAAGAGTCAGAACCAGTGCAGTCTTGCATGCCGAAAAATCAGTCAAATAATTTTCACTTGCTCTCTGTTCGACCAAGATGAAACTCCAATGTGGTCCATTTGCAAACACATAGTATGGGTAGACACGGAAAATCTTAACTCTGAAGCACCAACTGGTTTCGGCTCTGTTAGGTTGTGTTTCGGCTACGTAGTTGTAATGGACCATTGTGTTTTGGTTCTGTTTAAGAGAAAATGATAGTGGGTGAAACGTTAGTAGAGAAGATGATTATTACAACGAAATAACTTCTCCTCAACAAACAAAGGACTTGAATTAAAGAACGTTATAAGAAATGAGGGTTTTAGTAATGTGCCTCGAGCGCCGCTTCAAAACAGAGAGAGAGAGAGAGAGAGAGAGAGAGAGAGAGAGAGAGAGAGAGAGAGAGAGAGAGAGAGAGAGAGAGAGAGAGAGAGAGAGAGAGAGGAGAGAGAGAGAGAGAGAGAGAGAGAGAGAGAGAGAGAGAGAGAGAGAGAGAGAGAGAGAGAGAGAGAGAGAGAGAGAGAGAGAGAGAGAGAGAGAGAGACGTTTGGTTATGTGGAGTGTGTCTCTACGCGATCCCAATCAAATCAATTCATCTAGGTTAAATATCCTGGTTAAAAATCCTGGTTAAAAATTATACAAACCATACACTGGTTTTGACTTTTGTTCTGGTGTAGCCCTTGAACCGTATACTAGTTTTGTCGTTTGCTCTGGTGTACCCTCAGAGACATAGAACCGTGCACTGCTTTTGTCTTTTGTTCTCTTGCAGGCTTTTGCAGAGTTCATCTGTTTTGGCGGGACATTTATGCTGCAGCCACCCTCGAATCTTGTTTTGAACGCTTCATTTGGTAAGTTAGTCCGAAAGTTATTTCTTAAATTTTGATGTGTACTATTTTTAATTTGAGTGTTAACAAAATTGAAAAACTATTTCAAAGAATTTAAAACACAAATTTGCTTTCCTAAAACCTGTTTTCAATTGTTCGTTATATTGTGAGCAAACTTGTTCTGATTTTACTAAAGTAAAATAGATTAGTTATTTTTTTTAAAAGAGTCAATAAAAAGGAATATATTACGACTACTTACGCCTACAAGTGCACAAAAATTCAAAATATTTGCCAAATTAATCCGTGAAACCTAAACCCAAATTTATAGCCAAAACATTACAATTACCTGCCTATACCCAAATTTTTTTGACAAAGTGCCGAGAAATCATAAAATACGTCAAACACTGATTTACTTTTGTCCTTCCCCTTTTCAGAAATTTCCTTTGAATCATCTCTCTAATTTCTCTATGAATCCTCTTCTACACCCACCCATCTCAAACTGATATTTCATCTTCGAATCTTTCAATTTTATAGCTAACTTTGGCCGAAACCCTATCGACTCTCTAAAATTCTTCCTTGAATATCTCAATAACAAACCATCCGTGATTCGATTCCTACGGGTACAAGTAGCTATATCGTTAGTTTGCTTCTGCTTTGCTTTGCTTTGCTTTTGAAACGGGACAGGCCCTGAATCTGATTATTTGTTTACAATTAATTTTAACTATACAGGTTGTAAACGACTCCTATATTCCTTTATTATCTTCAATATGGTCTCCACAGTCTGGGTAAGTTGGTTGTTTTTTTTTTAATGAGTGTTTGAGGAGTCAGAGTCTGATGGTTAGGATGTTAATCTTATAGTTATCACGCAATTGAAGACACCAATCTCTGCTTAACTCATTAATGTGTTCTCCTAAGTTCGAGTGTCTGAGCGCTTACAAGATAGTTTTTGTATCATTTTAGGCGTTTTCAAACCATTCATAACTTTCTTCTAAAACATTTTTTGAGGAGATCTATCAAAGACGTATGAAACACATTGTTAGGATCAAAAAGGACTGCAGAAGCACTACAAAGAATTGCGACCTCGTGAGATATCAACAGTTGAATATAACAACCTATTTCCTCAGGTAAAGTAACATTTATCACAATCCATGTTTATAAAGTCATCCCACGTTCTTTATTTAATTTTTTTTTCTCTTACTGTATGTGTCACAGGCCACTGAGAAGGATGGACGAGTAAATCCTTATGGAGTCGAAAGTCTGACAGCTAATCTTTTAATGTGCAAGCACAAGCAGCCCAAAAAATTATCAGCGCAGTCGCCCACCAAGAGCAACTGAAGGAAGCTCAAAGTAAAACAATAACACCATCTGATTCGTAGGTTAGTTTTCAATGTCTCTTGCATACTTGTTAATTTATTGGTATATAATTTGGCAACTCCTAAATGTTGGAGTTTGCGTATGTAGGTCGTCTGTGTCTACATGTAAGCAATGTTATTTTTGATGCAAATGTTTGTTACGTTTGTTGTACCATTCAAATTACGGTATCACCGATTACCAAATCAAAAATGAAACTAATCCAAATTCTTAACAAATAAAAGTCACTAAACAGTCGTCAATTGTTCGCATTACACACACAAACTAGTCGCTAAATTTTTACCATCAGCGAATCTAGATTTTACGAATAGTCACTTAATAATCGTTATTTTTGTCATTACAACGTCGCCAAGTAGTCACCATTTCTTACGACTATGTTGTGACTATATTAGACAGTCAGATAGTAGTCGGCCAGACAGTACCATAATCGAATCTGGATGTTTGCATAGTCGTTTAACATTCGACAATTAATAGCAAGATGTTTACCCTAATCATATTCAGATTCTCCAATTAGGCGTTATATAATCGGTAAATTAGTCAATAAACAGTCACCAAAACGTTACCATAGTCTACAACTAAATCGTGACTTTACTAGTCAGTCACATATCAGTCGCCACATAATGGCGAGTTCATTACCATGATCGTATATGGATGTTCAGATTAGTTGTGGGACAGTATTTAAAATGGTCGTTACCCAGTCATTACATAATGGCTAATATTTACGACTACTTTCTGACTATACTATATAGTCACATATTGATCGCCAAGTTATCACGTAGTTTAACGACTATTTGATGACAACATTTCTCCGACGGCATCTGGACTCCCTCTATAACCGCATAAAAGTCACTATCGTAGTCGCAAATTAGTCCTTATATCTTCCGACAACGCTACGCGTATTTTACGATTACCTATGTTGGTCGTATAAATATTTGTAACTCGCCGGATAATAATACAATTATGCGAGTTAGCGACTATGGATTTATAACTACCACATCTAGTCGTATTTTTGTCGTAAAACCCGGATTAACGACTGTTCTGCGATTAAAAGTGCAGTCGTGAAAACGCTGTTTTCTTGTATTGTGCATACACACCTCCATGGATGAGGAGACTTTGGCAGAGGCACTCTTCGCCTCTGTCGAAATCCCCGAGAGCCTTATCTCCTACCCATAGTCAAGATTTATGATTAAAAACAAGCGCTGAGTGGTATGCAACCCACGATTGAGTCAATTTTTCATTTATTTTTTCTTTATGGTTTTGTTTCTTTGATTTTTGCGGTTTTGGTGTGTTAGAAAAGTGACGAACAAGTTGAAGACATCAGTGTCGGTCGACACTTTCATGGTGTCAGTCAACACTCACACCACTAGCAGGTAAGGTTTCTGATTTTCCGAATTTTCACTTGATTATACCTTGTTCTTTCGGGCCCAAGATTCTATGACACTACGAACAATGTTGTTTAAGTGTGGGGGGGGGGAGGTAGTTTACTGACGCATCTTTTCTATTTTCTTAGAGTCATTCCATTGTTTTTTGTGTTTGTTTTATTGAGTCAAAACTTTTATGAAACTAGGATTTTTCGAGAAGAATTTCGCTTTCACAAGATCCCAAGTGACCATTGGACAGACTTGCAGTAGCTATATGACTATTAGAAAACCAAACACGGATCAACCTACCAAGGACACCCATATTTTTAGGTATTTACATGATCCATTACTAACTCCATCTCTAATCTCGACTTGATTTTCTTACCTAGGGGCTTGGTATGCATTAGATCGGACTCCTCTGTCAGTCCTGAAAGGTCTATAATGATACCCAAAAGGGGAAAATCAGCTGATGAAGTGACAACCAGAAGTTGACAGTCTACAATTAGGGAACTGTTGAGTAAGATTCCATGTGACCTTTGATCGGTGAGACAGCACTTAACTATTTACAGAAGTTAGTTTGGTGAATTTGAATTTCTTGACTAGATTGTGGAGTTTACTTGGGATAGTTGCTAAGTGTGGGGGAAGTACATTGTGTCTTTGATCTCTGCAGGAATGTTTTCATGTGGATTACTAAGTGAATCTAACTATGATGTTCTTAGGACGAACTGAGTTTCTGTGTTTTAAAACCTCTTTCATATTTTGGTTTTATGTGTGCTTGAGGGCAAGCAACTTCTAAGTGTGCGGGAATTGATATATCATGGTTTTTACAGGTTTCAAGCCATAATATAAGTCTTTATCTAGAGTCGTTTAGTTGTTTTTGGAGTCTTTTGATTCCTTTGCAGGTTTAGGTACGTTTGGAGCTTATCTAGAAAGTTTTGGAGCTTTTGGAGTGATTTGCAGCATACATGGATTTCACAGAGTTCACTGGGTGCGTCTACAGATTTTTGAGATTTGCAAAATTTACCCAGAAGTTACCATATTTACAAGAAGACCCAAATCGTGTTTTAGACTATTAATTAGGTTTTTGAGCCATTGTTTAGACTACGATTTACTTTATCAGAGATTTAGAGATTTTGGGGCTGATCTTGTACTCGAGAGAAAAGAGATTTCGAACCCCTGTTTTCTATCTCTTTTATGTTATTTTGTTTTCTGTTCATCAGGTATTGTGTTCCATTCGCCATGTCTGAGTAAATTTCCATGTTAGGTTTAAGGATTCTCATTAGGGATTTCATGGAATGTTAGGTTAGTCGATTGATTAGGATTCATAACATCTAGTTCTTCATCTAGGGTTATTTTAATGCTTAATTTGAACTGGCCATTTCGGTTATTGTCATCGGGTTGATTAGCGCAGCGAGATTTGGTTAATTAGCTACATAAGAACTTAGGTGAGCAATTAACCTATTCGCAAAGAGATTTTGTCTAGGAAAATTGTGAACGAAAGAACCTGGATTTAATGCATGTTTAGAACTCTAGAATTCGCAAAGAGAGTTGGTTTGTTATATGTTAGTGATTCTAGTTCTCGAACATCGATATCTGAATCATGTTAATTGGTTGATTTAAATTCCTGATTTCCTGAGAACTTCCATGAACATGAGGTTTTCTCTTATTGATCTCACGCCGTTTATTTTACTTGCTTGTTTACTGCTTATTCACTGTTTTGCTTAGCTTAATTTGACATTTTACAATATATCGTAAGATTCTTGAGTCTCTGTGGATTCGACCCTTATATACTACAGTCACTTCTATGCACTTGCATTGTAGCTCTACGGATTAAACTTTGAGCATATCACAACCCTTTAGACCCAACAAACGAACTACTCAGTCATCAAAGAGAAGATCATGGTTGGAGGCTTTCTGCTAAACAGACTAAGACAAATTAAATCGAATGAAGAAGAACTAGTGTCTCTCTTAAGAACCCCAATCTTCCTAAGACTAAAAACTATAAACTAAAGATAATAAGCTATAGAACTATAGAAAAAGACTAATTTATTAATTTTAGTGTGTTCTAGAAAGGTGGGGGTGTGTATCTACATAAATTTTCTTAAATTGAAAGGTTTTCTATTGGCGACGTGATACATAAGACATTCAGGTGGGCTACTGTGAGAATGGACTGTATGTTCATCGGAACGAGGCGGCTGCGGTCGTGAGGGTTGAGGTAACGGCCGTTGGTCATTTCTCTGATTCATTCGTCAACTTATTGGCCTGTATTGCTTTGGCCTTTCTTTGCATTTGAACCGTTGAATCTTCTTCTTGTAAATAGGGGACTGAATGTGGTAGATCTCTCTACTTTGGAGTCCAAGTTTGAGGGCAATCAAACGGTGTGAAAGTCTACATTTAGTGTTGAACTTATGACGGGATGACTTGGTTTAAAAAAATGGACTTGTACTCCATTTAGCTCGTATTTTCCATTGATTTCCGGGAAAAATATTGAGACTGAAAATATACGAAAACAATATTAAAAACTTAAAGTATGTGGATCGCTTATTAAAATATCATAAAATAAATGATAAAACAGGTAAAAACTCAGTTATATCATCTTTCAACCATAATGGCAAGCTTATTGTGACATATGATGATTGCCAACAATCTCAGACATATCAGACGTCACTCTTCGCGCTAAGAGTTGTTGTTTGATGGCCTCAAAATCGTCCAATCTATTTATTAGCTATACTATTTTCGAGTTATCTGCGTTTCAATAGAGAGGCTCTGTTTGGCGCGTGATTGCTGCGATCGCTCCAGCGATCATCATCAAAAGCAGAATATAATGGACGAAAAAAATAAAATGATCGCTGCGACTGTTTTTGTTGATAATTTCCAGCGACGGTAGTGTCGCTGAAAAAGCGGCGACAGTTAGGTGAACAGTGTCATAGTTAATACCGATTGCTGCGACAGTTAAAAATGATAACTTAATGATCGCTGCAATTACTTTCCACATGCTTGAGTAAAAAGTTAGTTATATTTTCTGTCGCGATCGCTATCGCCGCGATTTCAAAAAGTACACGGCCAGAACCACTTAGAGTTTGTTCAAGCATGTGACTTAGAAACTGCATCCAAAATATCTTTAGCGCATAGCAAACATCACATTTGAGACTCCTAAACTTATCATACTTTTCACTGCCCACAAAAATCTACTATGTTGCCTTCCAAGATTGAACCTATAAGGATATTCTACTATGTTGCCTTCCAAGATCGAAGAACCCATGATGCTCATTTTTTTTAACTAACTAAAACCGATATTGCATTTTAACCATGGTTCAGTAGGAGTCTTCATTCCTATAGATCACACGTTGCACTATTGATATCACTAACTTGGTCCTAAACACCATACGTAGAGCGGGTGAATTGCATGTAATATATCTTTTTATTTTTCTTATTGCACTCTTGTATCTTTCAAAAACTTCTTGCAAATATATATCTTTTTGTTACTATTTGCATGTTAAAATGACAAAAATGCCCCCACCCATCCCATCTATCTCTTTTCTATTTTGTTTTTTTCTTTTCTTTATTTTCCTCTTCTTCTCTTTCTTACTTTATCTTTCTTTTTACCTCTCATTCTTTTGACGGCGGATATGATGAAATATGTGAGGTTTCCAGCCATACCAACCACCGGAATGGATATAAAATCGGTCGATCTACCGGAATTCAAAAAAAAAAAAATTCGAACTTGATACGGAAATTGCGTGGATACTACCACATGTGAACCACTATCCATCCAAATTCGTGGATAATAACACGCGTGGACCACTATCCATCCAAAAATAACATTTGTTGATTGGCTACTTTTTATCCATGGTAAGTGTCATGTATGTGATGTGATCATGATAGTGTCCACGGATAGACGATTTTGTGGACACCTAGCATGTGAATGGACAGTTTAGACTAGATGCCCACAATATCTGCTATTTGTGGATACTAATACGTGTGACCACTATCTATCCACTTGGTTCACATTATTGTGATCCGTGGATACAAAACGTGTGTTGGTTCCACTGTCCATCGAAAAAAACAACATTTTATGGATACTGTTAATCCAAAAAGTTCACATTATTGTAATTCGTGGACACAAAAAATATGGTGGTTCAACTGTTCATCGAAAAAACAATATTTTATGGACACTTTTATCAAAAAAGTTCACATTGTTGTGATCTGTGGACACAAAAAGTATGTTGGGAGCAGCTGTCCATCGAGAAAAACACAAGAAATCAAATTATTGTGATCTATGGATACAAAAAGTATATTATTTACACTATCCATCCAAAAAACACATATTATGGACACTATTCACGTGTGTGTACTGTTCATGCTTGGATTAAGAAACATGATGGGACTTGCCATCAATCAAGAAGTGTGCTTTTGTCATAAGGGCATTTTAGACTTTTTGACATTGAAATAGTAGAAAAAGATACAAAATTGCAATCAGATTTTGAAACATACAAAATTGCTATTACTTTACAATAAAGATATAGTGGGTGCAATTAACTCACGTAGAGCTATTCACGTGTGTGTATTGTTCATGCTTGTAAAGAAACATAATGGGACTTGCCATCAATCAAGAAGTGTGCTTTTGTCATAAGGGCATTTTAGACCTTTTGACATTGAAATAGTAGAAAAAGATACAAAATTGCAATCAGATTTTGAAACATACAAAATTGCTATTACTTTACAATAAAGATATAGTGGGTGCAATTAACTCACGTAGAGCTGGTCGTGACATTTGAAGGGCCACAAGCAAAAAAAAAAATAAAGTGCTGATAAAAAAACTTGGTCGAACATGGGAATTGAGAAGGATTCATATTTTTTATTTGCCATTTGATTAAAATGACTTACTTTTCATTAAAAACCGCTATTTGCTTTGTATATTGGAAGAAAATCGCAAAAAATGAAAACACCACAAATTTGAACTATTGGGCCATAGGCCCATACACACTAAATATCTCGATTATAAAATCAATATGTTTTCAACTTTTCATTACTCTTGTATATATGGCCGTTGTCTCTTTACGTAATGAATAAGATGATTCTTTACACTTCTACAAGTTTGTTGACAAGGTATCAGAGCATTGAAACTTAACTACACAATAAAGTTTCTTTGTAATCGATCCAAAGATCTCGTGTTAATTCCGCTAATCGAGATATGTTTTGTTTGTTTTCTGAAATGAGTGGTGAAAACGTTATTGTCATTGCTCGCAATAAAACTAGGAGGACAATTTCACCGTACATCGTACATCAAGTTATAACCCAAATACTCTCATCTCGAAACCATTGTTCAAAGGTCCTAACTTCGACGAATGGGCGTTAAATATGAAGTTGGTGCTTAAAGCAAGGAAGAAGTTTGGGTTTGCGGACAGATCCATTCCGCAACCTGTTGAAGAATATGATGATTACGAGGATTGGACTGCAAATAATGCTTTGTGGTCTCATGGATGAAGCTTACCATCGACGAGAAAATCTCCACTTCAATGTTTCATATCGATGAAGCTAGTGAACTGTGGATGCACATTCAAAAACGCTTTCGTGTTAAGAATGGCTAGTGTGTGAAGCATCTTAAAGCAGACTTGGCTAACTGTCGATAGAAAGGGTTAACCGTGGACGCATACTATGGGAAACATACACAATTGTGGAAGAATTTAGCTGAATACCAAAAGCTAGCACTATGGAGGAGGTTCGGAAGGAACGGGAGGAAGATAAACTCCACCAATTCCTTATGGGTCTTGATGAAGCGACATACATAATAGTGAAATTGTCACTTCTCTGACATGTTCCTTTGCCAAAAATTGAAGAAGCGTATAACACCCTAACTCAGGATAAAGTATCGAAGATCTTGCGGCGATTGAATGAAGAATGAGCTGAAGGAGGTCAGTTTTGGCTGTGAATGGATCCAAAATAAGTCCGTCAACAGAAGCGGTTTTGTATTCTGTACTCATTGCGGCCGTAATTTTCAATTTGTAAAGAATTGTTTATGTCTCATTGGTTATCCTCCATGGTGGGAGGACAAACAGAAAAACAAAGGAGGACAAACAGAAAAACAAAGGAGGACAACCTTCATCTCGCGGAACTTCTTCATCCGGTGGATCTCCTTGAGGCTATCAAATGCCTCCTGCCAATTCGACGAAGGGTTCTACACATACATCTCATTGCGTCTCAGCTTACAGTGGTGGTAATTCCTCTGGTCATACTCTTGATGTCGCATATGGTGCACATTCTTCGTGTCCGTTAACTAATGCCAATCTCGTCGGCATAAGTGGCTTGAGTGATGCTCTGGTTCATATGATTGAGGAATGGAAACCTGCAGTCATGGAACGACCCACTCGTTCGTATTTTTTTAAATATTGGATAATTGACACGGGGGCTTCTAACCATATGACATGATCTCTTGACTACTTGACTGACGATTGTGAAAATGGCTCCGATTCTAACCAAACTCCATGATGGTCGATTCAAGACAGCTAGTAAAAATGGTCGTGTGTGTTTGGGTTCTGGTCTGAGCATGCGTGATATGTTCTTTGTCGATGGTCTACAATGTCATCTTGATTCGGTCTCACCGTTGAATAGAGATAGGCATTGCATCATTCAGATTAAAGACATATTGTGTATTGTTCAGGATCGCATTACTCAGATGCTAATTGGAGGGAGTGAAGTGATTAATGGGCTTTATTTTTTAGAGGAGTGGATGTAGCATATGCGGTGACAATGTCGAGCTTTCCTTCTCTGGATACATGGCACCAACGCTTAGGACATCCCTCTTCTAAAACATTATCATTAATGAATTTTCTGATTTAAGTAGTAGTGTTTTGAATTCCAAGAAGTGCGATGTTTGTATTCGCACAAAGCAGACGAGATTCTTTTCCGTTTATTATCAATAAGACAAATTGTATTTTCAAATTTATTAATTGCGATTTCTGGGGTCAGTATAGGAAAACCGCTATCTGCAGATCACAATACTTTCTCACAATACTTGATGACTATTCTCGTGTTGTATGGATTTACCTCCTTGAAAACAGAAGCGCCTACACATCAAAATAATTTATTGGCACTTGTCGAACAACAATTTTCCACACAAGTTAAGACTATCATAAGCGACAACGGGTTTGAGTTTGTATATCTCTTGAAGTTCTTTACTGAAAAACGTATCGTACATGGAATTTCTTGCGTCGGTACACCTCAACAAAATTGGTGCGTATAGAGGAAGCATCGACGCATCCTAAACTTCGTAAGAGCTATTCGTTTCCAAGCAAACCTACTTGTATAATTTTGGAGATTTTGCGCTCTTATGGCTGGCTGTTTGATAGATAGGACTCCAACACCTGTTTTGGAGGGGAAGACTCCGCTTATACTTATCCACATACGCCCACTTCCTCTGAATCATCTCCGTTTATTTGGTTGTATTTGCTACGTACACAACAAGAAACACGGAGGTAAAAAATTTGGGCAACGTGGAACTCGTTATATTTTCATATGCTATCCGTTTAATAAGAAAGGGTGGCGGTTTATAAAATTGAAACCATAAAAGTATATGTTTCATGCGACGTTCTGTTTAATGAAACTGAGTTTCCACTATCAGTTTCGGTTTCGAAATCAGCTTCATAACCTACTTCTTCATTATATGTCGATCAACCTGTTAGCGTTGTTGATCTTGATGATGAATAACTGTCTTCTCTGCCTGTTTTGGATGCCAATCATCCTATATCAGATGTCTCAGATGAAATTCATTCTCGGGCTGTGTCTGAAATTGAACCGTTGGCATCACCCGACTCTGTTATGGCTCAGCCCCTTGAACTTGATTCGGTTGAAGCAATTGATACAGATCACGATACAACTCCCTCCACAAATGAATCTTCGTCGTCTGTGATTGTTCCTCTAGGACGTGGTCATAGGTCGAAAAAGTCACCTACAAAGTTATCTGATTATGTAACAATGCTGCTTTATGAACCGACCACCTCTGCGATTTCATATCCTCTAGATAATTACATCTCTAGCTCTCGGTTTTCTGAGAAGTATCAGTCCTACCTCTTTACAGTCTCTAGTGCTGTTAAACCAAGATACTACAAAGAGGCAGTTGTCGATGCCAACTGGCGAGATGCAATCGTCGCATAACTTGATGCTTGTGAAGAACAAGGTACTTGGAAAGTCAAAGATCTTCCTCCAGGAAAGTCAGCGCTTGGTTGTAATTGAGCTTTCCGTCTTAATTTTGATTTTGAGGGTACTCTTTCATGATATAAAGAAAGACTACCTTTTCTTAGAAATCATCCCGAAGGCGTTGATCTCAACGAAACTTATGCACATGTCGCTAAGATGGTAATGGTGCGTGCCTTTCTTCAACAAGCAACATCGTGTGACTGAGAAATCCACCAAATTGACGTCCATAATGCTTTTCTTCATGGCCATATAAATGAGGAAGTTTACATGCAATTTCCTATGGATTTTCGGACAAAAGACAAAACCAAGATATGTCGTCTTAGCAAATATCTCTATATTCTTAAACAGGCTCCTTGCTGTTGCTATACGAAATTGGCGACATCTTTGAAAGACAATTTCTTCAAACAAAGTGATCCAGACTACTCTTTCTTCACTTTCTGCGGAGAAGGTATACGACAGCATGTTTTAGTGTACGTTGATGATCTTACTATCACTGGAAACACAGTTGCTGCTATCACATAATTCAAGCAGTATTTATGCTAATGTTTACAGATGAAGGACCACAGAATCTTGCGTTATTTTCTGGGAATTGAGGTTGCGCGAAATCCCTTTGGAATTTATTTGTGTCAGCGAAATACGCCGTAGACTTTCTCTCTGAAACTGGTCTGTTGGGCGTTAAACCGGTTGCATTTCCGCTACAGATAAATAAAAACCTAGCACTTGTTGAACGTCCTTCTTTAGCGAGTCCCCACAAGCCCAGAACTCATCCAGAACTTTCGCATGTTATCCATGTCATGTCTCAATATATGATCAATCTGAAACCGGCTCACTGGGATGTAGCGTTACGGGTAATTCAGTACCTGAAAACAGTCCAGGTCAAGGAATACTTCTGCGAGCAAATGCAGAAATAACACTACAAGCCTGGTGCGACTCTGATTGGAGCGCATGTCCGATCACCCGTCGCTCTTTAACTGCTTTGTTCATCCAACTAGGAGGTTCTCCTCTCTCTTGGAAGACATAGAAACCCGATGCAGTCTCACGCTCTTCGGTTGAATCTGAACACAGAGCCATGGATGATATGGTAGCGACTCTTGTGGTTGCGGAAATTATTTCTTGCGATTGGGAGTACTTGTGACAATCCGATAACACTTCATTCTGATAGTAAATCGGCTATTAGCCTTGCTACAAACCTAGTGTTTCATGCTTGTACGAAACATGTAGGCATGGACTATCACTTCATCCGTGATGAGATCCTGCGGGGTGTTATCGCCACCAAACACGTATCGACGACAAACCAATTGGCGGACATCATGACCAACCCTCTTGGGAAAAGAGTGTTCGACACTTTTCTTCTCAAGTTGGATGTTTATAACCTGCACATTCCACCTTGAGGGGGGTATTCGTAGGCCCATACAAACTAAATGTCTCGATTGTAATATCAATAGGTTAACATAAGTATATACTCTTGTATATAAGGTCGTCGTCTCGTTACGTGATGAGTAAGAGAATGCTTTACACTTCAACAAACTTCTTGACATGAAACCGGGAATTTCAAAGAACATAAAACTAGACTAAAGAGACTTGTTGCTAAATTCGGGCCGATTTTCATTTATGTTAAAACGGCCACAAGCATGAGCTTGTTATGCTTGGCCCACGAGAAGACACTGACCATATGTTATCTTCATTCTGCACTTTTTTAACAGTCTCCACCGCTATAGACCGTTTGTTATGGAAGATCAGACCATTTTTGTTTTTCCGTATGAGCCATAGGAGTCAAGAAAAACTCAATCTTGTCGTTCTTAGAGTGTGCCATTATATTACATACTCTAAAGACATAATAATCAAATAAACAAGTGTTAAATCTTGGCAGATACGTAAAAGTCCTCATCATATATGCAAAAACAAATCCACGGTCCAAACATAAGATATAACATATATATAAACGAAAAAGTTATAAATCGAAAATAACAATTTTATTAAAGATACTGGAAAGAATTTTAACATCTCTTTTATAAAAAAATAGCTACCATAATTTTTCTAAATAGTAGTTTACCAATATATACAAGATAATATATCTATAACAAATACATGGAGCTGTAAGTTAAATCATGTTATCGTCACTCTAACGTAATTAGAAATACTACAAGAACACAGGCTAATCTTTCGTTGCTAATCTTATTAATCGCTAAACTGCGACTATTTAGCAACTATGTATATTTTGTTAATATTAGTCGCTACCGAATCGCTAAATTAGCAACCATTTGGAGACTATAATAGCGACGTTTTAGCGACTAAATTTGTTACATGAATTTAATTTTTGTCCATATTGCGACTACTTAGCGACTAATTTGTGACTATTATCGCGACTAATTAGCGACTAACAACTTGAACCGGGATAAGAATTTAATTTCAATTTGGTTTTGGTTTTCACTATTTTGGTTTTTGTTATTTGATTGTTCTAATAAATTATGAATCTAAAACATTTAGAACAATAGACAACCTGATATATTAAACTTTAAAACCTAAAGTGCATCTGGTCGTAAAACAAAAACTAGAGCATCCAAACAATAGATACAAGTTTATACAAAATGTGATCATGTGGAGTCCTAAGGAGTAGGAGAAGAGGGAGACGTTGGCCCAGCAGTCTGGGTTTTGCAAAAGTGGAGGTATGCCGGGTCTGTTTGCCGAAGATATTTTTCCACCATGCCCAACTCCTTCTGCTCATTTTCTTGTCGAGCTAGCTCAACAGCTTGTGTCTCAATCTGGTGCTTAGCTTCTTCGAGCTGATATTGGAGCGAGTTATAAATCGAATAGCTACCCGGGTACTTGCGCTTTCCGGAGCCATGAGACTCTCCGAGACTTCCAATACCATAAGCATGGCCTCTATCATCCAATATTGTTGACTGGAAACGTAAAAGATATTGACATAGTTAGGAAATGGGTAAAGAATGTCAAAAGATTCAAATAACAGAATCACTATAACATCTGAACAATAATAGAATCATCAACACATCAAACATGATCATTAACACCTCTATCTCACTACCAATAACACAACAAAATCATATATGCAACATATTCATATATGCAACAGATTCATATATGCAACAAACCATATGTACTCATATACATTAAAAGAGAGATGGTTAATGATTTCACAGAAGCATAGTTACCTGAAGAAAAAGTTCATTGATCTCATCGGTGGTCAACTCTCTAGGTCGCGAAGTCCCATCAGAAGTTTCTGCCTCAATCTTAGCCTGCTTTTCCTCGAGCTTCTCCTTATACTTCTCTACGACCTGTTGCGCCTTCAAGTCAATATAAGATCCATCTTGTTTTGTGTGGGTGTTCAGGAAGACTTCACCAAAACTGACTGCTCTACTGAGCTGCTCTTCGTGAAAATGTGACAAAAAAAATAAAATAGTTAAAGAAAAGTATTGAAACTCAGAGAAGCATTAGAATATAGAGGAATGTATACTACCATTTCTTGGTGAATTTGCAGAAAAGACTTATGCCCACTGTAGTTCTTGTGAGGATCGAGACCGCCATGATCAGAAATTCGAGAAGCAGAAGTGGTCTCACTCCTCTGTTTACCTTCATCAGTGTCCCAATAGGCCACCATTTCTTTCCAGATCCATGCATGACATCCATGCAGGTCGCACACCTGAAAGGTGAGCTTTGCTGACCATATCCTTCATTCTCCTCTCACAAATCGCCTCAAAATGTGCTTGAACGGTCCATGTTATTAGGTAATCCTAGTGGTGCTCTTTCTACAGTAGAAGCGAATCATGTTAGTAAGCTAATAATGAAAAGTAAAATAAAAGACAAAGTAATGTACTATACTAACCGCAAACTCAAGGAAATGTCACTCTGCTCGCGGCCATGGCACATGACTCCAATTGTAGAATGCTTCATCAAACTTGTTTGTGAAGTTCTTAGTAATTTTCCGGACCAAAACAGACTTGTCACAACCAAACCTACACAGAGAGCAAAGTCAGAATATATTATGACTTAAGTACACAGAGCAAAACAAAGAATCTAATTGGAGAGAGAGAGAGAGAGAGAGAGAGAGAGAGAGAGAGAGAGAGAGAGAGAGAGAGAGAGAGAGAGAGAGAGAGAGAGAGAGAGAGAGAGAGAGAGAGAGAGAGAGAGAGAGAGAGAGAGGAGAGAGAGAGAGAGAGAGAGAGAGAGAGAGAGAGAGAGAGAGAGAGAGAGTGAGAGTGAGAGAGAGAGAGAGAGAGATGCTTATACCAAGTTGTATTTTGCGGCTGAGGAAGTAGTGGAGATAGCATGGTCGTCCACAGCTCACGGTTAGGTATGGCTAGCAGCCTCTCAAGATAGCGGAGACGGCTTTCCTCGAGATTTTGTTAAATATCAGCATTGTCATCAACCCCGTTGACCCCGGCTTCATCCAATTAGTTGGAATCCTGAACTTCAGGCGCCTGATTACTGTGAGCTTCGGAGTCCTGATTCAGAGAAGGCCTTGGTTGTTGAGACACTTGAACTGAACGAGCCGGAGAGGCTTGTGGAGGAGTCATTGTTGGGATTATGTCCTGAAATCACATTGTACTTACTCTAAAGATAGTTGTATTGTCGAGATCGGACAATTCATGTGATACTAGGGAATCATAACGTTTTGCTAGAAACCGCTTATGACTTATGAGTTGTAACTCATTGCTAGTATTATGTGAACCTACAGGATCACACACCTAAGCAAGCTGGAAACACTTTGTATGTGATTGATCATTGGCATATGGTCTGGTTAATGTGTATTGGATATGCATTGAATTCAAGTTTTGAGAGGTGTGTCGATCGACACCACTAGGTGTATCAATCGACACGGGGTCGATTCCGAAACTAATGTTTCGGATTATGACTTAAATTGAACCGGTTCAATTACTGGGTAATTAGGTCGAGATGGAAAGCCTATATATTCGATATGAGGCTCGAATTTGACAGTGAAGTTCTTGATAGACAATTGCAGCCACCTCTCTAAACTCAGAAACTCCCAGGAGATCCGATTCCCAGCACTAGCATCCCGGCGGATTCCAGCTCGTGTGCATGTGGACTGCAGTAGAGGCGCAGCATCTGAGGCGCTCTAGAGATCTCGTTTATCTTACCATATTCCGCTGCCAGAACAAGGTAAACGCGAGATCCATGATTCAATAACACAAACCCTTAGATCCTAGGCTCGGAATTCAGACTTAGGGTTGCCTAATTGGATTAGGAACTGCTAGGAATTCCATCAGTGGTATCAGAGCCTTAGGGTTTAATCATTGAATCTGAAGCATAGAATTCGAATAATGATGTATTTGAATAGGTTGATGCTTGTTGATTTTCGTTTTGATAAATATAATCTCGGATTTTGTTTGTATCGAAAACGATAAACCTGTGTTTTCGCACAGTGTCGATCGACACAAGTTTGTGTCGGTCGACACACCGCGAAAACGATTATAAAATTTTAGGGTTTTCGCACAGTGTCGATCGACACAAGTTTGTGTCGGTCGATGCACCGCGAATACGCTTATTAAAATTTGGGTATCGATCTTAGAGATCGCACTGTGTCGATCGACACACTAGGGGCATCGATCGACACAGGCTGTGCGAAAGGATAGATCGGTTCAATTGGATTGAACCGGTTATCTCGCATGGTTAAATTTCCAGATACCCTACTGTGTCGATCGACACAGGTTTAAGTGTCGGTCAACACAAGCCTTGCGATTGGTTGATCGGTTCAATTGGATTGAACTGGTTATCATGCTTGGTTAAGGTAGATCAGATCGGTTTAAATTGGATGAATTGGTTCAATTGGATTGAACTAATTATCTCAATTAGTATAAACTGATTTGATCGGTTAAGATCAGTTTGATCTGATAAGTCGGTCCAATTGGATTGGACCGGTTATCAAAACTGTCTCCGGTTTAGGTCTATGTCGACCGTCACACATGGGTTGTGTCGATCGACATGACCGGTTCAATGAACTAGGTTAATTGGATTAACCGGTTATTGAAGTCCGGTTTTGTTTGGTGGTGTCGATCGACAGACATGGTATGCGTCGATCGACACAGTGCTCACAATTCTGGTTATTGAACCTTGAATTTTCAAAACCAAACTCGACTTAAACCTAGTTGATAAAGAACAATTAAAACACCTTTTGGATGCATATTGGATATGTATCAAGATTAAATGTTCTAAATCCATTTTGATACATATTGGATGTGTATTAGATCAAAGCTTAGCTTCAATATGGTCAACTGTCAAGACTCATTTCGTTGTGTGATGGTCTAGCCAAGAGCTTGGTGTCCACAACTAAGTGAGTAAGGCAGGTAATTATGTTGATGGACTTGCAGTGCTTGACATCAACAATTACATGACCTAAGAGATTGATTTGCTAACCTTTTAGAGTTTCGTTTCCTCAACTAAATATCAAGTGACCTTGATGTCTTGCCCAATCTTGTCTACTGTCAAGACTCGTTTCGTTGTTGGATAGTCTTGGAGTCCTTGGTATCCACAATTACATGAGTAAGACAGGTGATCATTGATAGACTTGCAGTGCGACTGTCAGTGATCACAAGACTGAAGAGATTGGTTTAACTTGACTAGGCTATCAGAAGTTCTGGGCCAGAGACGTCAGAGTAGATGAGACATGGATTGTCTTATCTGCGACCAAGAGTTGTACTGGGTACAATTAGCAATGGTTTGCTTACCTAGATAACTAAATTTTGGGTGATGGCGAGTTGTCCACTCAGATTTTGGTGAAGTATGGATCTTGGATCATTATATTCATAGAGGAAACATTGTTTGAATATAATGCGAGTTTTCTTATTAGATAAGATTTCTCATTTCATGGAATACATAACTAAATCTTTGTTTTCTTGAATTTCAGCTTATGTCTAAAACTACTTTCTCATTGCGATCCGTCCTTGAGAAGGACGAGTTAAATGGATCAAATTTCCTGGATTGGTATCGGAATTTGAGAATAGTTTTCAAGCAAGAGAGTAAGGACTATGTCCTTGAGAAAGCTCTCCCCGAGAAACTTGGGACCAATGCCTCGCATGCAGTATATGATGCTTGGAATAAGCATTATATTGATGTGGTAGATGTGTGTGGTCTGATGTTGGCTACCATGAACTCGGACTTGAAGAGTCAATATGAGAACATGGAGTCACCAATAGAGATGATCACCAGTCTGAAACTGATGTTTCAGGAACATGCACAAGTTGAGAGATACCAGACGGTTAAGTCTCTCATTGGGTGCATGCTACCAAAGGATGCTCCAGTGAGTCCTCATGTCATTAAAATGATGGGTTACATTGATAACCTGGGGAAACTGGATTGTCCTGTTAGCCTAGAGTTGGCTACTGAGATCATTTTTCAGTCACTGCCGTCAAGCTATGATAAGTTTACAAAGAGCTATATCAAGAAAGGCTTGACGAAGACGTTGACTGAGCTGCATGGCATGCTCAAGACAGCAGAGCAAAACATCATAAAGGGTAAAAGATATTAGAAATCTTGTATAGACAAGGGTGGAGGCAAGGCCGTTCAGATTTGGAATCAGGATAAGCCTGTGTCATCCTTTAAGCCCAAGTCAGGCCCATCTGATGTTGGTAAATGCTGCTACTGTAAAGAGTTTGGGCATTGGAAGAGAAATTGCATTCAATTCTTGGAAGATTCACAAGAAATGGAGAAGATGTATGGGACTTCTTCTTCAGGTATTGTGTTATTATTTCAAGTTCTACGTGAGTATTGGATACTAGTTGTGGTACTGATATTTTGAAATATGCAGGACCTACGCAACAGCAGAACGTTGGAGAAAGGACAAGTGGAACTGCACGTCTGGAATGAAGCAATGGTTGCTGTATTAGCCGTAAAAATTCTCCACTTGTAGGAGCCTTTCAAGCTTGGTTTTAGAAATTAAGTAATTGCCACCATGTACTTGCTATATGCAAAGATGTCTTTCATTTTCTTGTTAGAATTTGGATGTTTTTCGTTTTGATAAAAGACAAGTTTTGTTCTTTAGATCTAAATGAAATATTCTATGGTAGCACCCCGTTTAGAATGGGTTTTATATCTTAAACCAACGTGAGTTTGAATATAACATAAATACTAAAAGTTTGAGTCTGATGACTCGAACCAGTCTTTCTTTGGCATGGTCGTTTTGGCCACATAGAAGTGAAGCAGATTCAGAAGTTCCATAGTTATGGGCTTTTAGGCTCATTTGATTATAGAACCAATATGAGATATGAATTCTGCTTACTGGGCCAAATGACTAAGGCTTCTTTAGCTGAGCTAAAGAAAAGGGTCAGATGCTTATTGGGCCTTCCTCATACTGATGTATGTGGCCCGGTGAGCATTAGTACCATAGGAAATCTTCTGTACTTCATCAACTTCATTGATGACTTCAGTAAGCATGGCTGTGTTCGTCTGATGAGACACAAGTCGGAATCTTTTGAAATGATCAAAGGAGTTCCACAATGAAGTATAGAATAAACTTGACAGAAGTATTGAAAATCCTCGATTGGATCGTGGAGGAGAATACTTAAGTCAAGAAATAAGTGATCATCTGAATGAGTGTGAAGTTGTTTCACAACTCAATTCTTCTGAAAACCTGGATGGTGTTTCTGAGAAAAGTTATCGGGCCTTATTGGATATGTTCCGATCAATGATGAGTCACACGAATTTTCCAAAATCCTTTAAGAATACGCTCTAAAATGTCTGTGTTTGCGCAGAAAAGGGTTTCAATCAGAATCAATTGAAAGACACCACATTGGATGTGGACTGGAAGTTTTTTTAGTATGTTGTTTCTGATCATTTGGGGATGATAGCTAACAAGCTTGAACCCAAATATGATAAGTTCTACCTCGCTGGTTGTCCTAGGGAAACCGAGGCTTATTACTTTTATAACCAATCCGAGAACAAAGTTTTGTTGTCCGGAACTGTGTCTTTTGAGAAAGATTATACTTTCCAATAAGAACAGTGGGAGTAAAAGTACACATCGAAGAAATTCGATAAACACAGGAGGCTGCTCAACCTGTTGAGGGAGAGCAGTGGTGAGATCTACAAAGTGCTGTAGGACCTACACCTGTGGAGCCTGAAGTTCGCAGATCCGAATGGATCCGTCACTAACCCGAGAGTGATTTCTCGTAACCGATTGCCGTGATATTTTGATCATTGAAAAGTGACGAGCCTGCAAAATTCAAGAAGCGATGGTGAGCCCCAACTCCGAAAATTTTCTAGGTATGCATGTTAGCTTCACCGATCCATATCTGGATTGAAGCAAACATCTTGGAGTTGGAATCAACATTCTGATAAAGTGGTCAAAAGTTTTGACTTGATCAGGAACGAAATGAAACCATGCGTTTATTAGTAGACTAGTGGGAGCGTAGTTGCGTTTCTCGTTCGGTATGTAGATGACATACTCATTCTCATAAACGACGTTCCGTCGCTTAAGTCTCATGAGACTTGGGTCGGAAGTCATTTTCATCAAAAGACATGGGAGAAGCCGCGTGAATTCTTGGAATAAGAATCTATTGATATAGATTGGGTAGGCTAATTGGATCGTGTCAAGATCCTTATGTTGATAAGGTAATGGACTGTTCCAATATGCATGATTCCAAGAATGGCTTCATACCAAAGGTCTTATGGCAATGATCTTAGCAAGACGAAGTGTCTTGGACACTGGCTGAGCTAGTATGTATGAATGTGTTCCTTATGCTTTTGCAATGGAATCCATCATGAATGCCATAATTTACACTCATCCAGATGCAGCTTACGCATTACGAGTAGATACCAAGTTGTTCCGGTAAAATTCACTGAACAGTTGCCAGAAATATCCCAAGTGTTTAAGGAACACTAAGGATAGGTTCGTGGTGAACTGAGGAAGTGACGAACCAGTTGAGAGTAGTTAGACGGACAAAGACGATTTCCGGTTCCCACTTGGTTATGTCTCTTTGTCTGAATAACGGTAATGTCTGTTGGAAGGGCTCCAAGCAGAGAACCGTAGAATAGTGCTTTTATCTGAATGGCGGTGTGGTTTGTTGGAATTGTTTCAAGCAAAAACACCGCAGTCTCTCCCACAACCTAAGCACGAGATTTATTATGTTGCTGTAGGTATTAGATATCTGAAGAGATGATCTTGATTCTAGTGGGAGTTATATTAGTTATGTTATAATCTTCACATAGACATGCTATGGTAATGTTTGTGTAAGTTAAAACTGACATCGGTATTATTTAATTATTGGATGATTAAATAATGGTCCCAAAGTATTTTATGTTCATCTTATAGGTCATCAAGGTGAGGACTTGATCATGAAACCCTATGAGTAAAAGATGACATAAATTATTATTGTCCCTAGTCGAGGTTGTTGAAGTGAGACACCAACAACCGCGCGAGACTAGCATGTGAGGTGACTGTTGGACTAAGGTTCATGGAGTCAATGATATGATTATCACAGTCAATCACATAGATATATGTTGGTGAACATATGATCGGACGTGACCCGCTAATGAGAACTCTACAGGATAGTTATATCAGTGTCATGAGAGGTTCTCATTACGACTATAGAGTATAGTCCTTAGACCTGAGTTCATCATGCTTCCTAGCATATGAATTGGTGCACTTTGACCTTGTCAAACGTTGATCCGTAAATGGCGGCTATAAAGACGTTGCTTAGGTGTATCATGAAGTGTGTGAAGGAACAGGGATGGAACAAGATGGGATTTGTCCCTCCTATATAACAGGATATAAATATCTCAAGGCCCATCGAAGATTTGATACTGAGAAAATGCATGGCCGTGCTCAAACGAGGTGATTGTCAGTCGTTTGTTTTATCAGTATAGATCAGGAGTTCGATGAACATGATATTGGCTATAATAAGGATGACACAGTCTCTTGCCTTATGCCATATCGAGATATAGAGACGAAGGGATTATAGGAATAGGTGATTCCAGTACAAGTGGGAGATTGTTGGGATTATGTCCTGAAATCACATTGTACTTACTCTAAAGATAGTTGTATTGTCGAGATCGGACAATTCATGTGATACTAGGGAATCATAACGTTTTGCTAGAAACCGCTTATGACTTATGAGTTGTAACTCATTGCTAGTATTATGTGAACCTACAGGGTCACACACCTAAGCAAGCTGGAAACACTTTGTATGGGATTGATCATTGGCATATGGTCTGGTCAATGTGTATTGGATATGCATTGAATTCAAGTTTTGAGAGGTGTGTCGATCGACACCACTAGGTGTATCGATCGACACGGGGTCGATTCCGAAACTAATGTTTCGGATTATGACCTAAATTGGTTCAATTACTGGGTAATTAGGTCGAGATGGAAAGCCTATATATTCGATATGAGGCTCGAATTTGACAGTGAAGTTCTTGATAGAACAATTGCAGCCACCTCTCTAAACTCAGAAACTCCCAGGAGATCCGATTCCCGGCACTAGCATCCCGGCGGATTCCAGCTCGTGTGCGTGTGGACTGCAGTAGAGGCGCAGCATCTGAGGTGCTCGAGAGATCTCGTTTATCTGACCATATTCCGCTGCCAGAACAAGGTAAACGCGAGATCCATGATTCAATAACACAAACCCTTAGATCCTAGGCTCGGAATTCAGACTTAGGGTTGCCTAATCGGATTAGGAACTGCTAAGAATTCCATCAGTCATCTGACCTGTAACAGTGAACAAAACATAGAAGTTAAACAAAGATAATACTCAAACACAGATATATTCAGACAAACACAGAAAATACATAAACTTTAACATCTATATGGCAATACTCGGACACAAAAAATACTGGTTAAGAACATGATTAATAACAGACAAGAACGTTTCTTAAGACACTAAACCACATGAGAACTCAATACACATGAACCACTAGAGAACTCAATACACAGAACAACTAGAGAAAAAGTAGACGTAAACAATCTTGCATTGAACAACACATGAGTAAGTACATGATCAAGAACAGACTTGACAATATGAACTCAATCCATTGCAAGCCAATCCAGTACAGACATTGAACAACACATGATTAAGTACAAGAACCAGACAACATGAGTTAATACCAACAAACTTCTTCTAGACAAACATGAATCATACATCTTCTAGACATCAGTTAATACAAACATGAACTCAAGCAATACAAACATCTTCTAGGCAAGAATCAGACAACATGAGTTCATACCAACGATTCAAGTCCTATAATTCTAAGCATTTGTCAGTCGCATCATATAATCCTATAAAAAATGTCACAAATAAAGAGAGAAGTTACCGTGATCTTGAGTGTTCTGTTTGGGAGTTACACTCGAAGGGACCTCCCCTCTGAGATTGAGGGTTCGTAGAGTGACCTTGAGAGGTCTGTCTGGGAGTTACGCACGAAGGGTCTCCCATATGAGATTGAGGGTTCGTAGAGTGACCGTGAGACGTGTGTCTGGGAGTCGTCGAGTTGTTTTCGAAAAGAACAGTCGGCGGTGGATACTGGCGCACATGCAACTGGGTTTGCGTCAGAGTTGGGCGCTGTGTTCGAGAGCCGTCGGTCATCGGAGTGAACGCGTACTGTGGAGGTATATTAGCGGGCCTACTCTGAGTGGAAGAGGAAGGCTGGGTCTCGACGACGACTGGAGCTGCTCGGCCTCGACCTCTTCCTCGCCCTCGACCTCTTCCTCTTCCTCTTCCTTTTGAACCGGCCATCGGAGATGAAACGAAAGAACTAGCAGAGAGAGATATCGGACACACACAGAGAGAGAGAGAGAGAGATCGACCATAGAGAGAGAGATCGACCATAGAGAGAGAGATCGACCGCAGAGAGAGAGATCGGACAGAGAGAGATTTGGGGTTTGTGAAAAAAGGAGAGAGAAATATAGTAATTCTTGCCTCGCGTCCCAAAAGACAAGTATTAATTAATGACTAGTTTTAGTTAATAGAATCAATGGCTTTTGCTACTCTAACCTTCCCTTTTCTTTGAAAGGATAAATTTCCTTGATACTTGATATAAAAAAGAAACCGAAAACAGAGAAATAGAGAGATCGACCTAAGAGAGAGAGATTGAACAGAGAGAGATTGAGAGAGGTTAGAGATTTCAGTGGCAAAGATCGATCGAGAAAGCTAGAGCAGAAAGATCGACGGAGAGAATGAGAGAGACGAAGAAATTTTGAGAAAGAAGAAAATGAAATTAGGTTTAGGAATTTGGGATCGACCCCTTTGTCGATTTTGGGGAAAAAAATCAGAGGGAAAATTTTCCGGTTGGCACAAAAAAATTTGGCGGGCCAATTAATTTGTAGCGCTAAAATTATGAAGCCTTATTTATTCACTAGTTAGTCGCTAAATAGTTGCTAATATACATATTAATTTTAAGAGTTTAAACATTAACAAACCTAATAAAATTATATTTGAACATTAAACATTATGAAATTGTAATTAAACATAAACATTAGAAATTTTAATAATTAATCATTAACCTTAGAACTAAAACAAGATCACGATGTCATAAACATTAAACATTAACATTAGACACCATACATTAACATATTCCATATGAAATTATTATCATGCCTAGTTGGAATTATTTGAAATCTGAAATACATTAATCAGTACAGTTCTTCGTCATCTTCCGCTTCATCGTCTTCCGCTTCATCATCTTCATCGTCATCATCAGAACAAGATATATTACACCGAAATTCGTCTTTTAGTTCTTCATCTCTGACATCGTAATCGAGATTGATTGGGTTTTCGTGCTGCACCAAATTCTCGGGAATGAGATCTTCAATTGTAGTCATCATCACCGGATCATCATTTTCTTGTTGCAAAAGAGTCATTTCTGTGTTGACCTATTCCCCTGAAATATTTCCTCTCAGGTTGACTTTAACAACATTGAGCCACAAATGTTTCGGTTTCTTCGTGTATGGATATGGAAAATAACAAACTTGCTCCGCTTGAGAGGCTGTGTAAATTAAATATGGATATTATACTTGAAACATAGGCCAAGTTCGAGCCTTATTGACGAGTCCATGCACTATGTCTTGAACCCAAGGAGGAAATGAATGGGTGTCGTTCCAGTAAGTAACATGCATATAGATAAACAAGCAATATCAAAATATAGAAGTATAGACACCATACATATAAAATGTATACATAAGAAATATTATTCGGACATACATAATCTTGCACCAATGTATGATATTCGTCTGCTCTTTTCTCGGATAGTTCTTTGTTGGAGAGATCTGGATATTTTCCAGAGATATAGTCTTCGAACATACTGTTTAAGATCAACATGTATATGAGACCAACACAATATATAAATTAATTTAAGTTGTGTTATACCTCTCAAATGGTCAAAAATAAGTGCAATTTCGTAAAACATAAGCATGTGCACATTGATAATCTTCCGGAGAAAGCCATATTTCATGCATTTCGCCACTTGGACAACCAACCTGAGTAAATATATCAGGTACGTCTTTTCATGATATTCGGGGACTCCACCTTTATTGTATCTTTTTAACCTGATAACAAGAGTTAATATATATAACTTCAGAAGAGATAGCACGTACATGTCTCCATTGACTAAATATAAATTTACCTTGAATTCGTTTGTATATTCGAGGAGAAATAATGCTCTGTGAAATAAGTGAGAGGTGTCAGGTTTTAATCCTATATCTAACTGCAAGTGCACAGTTCAGTAGTTGTAGTATATAGGTATCGAATCCACAGGGACTCCGGTATTCAATAGCTCAAGAACAGGAAATTAAACTAGGAAGAAAGCAATGTGATTGAATTAAAAGCAATGCGAGAAAGTAAACAGAAAGCAGAGATTGTTGGTTGTGAAAGCAAGTTATTAAGAGCGCTAAGTCTAGGGCGTTCTCAGGAAATCAGACAAGCAGACAGTTCATTCAGCAAGGATCTAATTAAGCACAGTTCTAGAACTCAAAACACAGATATAGAATTAACCAAATTCCTTTGCGATAATTCTCTAAGTCTAAGTGCAGCAAACCAAACTTTCGTTTGCGAGAACTAACAGATTAAACTAGCATTAATTCCAAGTTTGATATGTTCACAATTATGCTAAACCAAACTTTCGTTTGCGAGAAGTTTAATTGCTCAACCTAATTAGTTTAGATTCCTAAACCACACTTTCGTGTCGTATTTAGCAACCTAAGATCTAGATTCTAATTGATCAGGTTAGAACTAGCTTTAAGCACAATTAGATTGAAAAACATATATAGTTATGAATCCTTAACTGAATTAAACAATTCTAGCAAGTCATGAAATCCTATGTGTGAAACCCTAAACCTAACAAGGAATCTACTCAGACATAGATAATGAAAACATAATCATATGAAGAATAAATTGCATAAAAGATAAAGAATTAAAGGGGTTCGAAATCTTCTCCAAATACAGATGAAGTAAAGGTTCAGATCAGCCCCAAAAGCTCTAAAAATCCTCTGCTCTTAATTATGAATCCGTAAGTAAATAAAACACCAAAAACTTAATTATATAGGTCTAATCTCGGCCAGGGGCTTCTTTGTAAATATCAGAAACTTATGGATCAGAGTGCAATATCTTGACTCTTCATAAACCGCCGAGTTTCGGCCCATCTCGCTGGTGCAACGATCGGTGCATGTGTGCAACGATCGACGCATTTCTCTGTTTCGGACAGTGAACTCTATCTCTCGGCTAAACACTCCAAAAATCTCCAAAAAGTGCCATAATCACCAAATATGCTCCAAACCTGATTATACCTGTAAAAGACACAAAAAGACACTAAAACACACTTATATCATGGTCTAAAACTAGTAAAAACCATGATATATCAACTCCCCCACACTTAGTCTTTGCTTGCCCTCAAGCAAAACAAAGAACTAAAGCTTGGTGAAGAGGTTTGAAAACTCTTCAGAAACTCATTTCATCCTAGAAGCTACAATACTCAGATTCCCCTTAGTAAACCACTGAAAGAATCAATCACAGGATATCAAGACCAACATGTACTTCCCCCACACTTAGCAACTGTCCTAAGTAAACTCCACAATCACATTCAAGCATTCAAATTCTCCCTACTGACTTCTGCAAGTATTTAAGTGCGGTCTCACCTAAGGAGTATCGATCAAAGGGCACATGGATTCTTACCTTATCAGCTCTAGACCACCATACTATCTTTCTCTAGTCCCTTTCTTCTCTTTTTCCCTTCTTTAACAACTGATTTTTCCCACATTGGGTATCATTTTATTTTTTTTATCAGTGTTCTTCCCGTTATGGGGTGTACTTTGGACACATTCCATGGATCGCACAGGAGATAATAGGGGTCTCTACCACTCCTGTGACCACTTCGGAGTTACTAACTCATCCTCAGTTTATTATCTTTTTTTTTTACATTATAGAAGGGGAGAAGGGAACTAAATAGGATAGGTTGACAGGCTGTGTCAGAACTAACAGGGAATCCGACACAAAGTATACCAAGCCCTTAGGTGAGAAATCTAAGTCAGTATTAAATTGAAGTCAGTAAAAGGATCCTCTGATACCTGAAGTGATGTGGGTGTTCCCAGTAGGTTGATCTGTGTCTGGGTTTTCTAATAGTCAGAGATAGATCCTGCAACTTCATCCCAATGGTTACTTAAGTTCCTGCAAGTCTTGTAAATCTTCTCCGAAAATCATAGTTTCTTACTTAAACAATTTTGACTCAATAAAACAAAAAATTTTGAAAAATGGACTGACTCTTAAGAAAATAGAAAGATATAAGTCAGTAGCACCTCCCCCACACTTAAGACACATTGTCCCCAGTAGTGTCAAGCGAAGGATCGGTAAAAAGAAAATAAAAATTGTTAAGGTTCTGTTGAGTTCTGTCGGGTTACCTCTGTCGCTCAGGCATCGATCGTTTCACTAAGTGCATCGACCGTTACTTGGCGATTTTCGTGTATGGTCGATCGTTGCTCAGGACCGCAACGATCGCTGCAATGCGATTCCGATCGTGTTGTGACGATCGACACAGAAGTGCGTTGATCGACGCACTGCGAATCTGTCCGAGACCTGCAATCATAAACTCACCGAAAACAAAAACAAACGTAAAATCCTAACAAAAACACCAAAAATTAAGTAGAAAAACACCAGTACCTAATGGTGGGTTGCCTCCCACCCAGCGCTTGTTTAAGGTCAATAGCTTGACCGGACGGACAAGAATTTTCAGGCACCAGGAGATCTTGACAGAGACTTTTTCTGTCTCTGTCCAAGTCTCCTCATCCAAGGTGGCGAGTAGGCTGTTGCAGGATGCTCATGTCCAAGAAAAGATGGAGTAAAATGTGCTCCAGGATCTAAAATCACAGTGTCATCAGGCTGCTCATCATCTGCATCCCTTATGGTGAATGTCTGCCCATCTATCAGTGGTCTTCGCAGCTTATCCATCTCATAACGCAGCGGCTCATCTCCCAGATGGAGGTCAATCAGGCTGTTCCTAACATCGATCACTGCTCCTGCTGTAGCCAAAAATGGTCTTCCAAGTAGCAACGCTTCATCCGGATCACAGTCATATTTCAGCACTAAGAAGTCTGTTGGAACCAAATAGTTTCCAACTCTCACCGGGATGTCTATCAGGAGTCCTTCAGGAACTCGTATGGACTGATCAGCTAGGACAAGAGAGGTCCTAGTAGGAGTAAAATCTAGCATACCCAGCTTCTCTGCCACAGAGTATGGCATCAAACTTCCAGCAGCTCCTAAGTCACACAGAGAACGCCTGAAACTATCCTCAAAGATAGAGCAATCAAGCACAAAGACTCCAGGACATGGCAGCTTCTTCGGGATCTTGGTCAACAGAACATCACTAATATGCTGAGGAACTATAATCACCCAGTCTCTCAGCTCTTCATCTAGAGGAAGCATTTTGTTCAAATACCTCTGCACACATGGATGATAAGGTGGATCATCAGAAGATGGAATTTCTTCCAATTCCTCACCAATCTCCTCTAGCTTCTTAAGCTCTTCAATTTCCTATTTAATCACTTCAGACACTGAGGAGTGTTGTCTAACAATCTGCGCATAAATCTCCTGTTGAGAGATCTCAGAGACTCCAGAGAATAAGCCATCAAGCTCCAAGTCTGCATCAATACCATTATCACTCAGCGAATCTGTCTGTTCACGATGTGCATCGATCGACACTAAGTGTGTGTCGATCGTTGCAATGCTGCAGTTTCTACCCGAGAGTTTTTCACCAAAATCCGGGATTTCTTCTTCCTTCACCAATTCAGCTGTACTTAGCTCAAATTTTTCACCTAGGTGAGATCCATCATTAACGTACACAGACCAGGCCTTAATATGAGTGTCTGCTTGTCCTTTTCCCTTTATCGAGCTGGAAATCTGGTTCACCTGAGTATCCAACTGCTTCATGTGAGTGTTCAGGGACTCAAACTTCCCATTAAGGTCTTCATAGACAGCATCCAACTTCTTGTTGCAGTCCACAGAAATCTTGGTCTGACTCTCCATTAGTTGTTCCATCATAGCTTCCATTCTACTCTCATGAGCTGTAGGTGCAGGAGGAGTCTGATAAGATGAAGATCCATAGGTTCTCTGAGTACTTTGTCCAAAGGTCTTCTGAAAACCACTAGTCTGTCCAGAATTAGATGAGTTGCTGTTGAAAGCACTTTTCTGTCCTCCATTGAAGAATTTGTTTCCCTGTTGATTTCCAAATCTATTACCTTGGAATCCAGATCCTCCTATGTAATTCACATCTTCCTCCTGAGTGTCCTCCTCAGTCTGAATTACCTCTACATCTTGGGCAAAGTGGACAGCTTTCTTACCTGCTAGGAGATTGAAAACTGTGTCCAGCCTAGATCTAATATCAGCTATATCAGAATTCTCTACACTTCCACCAGATTTCTTCCTCCTCTCATCCATAGTCTTGCAGCTGTTGCTGCCTATTAGATTCTCAATCAACTGCTTAGCCTGTGTAGGAGTCCTGGTGTTGAAGTTAGCATTACTGGAATTATCCAGTGCAGACTGATATGGAAGATCTATGCCTCTGAAGAAGATGCCAATCAACTGAACCTCAGTGAATCCATGGTGTGGGCAGTCACGCTGATACTGCTTAAATCTCATCCAGGCAGTCTTTAAAGGCTCCACAGCTCCTTGAGAAAAGGTGAGTATGTCCTGTCTGGACTGGTCTGAACGCGCATCATCATAGAAGTGACGCAGGAACTCACTCTTCAGGGCTGCCCAAGTAGTATACTGAGCAGGTGCTAGCTGCTTTAGCCATGCACTAGCGTCTCCAGCAAGACTGTGCGGAAAGAGCTTAAGGAACAGATAGTCCGGGCAGACTCCATCATACTTCATGCCAGTGACTATGTCCTCAAACAAATCAATGTGATCCATAGGCTGCTCCGTTGGGTAACCATGAAATGCATTCTGTCTCATCAGCGAGTAGTAGATGGTTTTGATCTCAAAATCATTTCTTTCAAAAGCAGGAAGCACTAAAGCTAACCGGTTTGCATGAAACTGATCCGGTCTGTTGTAGTCAGCTAAAGTCCTCTCACGTACAACCATCTCTCTACCTTGGGCCTGTCCTCGACCCTGGTTCTGCTCCTGTTGCTGTTGCTCAGGAGGATCAGGGATGACATTCCCTTCAGCGTCAACCCTTTGCCAAGCAGCATTGTATGGGTTGTTATCTCGGTCCCTCAGGGTACCTTCAGCATCACGTACCAGAATCAAACGCTCATGCACCATCCTTTCTCTTTTTTCTCTTCTGTTGGTTCTCGCTAGACGTCCAAGTTCTTCAAGTCCGAGGTTAACTAAGCTCGAGTTCGGATTACTTCTAGTTTTCTGCGTCTGCATAAACTGTCTGTAATCGTCCAGCAACGATCGATGCTACCAGTGCAACGATCGGTTCAATCTCAGAATCGCCTAGTGACGATCGGTGCAAGGGTGCAACGATCGACGCAGTGCGAAATTGGTACCTGCGACAGAGAGAAAACAGAGAAAATCAGTAACTAAAAAAAACAAAAACAAAAACGAAAAGAAAAAGAAAAATCCTAGTAAAACCCTAGGTTCTAAGCTATCGAAGACTCTTAGAGTCCCCGGCAACGGCGCCAAAAACTTGATAGGTGTCAGGTTTTAATCCTATATCTAACTGCAAGTGCACAGTTCAGTAGTTGTAGTATATAGGTATCGAATCCACAGGGACTCCGGTATTCAATAGCTCAAGAACAGGAAATTAAACTAGGAAGAAAGCAATGTGATTGAATTAAAAGCAATGCGAGAAAGTAAACAGAAAGCAGAGATTGTTGGTTGTGAAAGCAAGTTATTAAGAGCGCTAAGTCTAGGGCGTTCTCAGGAAATCAGACAAGCAGACAGTTCATTCAGCAAGGATCTAATTAAGCACAGTTCTAGAACTCAAAACACAGATATAGAATTAACCAAATTCCTTTGCGATAATTCTCTAAGTCTAAGTGCAGCAAACCAAACTTTCGTTTGCGAGAACTAACAGATTAAACTAGCATTAATTCCAAGTTTGATATGTTCACAATTATCCTAAACCAACCTAATTAGTTCAGATTCCTAAACCACACTTCTGTGTCGTATTTAGCAACCTAAGATCTAGATTCTAATTGATCAGGTTAGAACTAGCTTTAAGCACAATTAGATTGAAGAACAGATATAGTTATGAATCATTAACTGAATTAAACAAGTCTAGCAAGTCATGAAATCTTATGTGAGAAACCCTAAACCTAACAAGGAATCTACTCAGACATAGATAATGAAAACATAATCATATGAAGAATAAATTGCATAAAAGATAAAGAATTAAAGGGGTTCGAAATCTTCTCCAAATACAGATGAAGTAAAGGTTCAGATCAGCCCCAAAAGCTCTAAAAATCCTCTGCTCTTAATTATGAATCCGTAAGTAAATAAAACACCAAAAACTTAATTATATAGGTCTAATCTCGGCCAGGGGCTTCTTTGTAAATATCAGGAACTTCTGGATCAGAGTGCAATATCTTGACTCTTCATAAACCGCCGAGTTTCGGCCCATCTCGCTGGTGCAACGATCGGTGCATGTGTGCAACGATCGACGCATTTCTCTGTTTCGGACAGTGAACTCTATCTCTCGGCTAAACACTCCAAAAATCTCCAAAAGTGCCATAATCACCAAATATGCTCCAAACCTGATTATACCTGTAAAAGACACAAAAGACACTTAAACACACTTATATCATGGTCTAAAACTAGTAAAAACCATGATATATCAATAAGCAATCTCTTAATTTAGATATGATTGAACAATAGATCCAGCTGCATATCTTTTGTTCTTTGCCTTCCCTTTCAGCTTTTTGAAAATCTTTTCAAAAGGGTACATCCACCGGTATTGAACAGGGCCTCCTAATTCAGCTTCGTAGGGGAGATGTATATGAAGGTGCTCTATCACGTCGAAAGTGATGGGGGTAAGATCTTCTCCAAAGTGCAAAGAATCAAAACTATGTTTTGCTTTAGCATTTGGACGCGACTCTTCTGCAAAGTTCTTGAACATAGTCACGAAAAAATCCTCTGATCCCTACGACATAAAGAAAATAAAACCACATCTGGTTAAACAAAATACAAACTCGAAACTACATATATATTCAAAATACTCTGAATAATCAGTACCTGCTAACGCGAGGTGCACGTTCTTGTCTAGGAGTTCTGCAAAGATAAATGGAAGTAGTCGTTGCATAAAGACATGGCAGTCATGACTCTTCACCGGAAAATTGTGCATTACCCATATCAGCACAACTTGCTAAGTCTAAAGCATAACCATTTGGGAATTTGACCTCATGCTTCATACATTCCAACGGCTTAGTCCTGGCTTCGTTTGTCAGTGAACTAACCTTAGGTAGCGAATTGTAAACTGCAGTTTTTGTCATGTCCAATCAGGTTCAAGGTTTCCAACACGGGTAACAACACCGAAGACATCTATATTGGATAAAATTTAATAAATAAGAGTTGTATACCTTAATCTATTTAGTATAAAATATAATCTCTACCACACATGCAAATAACATCATTAATAAATAAGAGTTGTACAACTATATCCGGAATTGATTCAAATTGCATGAAATGACCTTCCGGAATATTAGCATAAGTGAGACAGAAAGAGGTGTTCTCCCCGAATATAAGCTTGAAATCGTGAGGGGTCAACGACAAATATAACGGTGCTTGTACGACTCGAGCATCCGCAAGTTTAAACCAACGACCCTCACACTATGTTGTGTAATGAAATTTCTCAATAAAAGAGGCAAGAACAGCAGCCACTATTTTCATACCCTAATTCAATAAACGAATACATTAATAAAACATGCAATAACCCAATAAACACAACATATTAAAGACTAAAAGAAAGATTATCTGCTCATCCCTTAAAAGCATTCCGATTTTTGGTTCGATAGACCTAACACTCATCCAAACACGGAAAAGAAGCACTTTTAGGTCCCAAAAGCAAGGAATAAAGTTGTTGATTTGAGAAATTTTTCTGAAAATTTGTGGAGCCATAGTTGAGAATCGGAGAAATGTTTGCAGATAAAACTTGGAAAAAACCATTTTTCTCTCAGTAAGCTGTAAGAAAACGAAGCGTCTAGGGTTTTTAAATTAAATATTTTCCAAATTTGTGAGTAAAGGTGTGAAGAACTAACATATGTAATAATTATAAGTCACAACCATTGATTTAGAAAAAAAATATTTGGGCCACAACCGCTAAATAATATTTTTTGTCTTAGCCCACATAAAGTATCCAGTTTAGATTTGAAATTAGATAATAGTTAAACCTTTTCATATTACGCCTTCTGAAAGTTTTAAATATGATTATATTGTGGATAAACCCAACCAAGCAAAGAATTACAATAAGCGAGTTAAATATTAGGACTTTTGATTAAAATCAAGGTATCTATATAAACCCAACATTGTATTTTTCATATCTACGTTTGACCTTTTAAAAAGATCACAATTGTATGAACTTATTTGATTTTTTATCAAAATCGGGACCACCTTTTTCATACGAAATGAAAAGTGGTCATTCCGATTCTGAACAAGAAACTCAAATAATTACATAAAATTGAGAACTTATAAAAGTGAACAGTATATATTTTCAGGTATATTGATACTCTCCAAGTGTATCGTTGAAGTCTTCGAACAATCGTTTTAACGATGAAATAAACACTCATAATGAAACTAAGATTGTGAAGAGATGAATAATTGAAAGGGGAGTAGTTCAATCTTAATCAAGGTTAGATGTTACGGATTTTACGGCGCAATATACCTAACTCTAAGTTGTGGAGAATATATTGATCATCTAAAACATAATATTCAAAACTTCATTATGAAAGATGCCATATATTTTGGACTGACTATAAATTTACAAAATTACTATTTTTTATGTATGATTCCATAAATTTTGTTAAGTATTTTGTAAAGATATGTAGAGAATCTTTTTGTTAAGAACAAACAATAGTATATTAACCGAATAAATGGATAATTCAATTATGTAAGATGTCATTCTAGATTTGGTTTGGTAAGATTTGTTATATGATAAATTTGAAGAAAAATTAACCGAATAAAAGATACTTCAATTAAAAAACTCAAATTGTTTTAATACTCCAAAGATAATATAAAAAACGATTGTAACACAAAAGAAGATAGGAAACAAAAGTCTAAAGTATCCTTCTTTTTAATGTTTCCTTGTCTTCGTGCTTAATCTTTTTTGTAACCGATGAATTATCACCAACATTGCTTAAAGAGATACAATCTTCTGATCTTTTTGATGTTGATGGTGTAAGTTTTAGGGTCATTGATGCATCAGAATCAGTCTCCATACCACAGGTAAGCATAAGGGGTCCCTAAGCAAATTAAAATATCCGCAAATTTTTATTCATGTTTTAACATAATGTTTCAAACTGATTGAGATATATTACGTACCTGAGTCGAATAAGTTAAATTCTCAAATTCATAGATGGCAGAGTCATCATCCCAAAATAAGTCCACAACATATGGACTTCTTGACACCTTCTGAACGTTTTCCTTTGGAATGGTCACTTTAAATACAAACTTGCGACCAATCAAATTGAATAATACAGTAGGAGGATAATAGGGATCGTCCTAAGAACACAAAGAAGGAAAAACAACGAATTCTCAATTTAAATAATTCAAATACCTCTATTTTCCTTTTGTTTTTGTTGTAGATATTGTCTGCCGATCTCTTCACAAGCTTATCTCCAACTTCATCAAATGTGAAAAATTTTGCTTCACCCTCGGAATAATCAAACACGCGGAGAATCAAATAATATCTAGAGCATGCCTAAACAATATATAAACCAAATGCATTTGATATAGTTGTTAAATAACACATCATACTTATAATCAACAAATTACCCTGCAAGCATCTTATAAACAAATTACCTTGCAAAGACATTTGTCACATCGCCACATTTTTTATAATTATATACGGGTTGGGACTCTTCCTAATCTTCCGAATTTGATCCATACTGAAGCACTTTCAGTTTGCAAACTTTGCAAGCTTAAAAAACAATTTCTTTGAATTGTCAATTGAGACAATTGTGGCACACGTAACCACCTTACCATGCTAAACAACAATAAAATCACCAAGTAACTATATTAATGATTTAAATAAAATACAAATATATTTTTTAGTTAAAATACAAATAACTAACCCTTTCCGATTGCAGTACGCCAAGTAGAGTCATTCTATTATTCTTGATGAAAATTTTAGTACGCAAATCCAAAAGTGGACTCGATCCAAAAGAAATCATGCTTTTCTCAGACTTGATAATCAGAGCATTTGAGATTCTTTTGGTATACTGTAAAATAGATTTTGAATGAATAGATGTACTCTTGAATTGAAAATGTTCAGACATTTCGATCAACATAATGTATCACATTACCTATCCAACCACTTTGAATTATTTTCATCTCCGAATGAGAGTTGGGTCGAGTTATAAGCATTCGAGATGTACAGCTTAGTTATTTTTAAGATTAAACCATTAATGTTACACACAACTGATTATACATTACAATTAACCAAGTAATTACCTCCATGTTCTTTGATCCATACAAATCGGATAATAACCACGACAGGAGCTGAGCTATTGGTGGAAGTATAGTCAATCACTTGTTGGCATAATCTCCCCACAAGAAGCAAGGCGATGCATCATCTCTGTATTCAAATAGACGATAAAAAATCATACAAAGTTATTTATTTATTTTGGAATTGTAACGATTAATATTCTAACCCATTATCTTTCAGGTATAAGTCAAGCTTGGTGTTGTTTCCAGACTTGCTCTTAGTCTTGACATCTTCAATAGCACCCATGTAGACAATGACTCCCATAATATCTTATATCGGCTAAACAATAATTAACAACTATTTATTGAAAAGTATAATATAAGGAGCAATAGGTATATTATAAAATAGCATCTTACAATTAAAACTCTTTTTTTTCAAGAGATCCCTCTAGAATTTGAGAAATAGTATAACAATACTTATCGTGATTCTAAATCTCAAAATCTTCCAATGGTTTTGTTCTTGTAGTACGGGTGATTGATAACTTGTAAATAAGATCACTTGGACGGAAGTCGCCAACATAGTCTTTGGAAGAAAAAGCATTAACCATAACATTTTTACCTATCTGAAGACATGCTTTATGTTTGCTGAATAAGGACTCCTCACATGATGATTGAACTCTTGTTCCCTAAAGAAAGTGGAAATAAAATCTATAAGTATACGAATGAACAATATCATACCGAACATAAACCAAAACATATGTCTTTCTCGTACCTTTATGTCAGACCAAATAATTTCTATCATGTTTCCATACTTAGAGTTAAACAAAGTCTATTGTGCTAATACCCTAACCTGGATCTTCTCGGTTTCGAGGCTCATGTCTATGTTTTCAAGCAAAACATAGGTCGAACACCGTCTGCGAGGGATGTTCTTATTGGTCTCAACTAATTCTGCCATTTTATAAAATCTCGATATAGTTTAAAAGTGAATGATAAATAAGTTAAAGACCGATGAATATATATAGTAGTTCGGAGACCTAACGGGTCAACGCACAATATTAATATAAAGAATATTGTGTTTCAACTAATTTGGAATATTGTGGATTAAAAGATTTGTCGTTACACATTATAAGATATTTGCTATATACGATTGCGTCATATTGGCTAAAATGAAAATCAGTGAATTAAATTGATTGTTATTATTTACCTCATTTTCGGTAGAGTGTTATTTTGTATTTGAAAATTACGGAAATCACTGAGGGAGAAAATATTATTGTAATCTATAATTTAGTGAAGAAGTTAAGATTATCTTAGTTTTTTAGAAAATGTCCTTTAATTGAATTCGATGTATTATTGTTTTTGTTTCCTTATATATAATCTTCCTAATATGAATATTAACCAAAAAATATTGCGCCTCAACTAAATTGGAATATTCTACATTATAAGATTTTTGATTACATAAATGAAAATTTGCTATATACGATTGCATCGTAATTTCCTAAATTAAATTTGATTATTATAGTCTGCGTGTTATTTAATATTTGAAAAATAAGTAAATCAATGAGTGAAAAAAATTTTAATGGAGAAAAGCGAGTCATTCACAAATATTAAGCCAAGATATTGATTAACTCCAAAATATATAGTAGATATCCTCAATATTTAAACACGAATACTCCAATATATTTGTATGGGACGTGTACACAACATGTGTAGTGGACTTGTGAAGACGTATTTGATTATTAGAAAAAGGGTTTGAGCAATGGTTTTTGTAATAGAATGACCTTGTATGAAGAATGCATCTCGCTGATCAGAAAAAAAAATTGACTAATACTGGATAATTTAATCTTCTTCATAGTATACAAAAACATTTGTTCTATTGAGAAGAATAAATAAAATAAAGTACCAAACACATGCATTCAAGAAAGAGGAATGAATATGACATTCTAATCCGTTAACTTCCGCAATGGCCAGTTTTTTTTAAACCGTCCATAATATTCTGAACACAATCACCAGCAGATGTTGAAATCCAATCACCTGTCAAATTAATATTTTTAAATAATCAGTGAATAATGAACACTATAACAACTGATAAAAAATGTAAATAAATTGAGTCTCCCAAACATACCGTTTCTAAAAATAAGCTTAGCAAACCTCAAGATACAAACCATAATGTAGTCATCATTATCCTCATAAGTTTTTTGAAAGTCTTTAACCTTGTCGCCACCGAGGTCACAAAGCAAGTGACAATTCCTATTAGCTAAAAATTAATAACCAACTTATAATAAAAATACAATATCTTTGATATTAGAACAGATAAACACTAACCTAGCATCCACAAGATTAAAGGTTATGGGATCGCGAGACCAAGCAAGGAAATCATCAACTCGCCCTATTAAATTTATACAAATACACAGAAAGAAAATAAATAAGATTGCTCGACAAAAAAAATACAAATAAATAATATACCATTATCTTACATACCTATAGAATGAATACGTTCGGGACACCCGGATTTTATATGCTGAAAATCAACAAAATCATAGAAACTGCTCGTGCTTATTGAAGAAATTTTCTCAACATATGTTGTTCACTTCCACTTTATTTCAAATCGATGAGATGTCGGTTTAAAATCTCCACCAGCACGGATTAGGTCAAAATCAGAAACAATTATAGAAACTCATTCAACCAAGACATCCAAGGATTGGTCAATATAAAGATGGAAATCTATAATGCTATGTATCTTAGTTCCCTGTAACATTATCTTCGCATTTTAGAACAAAAAAACAAAGTAACTAAACAATTAAAAAATCTATTAAAGTTATATAAGAAAAACCTGCTCATTGACCAATATTAAACCGATTGTTCGTTTAACTCCCCAATTGATAATATATCTCCTCAATATTTTAACATGAGTTCTCCACTCACTGATGTTCGGATTTATGGTAAACACATCAACAAACCTTGAAGAAGACATCGAAACAATCTGCATAAAAAGATAAACGGAAACACGAACATACTATATTATCCTTCTCTTTGATTCTTCATTGACCTCATGCTTAATCTTCTTTGTGTGTGAATTGTAACCATGTTTCAGCTTCATTGACTTCATGCTTAAAACCACAAAACAAAATTAGAACCATGTTAATTGTAAGAAAATAGTTATCTATCGTTTGACATGGTATGCAAAATAGCTGCAAATTCATCAAAACCACATAACAAAATTAGAAATATGTTAATTGTAAGGAAAAAGTTACCTATCGTTTGGCTTGGTATGTTACATACCTGCAAATTCATCAAAACCACATAACAAAATTAGAACGCTATTAATTGTAAGAAAATAGTTACTTATCGTTTGGCTTGGTATGTTACATATCTGCAAATGCATCAAAACCACAACAAAATTAGAACCATGTCAATTGTACGAAAATAGTTAGCTGTCGTTTGGCTTGGTATTTTATATACCTGCAAAAATATAAAAATCACACAAAAAAATTAGAACAATATTAATTTGCAAACAAAAAAATGTTTCGAGATGGGGATGCTATGAGCTTGGTAGAGGCTCTATTTATAAGGATCTTAATATTTAGGGTTGAACTAATTTATGAAATCTTCTATTGGAAGATTAGAATATTATGTGAGATATTTTAAATTCAAATTTGCTCATTAATGTCGACAGTTATTAGTTGATAAATATTAGGTTGGCGTTATTTATAATTTGAAAACTAAGGAAATATAGTATAAATTAATATAAATTGTAATCTATAATTAAGGAAGAAGTTAAGATTACAATTCGAAAGTTTAGAAAACTACATCTATACCTTTAAATGAGAAGTAATTTTGGGTGAATGCTGACGTGTCGTCATGAGAGGGCTCTAGAGGCCGATAATGATGACGTGGAAGTGTGACATGGCAAGGCCAAAAATAAACAATTGGCCTCGGGGTTCGACTTATTCACAAGAATGCCATCGAGGTCGATTTAAAGCTAATTAATTAATTTATTTCCTTAAAAAACCATAATATCTTTGTGAATATCCCATTATTTCGAGTTTGAAATAAGATATTCTAGGGCATATTCCAAGCTTTCGAGAGAAGTTTTGAAATACTATATAAGGGGAGCTTGGGGTGGCTTCTCTAACACAATCGTTGCATATTCCAAAATTTTATTAAGAACATTTCTGTCTCATTTGTTTTTCTCATTGGCCGTGGAACTTTTCTTCCAGATCATCAAGATGTTGGTCAAATGATCCGTTTTCATTTCTATTGTTTTCTTCTTCTTCTACTCGGTTTTGAAATGATTCCTATGTTTTTGGTTTTTTGATTCCGTTTTGTCGGTTTGGTCCCATGAAAGAAGAAGAAGTTCGGTTATAACAAAGCTAAGATCTAATGATGTGATGTGAACTAACAAACGGTTGAAGTTGTATCTAGAAAGGAGTGTGAGATCTAAAAGTCTGATTGGATGTTGTTGGCAAGACGTTCATAGTTCACATCACATGTCCCGGTTGTCCCATTGAGCTTATGGTCCGAATAAGGGTTGCCTACTACTACAGACAAGGATTTGGTGGTAAAGAATGGTTTCGTTAATTAATTCATTCCTTAAAAAACCATAATATCTTTGTGAATATCCCATTATTTCGAGTTTAAAATAAGATATTATAGGGCATATTCCAAGCTTTCGAGAGAAGTTTTAAAATCCTATATAAGGGGAGCTTGTGGTGGCTTCTCTAACACAATCGTTTGCTATTTCCAAAATTTTATTAAGAACATTTCTGTCTCATTTGTTTTTCTCATTGGCCATGGAACATTTCTTCCGGATCATCAAGATTTTGGTCAAATGATCCGTTTTTATTTCTATTGCTTTCTTCTTCTTCTACTCGGTTTTGAAATGATTCCTATGTTTTTGGTTTTTTATTCTGTTTTGTCAGTTTGGTCCCATGAAAGAAGAAGAAGTTCGGTTATAACAAATCTAAGATCTAATGATGTGATGTGAACTAGCAAACAGTTGATGTTGTATCTAGAAAGGAGTGTGAGATCTAAAAGTCCGATTGGATGTTGTTGGCAAGACGTTCTTAGTTCACATCACATGACCCGGTTGTCCCAGTGAGTCTATGGTTCGAATAAGGGTTCCTACTACTATAGACAAGGATTTAGTGGTAAAGAATGATTTCGGTAAATACTTTTTTTTAGGTCCAGTCCTGATGTGTTTGGATAAAGCCTGATCATATATTTATTTTGTAAATACTGCTTTAGCTTTCTTTTTCTTATCCATTCTAAAATGATTATTTTATTTGTTTGGTTTGGTTCGTTTGGTTCCATGAAAGAATAAGATTGGTAACCGCAAAGCTAAGGTCTAATAAGCGTATAAGGATCGTGAGATGTAAAAGTCTGATTGATTGTTTTTATCAAGACATAGTAAGTTCATCACATGTTCCGGTTAATCTAATGAGCTTGTACGTCAGAATGATATTTTCTGTTACTCTATAAATTGAATTGGTTGTAAATAATTGTTTTGGTAAATACTCTTTTGAGTTTCATATGAGTTACAGTCCCGATAGTCCGAATCAAGCCTGATCAAATCCTTTTTTGTAAATCTATACTTATTTTTCCAGTACACGGTAGTTTTCTTCAAAATGAATCTAAGTTTAATCAAATAATACGGTATAAATCCTATTATTGTCTTATTCTGACTATGAAAACGTATTTATGTTTTTGGAGAAATATGGTTACAATTATTTGGACACAACCCTTGATGTAGACGCAAAGAAATTAAGACAATATTGCAAATTAAGCATCTTTGTACATCGGTTTGAGAATAAATTAGAAAATATATCGCTAAACTGAATATCTTAACAAATGTTTGTATTTGCATTGTTGTCTATAAAATGAATATATTTGAAAAAGTGCGCCAATATTTCACATTAATATTAAACAAAATATCCTAATTCAATCTAACAAAATATTGTTCGTTAGATTAATAATAAGATAATAGTTGTAGTTTTCAGATTTAGCAATAATTTAGATTCACAATCTTACAATATCGGATGATTACCATATATTTGTGTAACTTGAACAATTTATTGTTCACAAAGTAAGAAAATATTGTACGTTCAAATAAGTATTTTGGTTACAGATACTCTAACTATATGTAACAATAATATATCCTAACGATATTGTAGTTTACAAACTTAAACAATAATATATCCTAAAACTAGAAAATATATGACATTTTCCATATATTATTTATTGCTCTCACCCCACGCAAATACAAGCGGCCATTTCCACCCAATATTATCTTAAATCTACTTCTCACCTTCTATATATACAAGGAGATTTATTCATTAGAGAAGAATTTTATTGAAACATTTTTATATTATTCTACAGCAAAAATGTCGATTTTTATCAAAAAGAAAACAAAGCAGGTTACTATCAAAGAAATCATCCCCGCTTCTTTGGAGAAATACAAGATTAATGTGAAGATACTTTCTTCATGGAGGGTTGTTTTTTCCAATGTTTTGAAAGTGATTGAGATGGTTTTAGTTGATTCTGAGGTATTATTCTATGTTTCTATAATCTTATTTTAAACTTCAAATGTTTTTGTAACGATTGAAAATTTTGAAATTCTTACACTTTTATATTTGTATATATGATATACTAACATTATTTTTGTAAACCTCTGTAATCAGGGTACAAGAATACATGTAACTCTTGATCAGAACATGGCAAGGAAATTTGGTTAAAGGTTGTTTGAAGTAGAGCCAATGTGTATTGAAAGATTTGGATGTGTCACATATTCAAATGAATATAAGACTAATCCTCTGCCTTTTAAAATGACGTTTACAAATCAGACCAAAATCACATTATGTGAGGACTTTCCTGAAGACGTGGAGAAGAAATATTTTCTTGGTTTTGATGAGATTCTCGCTGGTGATTTTGAGAAAAATGTGTTGATCGGTTCGTTATCTTTAACCTTTTTATTTTTGTTATAAAATAATTTGAATATGTATTTATACATTATTTTAACAATTGTTTGCAGACGTTATTGGTCAAATCGTTGCTCTAGGGTCACTAGATAATGTCAAGAAACAAAATGGAATGAGCACAAAAAGATTAAACTTTGAGCTCAGAAACGAATCGTAAGTGTACATAAATTATGTTATAATAATTTTTTAATTTATTCATATATTGTATCTCATTGATTTGCAGAGATTTGCGTTTAAAGTGTACACTGTGGGGTGAATATGCTCAACAAGTGTTTGATTTCAATGCAAATAATGAAGGAGGTAAAATCATTTTTGTCATGAGATTTGCAAGCTGCAAATCTTATCAAGGTCAATTATCCGCGGTATATCATTTATATTTTTTGCTTACAGTTATTTAATTTAGATCTAAATAATTTGGTATAATAATCATGTCTTCTTTTAAAACGAAGATGAATGGTCCATATCCAGTGGATTTAATTCAACCAAAGTTCTTCTCAATCCAAACACTTCTTATGTCAACAAGTTTCGCAAGAGGTAAGAGTTTTGTCTTACAAATATATTGTTTTATAAAGCCAGTTTCAAAAAAAATATATATTGTTTTATTAATAATTTTTGAAAACTAAAATATGGACTTGTGTGTTTTTTTTATAAAAAGCTTACCATCAGATAAGCTAATGATTACCAATGGTGAATCAAGCCAACTTTCGCTTGGATCTAATATGACCATGTATGATGAGTTTTTTGGCAAAAAGAACAAGAAACTTACAATCTCAGAGATTGTATCGGATTACGAGGTAAGCATAATCAATTGTTTTTTATAAATAACTGAAATTAATTGAGTTATTGATATGTCAATGTGTTTTAATTATTTAAGCATGGAAAATGCATTACATGTGCCACCACTGATTCAATTGATTTGAGTCAAAGTTGGTACTATGCTGCATGTTTTGTATGCAACAAGGCAAGTAACGATGAGGACGATGGAAAGCCACCTGAGTTTGATTGTACGACATGTAACGATATTGTTACAAACGTGAATGCATGGTAAAATACAAACATCACATTTTCTTAATTGGTATATAAGAATTGATTTATATTAACATCAACTTTTTTCTTGAATCGAATTTTGTAGTTACTTTGTTCTTCTTCTAGTTAAGGACAATTCTGAATCAGAAACTAAGTTTCTGATGTTTGATCGACCCTTTGAAAAACTTATCCGTCTCACTGCGAATGTCGTGGTTAAAGAATTTAATGAGGTATATATTTACATATTTTGTTTAACATCTTATCTATCGGTTTGGTTATAAATGTATAGATAATTATTTGTTATTTTTAAATGATGATTGTAGTCCAAAGATTCCGGAACTTTACCTCAATGCCTTACCAATTTGATCGGTAAAAAGGTTTTATTCAAAATCACAATTTATGAAGGCAACAGAAAGAATAAGAATCAACCATTTGTTGTGACACATGCTTGGGCTGATCAAGAGAAGGTTAATCAGTATTTGTCTGAAACTGAACAGGAATTAATTTGACTAATTGTTTATTTATTTGATCTAATCGATAATTGTTTTTATGTTATCTTTGTGATTTTATCTTATTCAGTTGCTCGCGAACTCAACTGACAATTCTGGATCTCATCCTCTTTTGCTGACTAATTCATCTGAGAGTTCAGATCCTTCACTTTGTGACTCGATTACCCCGGTGTCTAAGAAAAGACATGTAGTAATCAAAAAAAAAGATGACAAGTCTTCCACAACAAAAAGATCGAGAGTGGTTTTTGGCGAGGAGGATAGTGAATGATTACCTTGCCTTTGTGTTTACATGCAATTTTTCTACTCATTTGTTTTTTCTGTTTGGGATTTTGGTTGTTCTTCTTTCAAAATTTATTTGATTATCTCTTGGATTTGTTGAGTCTATTATCTTTTGGGTTTTTAATAATGACCATATTCTATTATTGGTTTTATTTTAATATGATTTATTTTACATGTTTTGTTATATCTGTTACTGAATTCGTTTATTTTATACGTTTTGCTTGATTGTTTTATTTGTGTATCCATTTTATGTCTACACAATATAATATTTCCAAATATATTTATATAGTACGAAATTTAAACTATTCCTAGCTATTACCTTAATATTATTACCGTAAAACTGACTTATTAACATCCAGAAACCATTAAATATATGGATTATAATAACGTTATAATTTATAATTATTATGATCATATATTAAAAAATATACATAAATATAAAAGTATTTATAGTTATGTACCTAAATATAAAAGTATTTTATAACTTCTGAATTAAGAGAAACCGTTTTCATCATTTAGTTAATAAATCGAATATTTAAATTAGGTAAAAATTAAATATTCTGGATCACAACTATTAGATACGGTATTTATACATAACAAAACTGTTATATATCTTTAGTAAAGATCTCATTTAAGAAATAAAAATAAGTAATGTATACATTAGTATTTGGTCACTTTCCAATTTTATTAGGTAATTTCTATATGGTAGTTTTGTCAAAAACCCTACTGTCGTCTATAATATTTATATATACAATTTTAGGATAACCTAATGAGCATTTCATCAGCCCCAAAAGAATAAAACAAACAAACCTATTGCTTCTCGATTTGTGAGATAGATATTTTCTTAATGGCGAATTTCGTTCCACTAAACCAATTATCTTTTCAAAAGGTTAATCCTACTATTTGTGTCACTATTGTTCATAAATGGATTTCATACGTTGCTGGGAAGCAAACATACTTTTGGTTTTGGCAGATGAATCCGTAAGTTATTTCAACCTGATAAGAGCTATAAATCTCTTTTTACACATAATATATTAAACCGATTAAGTAAAACAACTATAATATGTTTTTGTTATGGCAACGTTAACGTTTTGATTCAGTTTGTCTTTCTCGGGGCTGTAAGATGGAAGCAAAGATTGAATATCCAACCAAAGTACAATATGAAATGTTTTTCACCAAAAGCATCTAATCATTCTGTATAACAAAGTTCTTGCTTCAGCCGCAAACGGGTATTAATCGTACAACTAAACATCCACTTAGAGTTATGTTCAAACATGAAACTTTGATGACCCCTGCTGATAGTTTGAGGAAAAGATTATTTTGTGAATTCACAAAATTTGATGACATTCAAACAAAGGATAACACATACTTGATCGGTGAGCCATTCATATCATTTTACGAATGTGTATTTGATACAATATAATTTTCTATTAATATAATGTTTCATATCTCATAGGTTTAGTTGGCTTAGTCCGACGTGTTGAAGATTTGGAAATCATTCATAAAACTGGTCCAAATCCATTTAAGATTAAATTCCAACTTATTGATGAAAGGTATTTAATAATCGCTAAACATATAAGATACCCTTTTTATGAGTGTATAGTTTAGACAAATGTCTTGGCTTTTTTATGTGCAGTGGCAATGTCATCCCATGCGTTATGTTTGGTAACCATGCAAAGCAATTGTACAAGGCAATCAAACCTGGACCTGATTCTATTCAGTGTTGTGTTATGCGTTTCTGTAAGATTGACGGCTACCAAGGTTTTCTACCTCATCTCTGTCATTATTATGTACTGTATATTTTAATTAGTAGCAACTCACCTCTAATTGTATTTAGTTATACACTTTATACATAGGTAAAAAATTTGTCACATCTGTTGACGAAATAACTGAAGTGCTTATTGACAATGATATCCCGGCCATTACTAAGTGGGACTATTTTATGTAAGTTTTAAATTAAATCAATCCTACATAATATTAATCATTTGGATATAAATCTTCTGACTAATTGTTTTCCGATCATTTGCAGGTACAAGTGGCATCTCTGAATAATCTAAAACCATGATTAAGATCATTATTCGAAAAGTGAATGATTTGCTATAGTAAGTTTTTTATTATATTTTATTTTGATATAAAGACTATTTGATTTGATTTTTATCGTTAATTGTCTCCGGTTTAATTTGATATTACAAATTCTCATACAAAATCATACAACCAAATATCGTAATACCAATTCATTCATAACCGGGGCCATTGAAGAAATTTTTTATAATGAAATATTACATGTTCTTAATGTTGTTTTTATACGAATACATGACGATGACTGTCTAACGATATATGTATAAATATCATTCACTTATACATTTGTAATAGTACATATTAATCAATTACTATAAATGTGATAATATATCATTAGTATCGCCTACAATATATATATATATAGTTACTGATTTAGATATTAATTTAGATACTTTAATATTTACTTAAATTTTTTATTTCTAAAATTTCTCAACAGACTTTCTTATATCAGATATTCTGTTATAAATATATCTAAAAACCAAAAAAAAAAGTTCGGTAGATAAGGATATATTCCATAGTATATAAATATTGCACTTTACTAACTTAGAGATAAATTAATAGAAAATCTCTATATATATAATTTGTAGTTTGCAAATCCCAACTATGATATCATGGATTCAAAATGTACGGATTTTCTTGATAGCAGAGAATTAACAAATATTTCGAATTTACAGTGTGGTTTAGGTAAATGGCGAATCAAAGGTCGAATTCTTAGAAGGTGGAGCAAGTTTATTTCCCCATCCGTTCCAACGGTCGATCTCATATTGGTAGACGAACGGGTTAGTATTCAGATTTCGATTACTAATCTATATTCAGCTCTTAGAAGTCATTTCATGCTATATTTGTGGAAAGTCTTTTTATTATTATAAAATCTCCTCGCAGGGTTCAAAAATTCATGCGATAATTCCTAAGAAATTTTGGCAACCATCTTGGACGATAATTATTCTTGAGGATACTACAGTTATCATTCAAACGTTTAAGGTTCGTTTTTGTACGAATTAACTTCGCGAAACATCTCATCCTCGTGAAATTTTGTTTACTGAGCAAACATCCGTAGAAAGGGCTGCCGGTGGGGTTGATAGTTTTTTCTTTCATTTTATCCCATTCACCAAAATTTACATGGGCGAGCATAAAATTAATACAAGTCTTGGTAAGTGTGTTTACAAATATACTTTAAAATTATATAATTCTTTTATTAAATCGTACGCAATTTTAATTGTTTTTTTTTTCATTTTCTGGGTTAGATATCTTCGGAAGAGTTATTAATGTTGGTGCTCTGCAGCGATGGTACCTTCCATCAGGTTTCTCTTGGAAAAATATTCATTTTGATTTGATGAATAGCAGGTTAGATACATTGCTTATTATATGTGTTATAGAGTAGATAATAATTTAATGGTGTGATTCAAGTATTGTATTATAATGTCAAAAAGACGTCTGTCATCATCACCATAACCCCCAAACTGTACCATCATACCCTGGAGATGTCAGAAACGACATGCGAAGATCGCCGATCTAGATACACAGAAAACAACATAGTTAGTGCCCACACTTACCTGGCCTAACTATATGGCCCTGATTTAACTAACGCTGTCTTGGAGTTTTTCAGATCTAACCAACTCCTTAAACAATGGAATTGCACTATTTTATCCTTGATTCCGAAGAAGGTCGGAGCGGACAGACCGGCTGACTTCAGGCCCATCTCTCTGTGCAATGTGGTATACAAGGTTATTGATAAGATCATTGCGAGAAGACTACAACAAGTAACGCCATTGATGGTCTCAAACTCGCAATCTGCATTTGTTAAGGGGCGTCTCTTGGTCGAAAACGTGCTCTTGGCTACTGAAATGGTCCATGGGTTTAACAACTCAAATATTTCAAAGAGAGGTCTACTAAAGGAGGACTTGAGAAAGGCCTTTGACTCAGTCAACTGGAATTTCATCATTCAGATTCTTGAAACAGCAGACTTCCCTCCAATGGTTATCAACTGGATCTCAGAATGTCTCAAAACGACTTCATTTTCTATTAATGTGAATGGCGAGCTATGTGGGTTCTTCAAAGGAGGAAGAGGAGTGCGACAGGGAGACCCTATCTCCCCCCCTCTCTCTTTTTTATTGCGATGGAAGCCTTCTCCAATCTCCTCACCTGAAACTTTGAGTCGGGTTCTATTGGTCTTCATCTTCTTGGTCACAACCCGAGAGTAACTCACCTGGCCTTTGCAGATGACGCAATTATCCTGTTTGATGGAAAACCATCCTCATTACACGGTATTGCTTCAACTCTTGATGTCTTCACTTCTATATCGAGACTATCAATGAACAAAGATAAGACAGACCTTTTCGTGGCGGGATTGAACCCTCAGGAATCTGAAGCTCTCAACATCTTCGGTTTCCGAAAGGGTCCCCATAAGGTATCTCGGTTTGCCTCTCCACCATAGGAAACTGAGGAAGGCGGATTACTCCCCCTTTACGGACAGGATCATAGAAAGGTTCAATAGCTGGACGATTAAATGTCTCTCTTTCGCCGGCAGAATTCGGTTGATCTCTTCAGTTATATACAGCTTGGTCAACTTCTGGTTCAATGCTTTTTCGCTCCCTAAGGCTTTCCTAAAGGAGATAGAAAAGCTATGTAATCACTTTCTTTGGGCAGGGGATTTGAATAAACGCACCACCGCAAAGGTATCTTGGAAATCTGTCTGCTTACCTAAATCAGAGGGCGGTTTGGGATTAAGGAACTTTGTGGATTGGAATAAGGCTCTAAATCTTAAGCTGGTGTGGCTGTTGTTTGCTTCCAATGGTTCACTTTGGGTAGTGTGGACTCAAGAGCCTAGGCTAAAATGACAGAGTTTAAGGGCTGTTGAAGCAAAGCCTTCAGATTCGTGGATATGGAAGCCACTATTATCTCTTAGGAACGTGGCCAAAACCTTCATGATTTGTGAAGTGGGAGATGGGAGGAGTGCAAGCTTTTGGTTTGATAATTGGTCGGAGCTTGGACCGCTATATGACCTCTTGGGTCAGCATGGGCCGCAAAGAATGGGTGTCCCCCTTCGTAGTTTGGTGGTGGATGCTTACTACTCTCGCGACTGGAGTCTGAATCTGAGGACCAAGAATACAAACTTCAGGACAGTAAGAGACACCCTCCAGTCTATGGCACCTCTGGATGTTGCTACGGGCCATGACCAATATTATTAGATGGTTCCAAATCAGAATGCTACAATTTTCTCAACCAAAGCCATGTGGGAAGCTATTCGACCAAGAGGACCTGAGCAACCTTGGTTTAAGGCGGTTTGGTTCACGATTGGAGTGCCCAAACATTCATTCAATTTCTGGGTAGCAACTTGGATCGCCTTCCGGTATATGTGTGGCTAGCAAGCTGGAGAATTGACATAAATCAAACCTGCGCTCTCAAGCTCTATTTCTGCACCTTTGTCTTACCCATCATAGGAGATGCATCACGTATTGTTCCAATAACTGTGTCACGTTCTGATCCAATAGCTATGTCACGTTCTGTACCGCTGTGTCGAGTTCTGTTCCATAGGGTTCTTAAACCAATCATCAATACATCTTCAATTCTCACCAACTTCTAAGCAAACAGACAAGATGAGAGAACTTAGAGATGGAATTTTCAATTTCAGATTGGTCAATCGAAGAACTAAAAATTGAGAAATATAGCATTTAGGAATAATTTACAGCGAGAATCACGATTCCTTAACAGAGAGACGCTCCATTTTTCTGGCGTAAGCCAAATGAATCCCTTGAGCCGTCTCTTGAGCCATAGCTCTGCATATCATTCTCCGGGAATAACTCATTCTCTCCGACGGAAAATTCAGAGAAACCCTCTTCGTACGAGGAGGAGAGGATGTAGGAGACGAGAAGAGACTTTTCTTCGGTGAATTTGTGGTAAGGAGAGAACAAACGACGGTTGATTTCTGCAACGGCAGTTGATTAATTAACTAGAAATAACTTAGATGAGCAATTTGACTATTCGCAAAGAAATTTGGCTTAGGAGAATTGTGAATGAAAGAACCTGAGATTAATGCTCGTTTAGAACTCTAGGATTCGCAACGAAAGTTGGCTTGCTAGGTTGTTAGACATAGATAATATTTGCAACGAAAGTTGGTCTGTTATAATTCTGTGATTCTAGTTCTAGAAAAGTTCTTAATTAGATCCCGATTGATTGATTAGCCTATGTTCCTGATTTCCTGAGAACTCCCTTGACCTGACGCCTTCGCCTTCTGATTTACAAACCGTTTACTTGCTTTCTGCTCTGATTTACTGCTTTCTACTGCTTTACCTAGCTTAACTTGATGTTCTATAATTTATCGTAAGGTCTAGAGTCTTTGTGGATTCGATACCCTATATACTACTAGTTCACGTCTGTGCACTTGCAGTGTAGATTTAGGGATTAAAACTCTGATCGTATCAAGTTTTTGGCGCCGTTGCCGGGGACTCTTTTGAGTCTTCGATAGATTTGAACTTAGGGTTTAGACTAGGTTTTTCGTTTTTGTTACTAATTTTTCTTTTTCTTGCGTTTCAGGTACGCCTGTAATCGCACTGCATCGATCGACACGGTCCTGTGTGTCGATCGACATCGTTCTCGCATTGCATCGATCGACGCTGTTCCTGCATCGATCGACACAAAGCGAAACCAGAGATACCGAGCACTTGAATGTTTAGCAGGTTTTTCTCTATGGAACCTGTAATTCTGATTTGCAGTAAAGACGGCATTTTACGAGACCAAGAGGGTCACATACGCAACGCGAAGGGTCAGAAACTGGATGGGGAAGGAAACCCCATCATACCAGAGGTTGTCGTGGGCGCGGAACCTACACAGCAAGAGGCTGGTCAGAAGAAGACACTTGCTGACTATAACAGACCAGATCTATTCTATGCTAATTGGTCTGCGATTCGACCACCTCCATTTTCCAGAGCTGAGTTTAGGCTGAAACTAGAGTACTACGCATTGGTTGGTCAGCATCATTTCCATGGTCTTTCTAGTGAGCATTCTATGGATCATATAGACACATTTGAGGAATTGGCTAGCAATATCAAGGCTGAGGGAGTCTCTTTAGATTATCTTTTCTGTAAGCTCTTCCCATTCTCTCTTAAAGGAGAAGCAGCTCACTGGTTGAAACAACTACCACCAGGATCTTTGACCACTTGGGATGCAGTTAAGAGTGGGTTCCTTAGACACTTTTATGACGATGCTAGATCCGAACAGCTTAGACATGACCTCTTGACATTCGAGAATGGACCTAAAGAGGCCCTGAAAGCAGGTTAGGCGCTTTTCAAGATGTACCAGAGAGATTGTCCACATCATGGCTTCTCTGAGGTTCAGCTGCTGAGTGCATTTTTCAGAGGTTTGGACTTTTGGTATCAGAAAGCTATGGACGCAGCAAGTGATGGGAACTTCTATACCAAGATTCCAGAGGAAGCTAAAGAGCTTATTGAGAACTTGACAACTAGCAATAGTGTCAAGAATGCTGACAAGGAGAGGCAGAGATCTAGTGGCAGAGATGATAGCTTGCAGATAGCTGATATAAGGGACAAGGTGGATTCTGTCCACAGCATCCTTGTTAGGAAGGGGCAAATCTGATCTGATGCAATAGCTGGAGAATTTGCAGAGGTGAATTATATAGATGGAGCTGATTATCATGGACAGACATATAGAAATCAACAGAGACAAGCTCTGAGATCGAATGATTATGGCTATTCATCTCACCAAGCCTCCCCGTCCAATGAAAAGACAAAGATTGAGTCCATGCCTGAGAAGCTACTTCTTGGACAGAATAAGATGACACAAGATCTGAATGGAAAGATGGACTTCATGTATCAGGATCTGAGTGAAAAATTGGAGACTTTGACAAGCAGAGTTGATAATCTGGATGCTAAGATAACGCAAGTGGAAGCCAGTATACAGACAGAACATGTTAAGACAGATTTGGCAGAAGATGGAGCTGAGCAGAATCAAGATACTAAGGCTTTGGAGATGAAAAATCCAAGACATTCTCGAGATGAAGATACTGCATCGATCGACACACATGTGTGTCGGTCGACACAACTTTCGAGTGTCAGTGTCGATCGACATCACTTTAGTGTCGATCGACACCATGGGCGTGAGCAGCCAGTCTCTCCAGGGAAGCCGATTGTAGCTGAAGAAAGAGTCTACAGACCGAAGATTCTTTTCCTAGGAAGTCCAAGCAAGAGATTTAGTTGGAACAGTGCATGAAGATGATGAGAGATAAGCTAAATGAAGCCCAACTGATTGATATTGTTAAGAACATTCCTATGGTAAGGAGATGTGTTACAGACATAATTTCTAGTAACATGACTGAAGAAGAAGGTGTCTTGATGGTCTCTGAAGTGTGCGATGCTTTTATTCATGGTAGGATTCCTGAGAAGCTAAAGGATCCAAGGGGGTTTATGTTAGACTGTTCTATCTACAAAGACGGATTTAAGAGGTCTTTTGTGATCTTGGCTCAAGTGTGAATCTCATGCCATACTCTGTGGTTGCGAGATTGGGACTGATGGATTTTCATCCCACTAGGATCGCTCTTCTCCTAGCCGATCGATCAAAGAGATATCCAGAAGGAGTTCTTGAGAACATCCTGTTGGAATTATGTCCAGTAATCTCTGTACTGTCTCTAGAAAGTAAGAGTATGTCAATGATCAGACATAAGTCATATAATACTGGGGGTCATGATGGCTTGCTAGAGTCCGCTCATGATCTATAAGTCTTGGACTTATTGCCTTTATTATATGATCCCATATGGGTCACACGCCTAAGCTAACAGGAAACTATGAAGGAACGGTTCAGCAGAAGTACGGTAAAAGTGCTAGGCATTTACTGTACTTAGAGAGGATAAAGGGCCTGATTAAATCTAAGGGATTTAATCAGACTGAGAATTGGGCCCAAAAGCCCAAAAGGAACTAGGCATAAGTTTTATGATTAAAACTTAACCTAGCCACTTTTTCTCCCAAGCCTTCTGCGCCTCTCTCTCTCTCTTTCTGCGCCTCCCACCTCCTTGATCTAGCAGCCAATTTCCTGAAGTGTGCGTGTGTGAACCTTTGGAGGAGCTGTCTCTTGGCGGTTCTGCTGATCTCTGACCCATACCTCTCCATTCCGCTGCATAACAAGGTATTAGGTGAGATCTTTTATGATTCAGCAAGAGAACCTAGATCCAAGCATGTTTAGTAGGATCAATCAATGAGTAATTGAATCAGGATAAACTAAACAATCCTTCAGTGGTATAAGAGCCATTGGTTCTATTAGGATTTCTTGTTTAGAATCATGTTTAGGTTGTTTAGAAGTGTTTGAATCAATCTATGATAAGAAAACACTTAAGAAACATAAGAATTAAAACCTAAACTAGAAATCGCATGATCCGATCTATATGAATCGGTATGCGTCGGAATGATGATCGCCAAAGGATCACCATGTCCGGATCGTGTGAGGCACGGTGGACCGATGAACCGAGTGGATCGCATGGATCGATCGAACGATCGCATGGATCGACCCGAACCGATCGCGTCCCGTCCCGCTGCCTCTCGTCCGATCACGCGTTCCGTCCCGATCACACAACCCGTCACGTCCCGATCGTGTGAGGCTTGCGGCCGTCCCGATCGCGTGATGCAAGCGGCAATCCCGAACGTGATCGTTTCACGTGACCTAATGGTCGGTTCGGTTTGGCTCGTGCCGGTTCGGTTTAGCTTGTGATGGTTCGGTTTAAAAATAATTAAAATCTTAATCGTCACGGTTTAATAATTACAGACTTAATAAAATTTATTAGATCTGGTTAAACCGTGATAAGAAATCCAAAGTCGTAAAATTGGATTTAGTGCCTAAACCAGTGGTTTTCTAATTTGATTTGGTTGGACCAAATAAATTGAGAAAATCCGGTTTAGTAAATAACCGGTTGACAATTGTGGTCATCGTAGTAATTAATTTTGGTTAGACCAATTTTAATGAACCAGACCGGTTATGTCATTTAATTGGACAATTGGGTTATGTCTTGGACATAGACCAATTCTTGGGCCATGGGCCAAGAAGTTAAAACAATTGGGCCAGTTATTTGAGTCTTTTCTTCACATTTATTTTAAAATTCATTTAATAATTAAAATTTGATTTTAAAATTAATCAGTTTCCAAAATTTCAAATTAGAAAGTTTCTTAGAATAGAAGTTTCTAGATTTGCATGTTTTGGATTATAGGAAATTTCTATAGTTAGAAAGTTTCCAATTTTAGGAAGTTTCCAATTTTATAAAGTTTCCAAATTCAGTAGGTTTCCAAAAATGGAAAGTTTCCAAAAATAGTAATCTTCTATTTTGGGAATGAAATTTTAAGAAAACCTATAAACCTCAAATAATATCAAGCGTTGGATGTCTTGTCCAGATTATGTCAGCTGTTGAAGCCCATTCAATCGTACACACGGCCTTACAGTGTGAGGGTGTCTATCTTTTGCGTGGGTAAGACAGTTTGTGATTCATTGATGTCATTGGGAGTCCCAGACATTAGTGATTACATGACTGTATAGTCTGGTTTTCTTGACTAGGCCATCGGGAGTCCCGGGCCCTGAGACATCAGAGTGGATTGGGCCTCGGGCCCAGATTCACAACCAAGAGTTATATCGCGGATATAATTAGCCGAAATAGGGCTTACCGATATAAGCTAAGGTTGGGTGACGGCCAGTGGCCCACTTTGATCTTAGTTATATGTGGATCTTGGAATCATTATATTCTATTGAGGGTAACTGATGTTATTGAATATAATGCGATATTAATCATATTAAATATAATGCGAGATTAATCATATTGAACATATTAACTAAAATCCTTTTATCTTATATTTCAGCTATGACTACAACAAGCACACAAAACACATTCTCAATCCGGTCTGTTCTCGACAAGGAGAAGCTGACTGGAACGAACTTCCTGACGTGGTCAAGGAACTTGAGGCTGGTCCTCAAGCAGGAGAAGAAGGAATATGTCCTTCGTGATCCCCTCCCCGAGAGGCCTCCTAACAATGCCGCTAGGAATCTGCATAATGCTTGGGAAAAGCATTTGTCAGATGAAAATGATGTCTATTGCCTGATGTTGGCGACCATGACTCCTGAGCTGCAAATGCAGTTCGAGAGTGTGCTGTCACCCATCGAGATAATGGCAAGCCTGAAATCGCTTTTTCAGGAGCAGGCAAGGACTGAGAGGTTCCAGACAGTTAAGAACCTCTTGGACTGTAAGATGGCTGCAAATGCGGCAGTGAGTCCTCATGTCTTGAAGATGATGGGTTATCTCGATCATCTTCAGAAACTCGACTGCCCTATCAGCCAGGAACTTGCCTGCGACATCGTTCTGCAGTCTTTACCTGCAAGCTATGATCAGTTCATCCTGAACTTCAATATGCATGGCTTGAGTAAGACATTCTCTGAGCTTCACGGAATGCTCAAGACTGCAGAGCCCAATTTGAGGAAAGCCAAGGACCCCAATGTGCTTATGGTGCAAAAGGGCAAGGGCTTTAAGAAATCCTCTGCCAAGGACAAGGGAAAGGCTAAGGCTGTTCAAGTCTCGGACAAGGACACGCCAAAGCCCAAGCCCAAGTCCAAGGCTGGGCCTACTAACATCTGCAGGTTCTGTAAAGAACCAGGGCATTGGATGAGAGAATGTAAGAAATTCCTGGAAGGTCTAAAGGAATTGAAGAAGAAGACTCTGGAGACTTCTTCATCAGGTATTTTTGTTATAGAAGTTAATACAACTACTTCTGATAATACCTCATGGGTTATGGATACTGGTTGTGGGGCTCATATTTGTACTAATATGCAGGCACTCAGCAACAGTAGGAGGCTGAAGCAAGGACAAGTGGAGCTACGAGTTGGGAATGGAGCGAAAGTTCCTGCACTAGCTGTAGGCACATACTTGTTGTCTTTACCTTCGGGATTGGTTTTAGAACTCAATAATTGTTATTTTGTACCTGCGATAAGCAGAAATATTATTTCAATTTCATTGTTGGATTTGGAAGGTTATGATTTTTCAGTTAAGAATAAATTATGTTCCTTCAATCGCAACAATTTGTTCTATGGTTGTGCCCCTCTTACAAATGGGCTTTACATACTTGATCAATCCGCGCCAATTTATAACATTAATACCAAACGGTTCAAACCTAATGAGGAGAACCGAACGTTTCTATGGCATTGTCGTTTAGGGCACATCAGCGAGAAACGCATTAAGAGGCTCCATACGAATGGACTTCTTGGCTCGTTTGACTTTGAGTCATGTGAGAAATGCGAATCCTGCATGATGGGCAAAATGACGCGGGCCCCCTTTAATAAACCTAACGAGAGGGCCAGTGATTTATTGGGCCTGATACACACTGATGTGTGTGGCCCAATGTCCACAAATGCAAGAGGAAACTATCAGTACTTCATTACCTTCACTGATGACTTCAGTAGGTATGGATATGTTTATTTTTTTTTTTTAGTCGAACCATTCAGTCTTTCATTAATAAAACTCCATCAAAAGAGGAGGGATTACAAGATAATTCATAAACAAAACCCAAAGATTTGCCAACCAACTAGCTAAATAAACATGATAGAAGTAGATACGCTTTATCAAAAAAAGGCATGAGGAATCGAAGAAGACTAAGATCCCATGAATATCTTGATCAGCTGCATCCGACACACTCGTAAGTGCGTTAGTCTCTGAACTAAAGCCAGAGAAGATGTCTGCTACAAAAGCAGAGAAGAAACCTGCAACAGAGGCAGGAAGGACAAAACACCGGGAGGAAAAACCTTGCAATACCGATGTGTCTTGATCAACCAAACCACTTAAACTCAGTGGAACTTTTGGAAAGAAGAGACAATACATGTCCAATGGAACCAGCATCTCAAGAACAAGTGATTTAGTTGGCAACACTCCTTCACACCAAGGAAGAGAGGCCCAACATATCACACAAGAGTCCATAAAGATCTGGAAGACATTCGCAGGGAGGAAGCTCGAAGAGACTGAGAATCCAGCAAAGGATATATCCAGCCAACGAGGATGGCTTAATTTCGGAGGTGAGGAGTAGCTGAAGACCAACAGATTTGGCAGATCTGATGACTCTGGCGGGAATAGCGGCTGCAAAGGAAGCAGCAACAGACGGAGGCCGGAAGAAGGGAGCAGAGGTTGACCGGGACGGCAGCGGCGGACGGGATTGTGGGGGTATGAGCTAACGGCGATGGCATGACAAATCAAAAGGGGAGACCCACAAGAGCTTGCCAAAGACACAAAGGTGGAGATACACAGATTTGAAAAGGGATACGGAGGTGACAGAGGGAAGGTGAAGTCGATGGGATAGCTTAACTCAAAAGGATGGGTATGGGGGAGATGGTGAGAGAGAGGGCATGGTGGATGGATGAGGGTGACTGGATCTTGGAATGCAGGTATGGACAAAGAAAGCTTGAGACAGACAAGAGAACATGTCTGAAGTCCGCAATGAAGCTTCAACCAGATAGTTTTTGGGGAGGAGCTGCAAACACACATGACAAAGGGGTAGGGAGCCACGGGAAAGGAGAGCTTTGTGAACTCTTGAGACATCGACAGAGGATAAGCGGAACCGGCTACAATGATGCTCAATATGTGAAGCGGCGAAGGTACGCAGTGATGGTGAGAGGAAGAGGTGACTGAACCAAATGAGAGACGGAGATGAAGCGAAGCGAAGCAAGGATGAAACACTTCAGCAATGGATCTGCAAACTGCAGTAAAGGTAGAGACGGCTGTATAAGGTGTAGCAAGGCAAATTCTAATCGAACTAGAAAGACCGAAAGCAAAGGACGGATCTTGAGTTCGGTGGAGCGCTAGAGGATAGGAGGTAGAGGAGGCGACGAGAACCGAGTAAGGGGAGAAAATGGTGGGCGAGTCTGGCGGATCTGGGGGTTCGGGCGGGTCACGGGGAGAGGGAAACTCAGGGGGAGCAAGAGACGACAAACCCGGCGGCGGATCTGGCGGCGGCTTGGATAACAGCGGAGGAAGATACGACTCCATGGACACACCAGCGAAGGAGAGGAGTATCACCATGACTCAGGCGGAGGAGGGAAGAGGCGACGACACGGCGGAGGAAGCCATTGGATAGGGTGCGGCGGCTTCTTGGAGAATGGGCCTGAGAGGGTTTCTAGGGCGACACAATCAGAAATTACGGCTCCAGGCCACCGGTTGATATGTTTATTTAATGAAACATAAGTCTGAATCGTTTGAGAGATTCAGAGAATTCCAAAATGAAGTACAAAACCAACTTGGCAAAAGCATTAAAGCTCTTCGGTCCGACCGAGGAGGAGAATACTTGAGCCAAGAGTTCAGTGATCATATAAGAGAGTGTGGGATAGTTTCCCAACTCACTCCTCCTGGAACACCTCAATGGAATGGTGTATCTGAGAGGAGAAATCGGACCTTATTGGATATGGTTCGGTCTATGATGAGTCACGCAGACCTTCCAATATCCCTTTGGGGATATGCTCTGCTAACAGCAGTGTTCACTCTAAATAGAGCGCCATCAAAAGCAGTAGCAAAGACACCATATGAATTATGGAATGGAGAAACTCCAGTGCTGTCTTATCTTAGAATTTGGGGTTGTGAAGCCTATGTCAAGAGATTGATCTCTGACAAGCTTACACCAAAGTCTGATAAATGCTACTTCATTGGTTATCCGAAGGAGACCAAGGCTTATTACTTCTACCTACGTTCCGAGAACAAGATTTTTGTTGCCCGAGATTGTAATTTTCTTGAGAGGGAGTTTCTCTCTAAGAAAAACAGTGGGAGTAAGGTACTGCTTGAAGAAATTCAAGATGAACAGGATACTGCTCAACCTAATGAGGAAGAGCAGCAGGAGGACCTACAAGAAATTGTAGAGCCTGAACCTGTAGTACCTGAAGTTCGAAGATCCGGGAGGATCCGTCACGAACCCGAGAGATATCAAGGATTCCTCGTGACTAACTGTCATGATCTTCTGATCATTGATGGTGATGAACCATCGAACTTTAATCAAGCCATGATGGGCCCAGATTCCTCTAAGTGGCGTAAGGCCACTGATTCCGAAATGGACTCCATGTCGGTCAACCAAGTGTTTTCGTTGGTTGACTTACCCGCTGGTGTAAAAGCCATCGAGTGCAAATGGATCTTCAAGAAGAAGATTGACGTGGATGGAAATGTCCAGATTTATAAAGCCAGGTTGGTGGCAAAAGGTTTCAGACAAGTTCACGGTGTGGATTATGATGAAACCTATTCCCCAGTGGCTATGATGAAATCTATTCGGATTCTACTAGCAACTGCAGCTTTTCATGATTATGAAATTTGGCAGATGGACGTGAAAACCGCCTTCCTGAATGGTATTCTGGAAGAGGATGTGTATATGACACAACCTGACGGTTACATAGATTCAAAGAATGCTGGGAAAGTATGCAAGCTTCATAAATCCATTTATGGATTGAAGCAAGCATCGAGGAGCTGGAATCTTCGTTTTGATGAAGCGATCAAGCAATTTGACTTCATCAGAAACGAAGAAGAACAATGCGTGTATAAGAAAACTAGTGGGAGCAAGATAGTATTTCTTATTCTGTATGTCGATGACATACTGCTTCTCGGAAACGACGTACCAATGCTGCGGTCGGTAAAGGACTGGCTTGGAAGTTGTTTTTCCATGAAAGACATGGGTGAAGCCGCATACATTCTTGGAATAAGGATCTACCGGGATAGATCTAAAAGGCTGATAGGCTTGTGTCAAGATTCATACATTGACAAAGTCCTGCATAGATTCAGCATGGCAGATTCCAAGAAGGGCTTCACGCCAATGGTACATGGCACAACGCTAAGCAAGAAGCAGAGCCCTACAACGGCTGCTGAGCTTGAGCGCATGAAGAATATTCCTTATGCATCTGCAATAGGATCTGTCATGTATGCCATGATCTTTACTCGTCCTGATGTTGCTTATGCATTGAGCATGACGAGTAGATACCAGTCAAATCCAGGTGAAAACCATTGGATTGCCGTCAAGAATATCCTGAAGTATCTAAGACATACTAAGGATAAGTTCTTGGTGTACGGTGGAAGTGATGTGCTTAAAGTCAGTGGATTCACTGACGCAAGTTTCCAGACAGACCAAGATGATTTCCGGTCACAGTCCGGTTATATCTTTTGTCTGAATGGCGGTGCAATCAGTTGGAGAAGCTCCAAGCAAGACACCGTTGCTGATTCCACTACAGAAGCTGAATATATCGCCGCTTCAGAAGCAGCGAAGGAAGCTGTTTGGATACGAAAGTTCATTATTGAACTAGGTGTGATACCAAATGCGGCTGAGCCTCTGGCACTGTTTTGTGATAACAATGGTGCTATTGCTCAGGCAAAGGAACCAAGATCACACCAGAAATCCAAGCATGTACTAAGAAGATTTCACTTGATACGTGACATCATTAATAGAAAGGAAGTCAAGATCAGCCGAGTTCAGACAGATGATAACGTCGCTGATCCATTGACAAAGCCACTCCCAAGACCTAAGCTCGAGTTCCTGACTGAAGCTGTAGGCATTAGAGACATTGAAATGTAATCTAAATTTGAGTGGGAGTTTGAGGGCTTTATTTAGTTATTGATATGTTCTTGTAAAACATTTTAAGATGTTTAAATAAAATTATTATTTCAAGATTATTTTAACTGTGATGAAATAATCGTTCCAAAATGATATAAACCATCATATAGGTCATCGAAGTAAGTGACTTGATCTTGAGTCATCGAAGTCATTTAGCTTGATCATGAGACCCTATATTTGATAGATGGCTTATATCATCCTGTCCCTAGTCGAAGGTTGTTGAAATTGGAACACCAACAACCGCGTGAGACTAGATTGGTATGTGACTTATGACAAAGTCTCAGGATGTCATAGATGCACGGCATCAAAGTCAGTACATAGGTGTATGTTGGGGTACATACGACCGGACATGACCCGATTATAAGAACTCTTCAGGATATTTATATCTGTGTCATAAGAGATTCCTACTACGACTATAGAGTATAGTCCTTAGACCTGAGTTCGCATGCATGTGACTGCACATGAACTGATGCGCTTTGATCATTGTCTAACACTGTCGTTAAGCGATAGTTATAAGGACCTTGTTTGGGTGTATTATGAAATGAGTAGTTTACAGTGATGGAACAAGACGGGATTTGTCCCTCCAATATAAATGGAGTGAATATCTCTAGGCCAATCGGAGGTTTGAATACTGAAAATGCATGGCCATGCTCAAACGGACTGTCCCGAGTCGTTTGGATTGTCAGTATCAAATCAGAGTCCGATGAACATGATTAGGCTTTATAAGGATGACACTCATCTTGCCTTATGACTAATCGAGATATTGAGACAAAAGGAATATGAATACAGAGATTCCAGTACAAGTGGGAGATTGTTGGAATTATGTCCAGTAATCTCTGTACTGTCTCTAGAAAGTAAGAGTATGTCAATGATCAGACATAAGTCATATAATACTGGGGGTCATGATGGCTTGCTAGAGTCCGCTCATGATCTATAAGTCTTGGACTTATTGCCTTTATTATATGATCCCATATGGGTCACACGCCTAAGCTAACAGGAAACTATGAAGGAACGGTTCAGCAGAAGTACGGTAAAAGTGCTAGGCATTTACTGTACTTAGAGAGGATAAAGGGCCTGATTAAATCTAAGGGATTTAATCAGACTGAGAATTGGGCCCAAAAGCCCAAAAGGAACTAGGCATAAGTTTTATGATTAAAACTTAACCTAGCCACTTTTTCTCCCAAGCCTTCTGCGCCTCTCTCTCTCTCTTTCTGCGCCTCCCACCTCCTTGGTCTAGCAGCCAATTTCCTGAAGTGTGCGTGTGTGAACCTTTGGAGGAGCTGTCTCTTGGCGGTTCTGCTGATCTCTGACCCATACCTCTCCATTCCGCTGCATAACAAGGTATTAGGTGAGATCTTTTATGATTCAGCAAGAGAACCTAGATCCAAGCATGTTTAGTAGGATCAATCAATGAGTAATTGAATCAGGATAAACTAAAAAATCCTTCACATCCCTCTCAGAGTTGGAAACCACTTTATTCCAACGGACTTTGTGGTGCTGAAGTATGAGATTGAGCCTGATGATCCTCTACTGCTTGGTAGATCATTCTTAGCTACTGCTGGAGCTGTGATTGAAGTGAGACGGAGTCGATTGCTCTCCACCTGGGAGATCAGCCTTTGGAGTTCAAGATGGATAGGTTGCAGAGATCCACCATTGATGGACAGAGCTTCAGTGTGGAAGTGGAACCAGAGATTCCTGTTGGAGAAGAGAAGATGGCAGTTCATTCTGAACTTGCTCTAACATCTTCTGATCCTGCAACTGCTCTTAAGCAGAAATCTCCAGATCTCTTCCATCCACCAAAGCAAAGGTATGAATCTTTTAAACTCAAATCTCCTAATCCCTCAGCTGTGAATGCAGGAAAATGCAGTATCCCACCCACGCTTCACTCCCGCCCTGGTTCTGTTCGCTCTTTCCTTGGGAGATCTCATGATCCGAATGCTTATATGCCACCTTGGATGAAGAGACATTCACAGAGACACTCCAAGTCTCTGTTGAATCCCCCATAAGTCCGACCTCCTTTCTATAGTCAAGCTACTGACTAAAAACAAGCGCTGAGTGGGAGGCAACCCACTGTTAGGTTCGTTCTTGTTTTCATTTTTCGTTTTGATTTGGTGTTTTGATTTTTCTGTTTTGGTGTGTTCAAAGGCGTGAGAAACAGGCATAATCGCATTGCATCGATCGACACACCTAGTGCATCGGTCGAGACAAATGCGATTTACGGTTTGCCGATTCAATTACGGTTCAGACACCGGTTATCTACTTAACCGTGGGCATAATCGCCTTGCATCGATCGACACCCTAGTGGCATCGATCGACACAGGCCGACGACAGGTAAGTGATCTGACCCTTTTTTGGTTTGTTTTCATTCCGTTTTTCTTTCTCACCGAGCCTAGGCTTGACACTACTGGGGACAGTGTGTTTCAAGTGTGGGGGAGGTAGCTACTGACGCACCGCTTTTGTTTTCTTAGAGTCAGTCCAAATTTGTTTTATTGAGTCAAATTGAGTAGGAAACAAGGACTTTTTGAGGAGATTACCACACTCGCAGGAACTTAAGTGACCATTGGATGAGTTGCAGATGATCTCTGACTATTAGAAAACCCAACACATACCAGCCTACTGAGGACACCCATATCACTTCAGGTATTCAGAGAATCCATTACTTGACTTCAACTTTAACTTGACTTAATTTTCTCACCTAAGGGCTTGGTATACCTTGAGTCGGATTCCTCTGTTAGTTCTGACACAGCTTGTAAACTTGTCCAAGTAAGGTTCCCTTCTCCCCTTCCTTAAAGTAAAAAAAAAAAAAGAGAATAATAAACTGAGGATGAGCTAGTAGCTCCGAAGTGGTCGCGTGAGTGGTCTATTACCTCATGTGCATCCATGGAATGTGTCCAAAGTAAACCCCATAACGGGAAGAGCACTGATAAAAAAAAAATGATACCCAATGGGGAAAAATCAGATGCTAATGAAGGGAAAGAGAATAAGGAACCAGAAAAAGATAGTATGGTGGTCTAGAGCTAACAGAGTAAGAATCCATGTGCCCTTTGATCGATAATCCTTAGGTGAGACCGCACTTAAATGCTTATAGAAGTCAGTAGGGTGAATTTGAATGCTTTGAATGTGATTGTGGAGTTTACTCAGGATAGTTGATAAGTGTGGGGGAAGTACATGTTGGTCTTGATGTTTGCAGGTTCATTTTCATGTGGCTTACTAAGGGGAATCTGAGTGTGGTGCTTCTACGATGAAAATAGTTTCTGAAGTTTTCAAACTTCTTCTCCCGGTCTTGGTTTTATGTTTGCTTAAGGGCAAGCAAAAGCTAAGTGTGGGGGAGTTGATATATCATGGTTTTTAGGACTTTTGATCATGGTATATGTCTTTGTTATCGAGTCTTTCTATGTGTTTTGGAGTCTTTTCAGGTTTTTTACAGGTTTTAGGACATTTGGAGCCTAATTGGACGTTTTGGAAGCATTTGGGTCAATTCTGCACTATTTAGAGATCTCACAGAGTTTACTGGCTGCGTTTTCGCACTGCATCGATCGATGCAGTTCTGCGCATGGTCGACGCAGTGGTCGATGCAGTTCTGCACACAAATTCTGAAATTACAGTTTTTGCCCAGAAACTTCCCAGATTTGCAAAAAGGCCCCAGCTGAGTTTAGATCATTATATTAGGTTTTTTAGTCACTTGTTTAGGCGACGCTTTCAGACATAAGTTTTATTTTACGCAGAGAGAGAGATTTGGAACTCATATTCTTTGTTTCTCTTTTATGATATTTGGTTTTCTATTCATTTTGATTTCTGTTTCATTGATCATGTCTGAGTAGTTCTCCAGTTAGGTTTAGGGATTCTCACAGGGGATTTCATGGAATTTTAGGTTGATCAATCTATAGAGATTCATATATGTTAGTTCTTCATCTAGGGTTGTTCTTAATGCTTGATCTGAATTAGCTACCCAGATTTATGATGTTAGGTTGATTTCTGCAACGACAGTTGATTAATTAACTAGAAAGAACTTAAATGAGCAATTTGACTATTCGCAAAGAAATTTGGCTTAGGAGAATTGTGAACGAAAGAACCTGAGATTAATGCTTGTTTAGAACTCTAGATTCGCAACGAAAGTTGGCTTGCTAGGTTGTTAGACATAGATAATATTCGCAACGAAAGTTGGTCTGTTATAATTTTGTGATTCTAGTTCTAGAACAGTTCTTAATTAGATCTCGATTGATTGATTAGCATATGTTCCTGATTTTCTGAGAACTCCCTTGACCTGACGCCTTCGCCTTTTTATTTATAGACCGTTTACTTGCTTTCTGCTCTGATTTACTGCTTTCTACTGTTTTACCTAGCTTAACTTGACGTTCTATAATCTATCGTAAGGTCTAGAATCTCTGTGGATTTGATACCCTATATACTACTAGTTCACGTCTGTGCACTTACAGAGTAGATCTAGGGATTAAAACTCTGATCGTATCAGGAAGTCACTCCAATGGCTACAACGCCACTTATAATACACCTAGAAAGATCATAGTCGGTGGAGACAAAGTGGACTTATGGTTTCAATTACTCCGATGACATACTTGGTAACTCTTTTTTTTCCACTTAATCTCGTAAATTGTTATTCAAAATCTATATATAGTTTTGGTAGTAGCACATAAGCCAATAATCCTTTATGGATAATATGTTCGCAACAGAACATATTTGATGACAAAGACATACAATATTGGTCAATAATGTATTCTATTTTTCGAAAATAGAACGGTCTAGTTTGCATCATATTTAGGCCACATTTTTGTTGCCAAATTCATAGTTATGGTAGACTGTCGATTATATTAACAACTTTATATTTATAACTATCAACAATTTTTTACTATCAAATGTTTCGCAGAAAACTTTTTTTGACAATAATATTGATGATTTGATAATCTGAATGCAGTGTTCAAATACAACCCACCAGCGCCATTCACTCACAGCGTCTACTTATTTTCGAACCCTTGGAGCTACGGAAAGTGCGATATGAAGAAAGAAAGATGATTGCCTCTCCGAAGCAAGGTGCAGGGAATGGCATTGAGCTTGTTCTTAAAAAAATGAAGCCTTACTACATTTCATGCGGCGAGCACGAAGGTGCTCACTGCAGCAATGGCACCATGAATTTTACCGTCATGCCTATCCTCCCCCGTTGGTAACGTGTTTGGTATTAAAAGCCAATCTCCAACGTCAAAAATATCAAAAATTAGGTTTTCATTTCTTTGTTGTGTCGCAATAAATGAGATCATCAATGTTTATGTTTTTTTTTTTGATCAAACAACCATATATTAAAACTTAAAGCGTTTACACTCCAACAAGGGAGGGAGAAGAAAGGGCTAGAGCTAATGCTGATTTGGCCACATAATCAGCTGCTCCATTACAAGTACGAGAAATAAAGACGAAATCAACAAACTCAAAAGAGTTATTGAAATGGAAGATGTCTAATAAGATATTGACTAACTTCCCTCTACTCTCCTTGGATCTCAACAAGGCAACCATAGTTTGAGAATCCGAAAGAACGACGAGTGAACATGCGTTAGCAGCAGAAGCTGTCATAGCAGCAGAAGCTGTCATAGCAGCTTGATGAATAGCAAGCGCCTCAGCAACGAGCGCAGAAGAAACAAAGTGACGTGAAGCCGAGAAATCCTGTATAGGGCCTCCATTAGGACCGGAGAAAACACCCCCAAAACCACATGTACCTGAAGCAGCATCCCAGGCAGCATCAACATTTACATGTAGGGAGGTCGGGCTTACTGGAGCAATGTATCCTGTCCGGGACGCAGAAGCTAACGGGAGGGTGGTAGACGATCGGATCACCTGGGCAGAAGTCTGAGCATCCTGCCATTCTTTGGCCGAGAGAATAGCTTAACGAAGAACATCCTGGGCTTCAAGACGATGGTTCTGGAAGGTGAGGAGGTTACGGGATTTCCATAACGACCATAGTATCCACGGCCAAAGAGGTATGTGAAGTCCAACCGGAGGTAAGGTGCGCGTGGTGTCACAGAGCTGGCAGAGCAGGGCTTGGGTCGATGATGTACTGAGCACCGGACGTGGGAATACGGGAGCAAGATCCCAGACTAGGCCAGCAAGAGAACATCGTAGAAAGACATGCAAATCATCCTCAAGCATATGACAACGAATACAGTCAAACGGAGGGACTCCACGGGAAGAAAGATTTCCACTTACAGGTATTGCTTTCATGGTAAAAATTAATGGCAAGATTTGGTCATTTTATGACTAAAAATTACAAATGTTTATGTGTTCCCAAACACAATCCAAATGACAAAGCCAATTAGATTGCGATAGCATGTCTTCTTCTTCCTCTTATGATATTTATCTTCTTGCATCTTCTTAAGAAAACTTATATAGCTTTCAGAAGTAAAATCGATTACCATCGGTATGCACATCATGGGTGGCTCACTGCAAGAAAATAGCGTTTTCACGACTGCACTTTTAAGCGCAGAATAGTCGTTAATCGAGGTTTTACGACAAAATTATGACTAAATGTGGTAGTTGTAAATCCATAGTCGTATTATTATTCGGCGAGTTACGACTATTTATACGACTAACATAGGTAATCGTAAAATAGACGTAGCGTTATCGGAAGATATAAAGACTAATTTGTGATAACAATAGCGACATTTGTGCAACTATAGAGGGAGTCCACATGCCGTCGGAGAAATGTTTTCATAAAATTGTCGTTAAACTAGGCGACGACTGAGCGATTAATCACTACAAGAAAAATCTCTATTCTTAGCACACGAAAAACGCCATGGTATGTATATGATGGCGTTTTTGAAAAAGCTATGTCTGCCCCAGCTATAATAGGTCGACCATATATGATAGTGTTTTCCGTCCATGCTATAATATCGTTTACTATAATAGCGATATTTTTTTTGCTATTATTGGATGTAGTTTATGATAGCTTTACTCTAGGACGCTATACATACATTGGTTATAGCATTGTTAAATTGCTTTAATAAATATTATATTAAATATATTTGTAAATTATAATCAATTGAATTTATATTAAAAATATATATAAAATTTTGAAATTTTAATTCAAAAAATGATTTTCATTAATAATCCAAAATCTTTTATACACATATCTCAAATTCCTAATATATTTCTAACATTGTTCCATAGTTTCTTGTATTGTAGTTTCTTTAGTCTCAGGTTCCCTCTAAGCCTCTTCCTCTTATGATATTTATCTTCTTGCATCTTCTGAAGAAAACTTATATAGCTTTCAGAAGTAAAACCGATTACCATCGGTATGCACATCATGGGTGGCTCACTGCAAGAAAATAGCGTTTTCACGACTGCACTTTTAAGCGCAGAATAGTCGTTAATCGAGATTTTACGACAAAATTATGACTAAATGTGGTAGTTGTAAATCCATAGTCGTATTATTATTCGGCGAGTTACGACTATTTATACGACTAACATAGGTAATCGTAAAATAGACGTAGCGTTATCGGAAGATATAAGGACTAATTTGTGATGACAATAGCGACATTTGTGCAACTATAGAGGGAGTCCACATGCCGTCGGAGAAATGTTTTCATAAAATTGTCGTTAAACTAGGCGACGACTGAGCGATTAATATATGTGACTGTATAATATAGTCAGAGAGTAGTCGTAAATATTAGCCACTATGTAGTGACTGGGTAACGACCATTTTAACTACTATCCCACGACTAATCTGAACATCCATATACGATTATGGTAATGATCTCGCCACTATGTGGCGACTGTTATGTGACTGACTAGTGTAGTCACGATTTAGTCGTAGATTATGGTGACATTTTTGCGACTCTTCAGTGACACTTTACAACTGTTTAATGACTAATCTAATGACTATGCAGCGATTACGTGGGACATCCAAATACCATTAATTGACGACTGTTACGTTTGCGTGAAAATAAGAATTTGGTATTATTCTATTTGTCAAATTTACGATTTGGTAATTGGTGATACTTCAATTTACAAGAAATGTAAAAGACATTTTCTTCAAGAAAACATTGAAAACTTTAATTGTTGTGTGTTGTATATATACACAAACGAATATCTACATATGCAAACTCCAATAATAAGGAGTTTTGAATTCATACACCACAAAAGAAGTTCGGTAGACAGAGCGACAAGTAACTCTATGAAGCAGATGGAGTTAAGTTGTACATGTTGGGGGACGGCCGTTTGTATTCACTGCTGGCCTATGAACCTGAAGGAAGTCAAGAAAATGTGGATCACTTTACCGCATATACTTTTCTAACAATGAAAGGCAATCGATATTTTCCTTCTGCTCATTCGCAACTCGGGCGTGATTTGCTTCACGAGCAGCCTGCTCTTCGAATTTATGTTTAGCTTCCTTCAATTGCTCTTGCATGGACACAAACCTTGAAGAGTCTCCTGGCTGCTTGCGCTTGCCCCTCAAAGATTCTCTTTGAAGCTTCTAACTCTTTAATGATTTCCTCGTTTATCCGTCTCAATGGCCTATAATATTAAAGACAGTCCGCGAAACACAATTAAATAAAGAACATAACTTGACTTTATAAATGTGAACTGTGGAAAATATTACTTTATCTCAAGGAAGATGTTCTCATATTCATCTAGTGAGAGTTCCCGATGTCTAAAAGAAGCACAGTTTGAACTTCTGAAGTCTCTCTATCGAGATCTAACAACTTCTTGTCTACGATCTTTTGGAAAGTAGCAGCGATTTTATCTGCCTTCCAATCAACATACGTAGTGTCTGCCTTTGTATGTGTCTTGATCGATACCTCACCAATATTAACATGGCTTCCATATTCCTCTTCCTGCAGTGTTATACCTCAAACAAAGATTATTACAGAAATTTCTAGTTGCAATGTTGTAACAATCATAAACAATAGATATATAATAAAGGTTACTTGCGATTTCAAGCCTGATTTCTAGGTACAACTTGGGCCATGAGAAATGGACGTGCTGTTGGGAATGTCCTGAAATCTACCGTACTATCTCTAGAAAGTATGATAAGTGTCGAGATCAGACATAAGTCATAAATACTGGGTGATCATGATGACTTGCTAGAGCCCGCTCATGATCTATAAGTTTAGGACTTATTACCAGTATTGTATGATCCCAAAGGGTCACACACCATAGCTAACGGGAAAGTTAAAATGGAATTAATACAGTAAGATGCAAGGCATTTAATGTATTTGTACAGAGAATTGGGCCAGACAAAAGACAGTCTTTTGTCTGATTTGGGCCTTGGGCCCAAAAGCCTAATGAGCCATTAGTTTAATTACTTGGGCCCATATAAGGAAGAGGAGAGGCGCAGGAAGCCCTAATGCTTCTTGCTTCTGCGATTTTTACACCTGAGCCGTCCTCTCTCTCTCTGTTGATTCCGAGCTTGGTCTAGCAGCCTGATCCAGTAGCTTGTAAGCGTGTGGATACCTAGGAGGAGCCGGTAATCATCAGCTCTTGCAGATCTCGATATTCCTTTGATCAATCCGCTGCAATCACAAGGTAATGATCCTGATCTGTTTATGATTCAACTGCAAATCACCTAGATCCTAGTTGATTATGTGCTAGGATGTAACCTGATAATTACACCATGAACACACATAATCCTTCAGTGGTATCAGAGCCTAGGTCGTTAGGTTTTTGCTTTTTGGATCATACTAGGTTGTTTATTAGTTTGATGAATCGATTTTAATGAGTAAAATTGATTGAAACTTTGAAAACCTATAATTAAGAAATCGATTTGTTTAATTTGTTTATGTATGCAAATCGTTTTTGTTGAAAGCAATTATGAGGTGATAATCGCATGTTGACCTTTTGAATCGTGATGATGACTTGGTATAAATCGTTTGTTGTATGAATTGTTAACAAAACAATCGCTTTGTCTTTTATTATAAGAATCGATTTGTTTGTTTTGTTAAGGTTTAGAATCGATTTTTTGTCTTCAAGCGATGATCTCATGATCATAAAGTGAATAGAATAAAACGATAATGGAAAAGTCAGATTGAATGTCATAATCGATGTTGACTTTGTGCAAAGGACAAATCGTGTTTGTCTTTGAGTAATGTCACGATCGTGTTTGACTTTGCTTAATGATCATAAGAATTCGTTTGTTAACATTAGGTTTGTTAATGAGTCGATTGTTTGAATTAGAAAAGGACAAAATTGTTTTGTTGTTTTGTGAACATAAGGTTTCGATAATTATCAAACGATTTGTTAAGGTTTGTTAATGTGAATCGAAAGTTGGCTTTGTCTTATAATTAAGAAATTATTTAATTATTGTATGGTTCAAGCGGTTAACCCAAATCGCGGTTTGCTGGAAATTATTTAATACAATTGGTATTATTTAATTTCTGGTTAAACCGGATTTAAATTCAAAAATTTGAATTTTAACCTAAACCGAAGGCTGGTCTAAGTTTGATTTGGTTGGACCAAATAATTTAGAGCTGGTCTGGTTTAGTAAATAACCAGTTGGATTTAGTAGTTAATTTGGTCTTGGACCAGAATTAATGAACCGACTCGGTTATGTCAAATTATTGGGCCAATTGGAATTCAGTGGTCTTGGGCCAATAATTGGGCCTATAATTTGTGACCCAACCGAAAACTTTAATAAAATATTAAATTAGAAATTTCTATTTTTAGTATGTTTCTAAATTTAGAAAGTTTCTAAAATAAGTAAGTTTCCTAAAATAGTAATCTTCTATTTTTGGAAAGAAAACCTAAAATCCTCAAAAACAATATCAAGCTTGGATGTCTTGCCCAATCTTGTCAGCTACTTAACGCTTATTCAATTACAGATATGGCTTACAGTGTGAGGTGTCTGTTTTTTGCGTAAGTAAAGTAGTATATATAGTCACTAATTTCATTGGGAGTCCCAGACTTTAGTGATTATTTGGCTGTAAGAGATTGGTTTCCTTGACTGGGCCATCGGGAGTCCCGGGCCTTGAGACATCTGGTGTATTGGGCCTTGGGCCCAATTCACAACCGAGAGTTATTGGATATAACTAGCTGTGTGTATGCTTACCAAGTAAAGCTACTTCTGGGTGACGGCCAGTGGCCCACCTTGGATTTAGCTGAACATGGGTCTCGGAATCATTGCATTCTTATGAGGTCAAACAAAGAAATTTTGAATGCAATGCGAGTTTTCTTATAAGTTATTAAGATTACTCTTTTATGAACTGAATAACTAAAACTCTATTTATCTCTAAATTTCAGTTATGACTAGCACAAACAATCAAAACACTTTCTCGATCCGGTCTGTCCTTGAGATGGACAAACTGAACGGATCAAATATCTTGACTTGGTCGCGGAACCTGAGGCTAGTCCTCAGGCAGGAGAGAAAGGACTATGTCCTTGAGAGAGCTCTCCCCGAGAGGATCGGATCCAATGCCTCTCATGCAGTATATGATGCTTGGAATAAGCATTATAATGATGCGGTAGATGTGTGTGGTCTGATATTGGCTACCATGGACTCAGATTTTCTGAAGCAATATGAGAACATGGAGTCGCCAATAGAGATGATCAGCAGCCTGAAATTAAAATTTCAGGAGCAGGTAAGAGTGGAGAGATACCAGTTGGTTAAGTCTCTCACTAGCTGCAAGCTACCAAATGATCATCCAGTGAGTCCTCATGTCAGTAAAATGATGGGTTACATTGATAACCTGAGGAAACTGGATTATCCAGTTAGCCAAGAATTGGCAACTGAGATCATTCTGCAGTCACTGCCGTCAAGCTATGATAAGTTCAAAAGGAACTATATCAAGAAAGGCTTAACGAAGACGCTGACTGAACTGCATGATATGCTCAAGACAGTTGAGCCAAACGTGAAGAGTACCCTGTATAATCTCATAATGGAGAAGGGTAAGTTTACTAAACCTAATGCTGACAAGGGTGAAGACAAAGTTGTCCAGATTTTGAATCATGGCAAGCGTGTGTCTTCTGAGCCCGAGTCAGATACATCTTACGTTGGTAAGTGCTGCTACTGTAAAGAGACTGGGCATTGGAAGAGAGATTGCGTTAAATTCATGGAAGATTATGAGGAGTTGAAGTTGATGTATGAGACTACTTCCTCAGGTATTCATGTTATTACTTCAAGTTCTACCTTATAGGTAATTGATACTGGTTGCGGCACTGATATTTGTTATAATATGCAGAGCCTAAGCAACAGTAGAACGTTGAAGGAAGGACAAGTGGAACTGCATGTCTGGAAGGAGCTATGGATGCTGCCTCAGCCGTAGGGTTTTCACTTGTAGATGCCTTTGAGGCTTGGTTGTATTAAGTAATTGCTACAATGTACCTGCTTTAAGCAGAGTTGTCTTTCATTTTCTTGTAAGAATTTGAATGTTTTCATTTTGATAAAAGACAAGTTTTGTTCTTTTGATCTTAATGAAATATTAATTGTAGCACCCTATTCAAGGAATGGGTTTTATATCTTAAACCAAAGAGTGCCTAAAATTAACATAAATACCGAATTGGTTTAAATCTGATGAATTAAACCTGATTTTTCTTGGCGTAAATGTTTTGGTCACATAGAGTGAGTCGGATTCAGAAATCCCATAGTTATGGACTTTTGGGCTCATTTGATCGGATATCTTATGAGACTTGAATTCTGCTTACTGGACCAAAAGACAAAGGGCCCATCTTAGCCGAGCTAGAGAAAGGCCCAAAGGCTTATTGGACCTTAAACATACTCATGTATGTGGCCCAATGAGCAGCAATGCCAGAGAAAATTTCCTGTACTTCATTATCTTTACTGATTACTTCAGTGAGTATGACTGTGTTCATTTGATGAGACACGAGTCGGAATTCTTTGAAATGGTCGAAAGAGTTCCAGAATGAGGTATAGAATCTGAGTGACAGAAGTATTGAGACTCTGGATTAGATCACGAGTGAGAATACTTAAGTCATTGATGGTGTGATCATCTGAATGAGTGTGAAGTCGTTTCACAGCTCATTTCTCCTGAAAACCTGGAGGTGTTTCTGTGAGAAAGAATCAGATCTTATTAGAAATGATTAAAGATGAGTCACACGAATCTTCCATGATATTCTTTAAGAATAACGCTGTAGAAATATCTAAGTTTACGCTGAAATAGTTCCACCAATATCAGTTGAAAGACACCACATAAATGTGGACTGGAAATGATCCAAATTCGTCTTTACTGAGTATTTGTAGTTGTGCTACTTCGCTGGTTGTCCTAAGGAAACCAAGGCTTGTTACTTTTTACATCCATTCCGAAAACGAAGTTAGGTTGTTCGGAATTCTGTTTTCTAAAAGGAAAGTTACTTTCCAAGAAGAACAGTGGGAGTAAAAGTATAACTCGAAGAAATTCGAGAAATACAGGAGGCTGCTCAACCTGTTGAGGGAGAGCAGCGGATGGATTTACAGATTTCTGTAGAATCTACACCTGTAGAGCCTGAAGTTCGCAGATCTGAATGAATCCGTCACGAATCCGAGAGTGATTTCTCGTGATTAGTTGCCATGATCTGATGATCATTGAAAGTGACGAACCTGCGAAATTCACAGAAGCGAAAGTGAGCCCGGACTCCGAAAAATTATACTGTATGTAAGTTAGCTTCATCGATCCATTCATGGATGGAAGCAAACATATCGGAGTTGGAATCTTCGTTCTGTTGAAGTAGTCAAGGTATTGACTTGAACAGGAACGAAGTGGAACTGTGCGTTTACTAATAGATAAGTGGGAGCGATGTTGCGTTTCTCATAGTGCATGTCGATGACATACTGATTCTCGGAAATAACGTTCCAATGCTGCAGTCGGTAAAGGACTGGCTTGGGAGTTGGTTTTATGATTGATATGGGTAAAGCCACGTAAGTTCTTGGATTTTGGATCTAAAGATAGAGATCCAAAAGAGCTGATAGGACAAAGTCAGGATTCTTATATTGACAAAGTCCTACACGTTTTCAGCATTCCAAGAAGGGTTTTATGCCAATGTCACATGGCATTACGTTAAGCAAGAAACAGTGTCCTACGATAACTGCTGAGCTTGAATGCATGGATGAGATTCCATATGCGTCGGCAATTGGATCTATCATGTATGCCATGACACATACTTGTTTTGATATTGCTTTAATGTTAAGCAAGACAAGTAAAGACCAGTCAAATCCAGCAAAGAATCACTGGATAGACGTAATGAATATCCTCAAGTATTTGGAAAATACGTAGGATAAGTTCTTGATTTACGGAGAAAGTGAGGTGCTACAAGTCGATAGAGTCTGAAAGGCAAGTTTCCAACAGACAAAGATGATTTCCGGTCACAGTCCGGTTATATCTTGTGTCTGTCTGGCGGTGCAAGGCACTGTTGTTGACTCCATGACTTAAGCTGAACATTTCGCAGCTTGGAAAGCGGCGAAAGAGGTTGTTTGGAAAGAAGAGTTCATCACTGAACTTGATGTGATTCCCAGCATAGATGAGACTAGCTGCACATCAGAGGTCCAAACACCTTGAGGGTAGGTATAACCTATTCCGTGAGATAAATGACAGAGGTGTTAAGTAGATCAGCAAGTTTCAACGAATGAGAACGTTGCTAATCTATTAACGAAGCCACTCCTTAGGCCTAAGCACGAGTCACGGACTGTAGCTGTAGGATATGTGAAATTAAGATGTAGTCTTAATTTCAGTGGGAGTTTGTAAAGGGCTTTATTTAGTTGTTTTGAAAGGTTCATGTAAACATAATATTTTATGTTTATGAAATCTATGATTTCTGGATTATTTTAACTGTGATATAAATAATCGTTCCAAAATGATTCATGTCATTATATATGGGCCATCGAAGTACATGAGTAGACTTGATCCTGAAACCCCATATTTAACGAAATGACATAAATCATAGTGTCCATAGTCGAAGGTTGTTGAAATTGGAACACCAACAACCACTTGAGACTAGATTGTGTTGAGACTTATGACCAAGTTTCGAGGGGTCATAGATGCGCGGCATCAAAGTCGACACATAGGTATATGTAGGGGAGCATATGACCGGACATGGCCCGCTGATGAGAACTCTACAAGATATTAATATCTGTGTCATAAGAGGTTCTCATATACGACTATAGAGTATAGTCCTTAGACCTGAGTTCGCATGCATGTGGCTGCACATGGAGTGATGCGCTTTGATCATTGTCTAACGCTGTTTCGTAACTGGGAGCTATAAGGACCTTGGTTGGGTGTATTATAAAGTGTGTAGTTCATAGTGATGGAACAAGATGGGATTTGTCCCTGCCGTTTAACGGAGGTAATATCTCTAGGCCAATCGGAGACTTGATAGCTGGTAAGAGAGTGGCCACTCCCAAACGAACTTGCCCAAGTCGTTTGCATTGTCAGTATCAAATCTGGTCCGATAAACATGGTCTGGCTATATAAGGATGACACGCATCTTGCCTTATGCCATATTGAGATATTGAGACAAAAGGATTAGGGAATGTAGGATTCCAGTACAAGTGGGAGATTGTTGGGAATGTCCTGAAATCTACCGTACTATCTCTAGAAAGTATGATAAGTGTCGAGATCAGACATAAGTCATAAATACTGGGTGATCATGATGACTTGCTAGAGCCCGCTCATGATCTATAAGTTTAGGACTTATTACCAGTATTGTATGATCCCAAAGGGTCACACACCATAGCTAACGGGAAAGTTAAAATGGAATTAATACAGTAAGATGCAAGGCATTTAATGTATTTGTACAGAGAATTGGGCCAGACAAAAGACAGTCTTTTGTCTGATTTGGGCCTTGGGCCCAAAAGCCTAATGAGCCATTAGTTTAATTACTTGGGCCCATATAAGGAAGAGGAGAGGCGCAGGAAGCCCTAATGCTTCTTGCTTCTGCGATTTTTACACCTGAGCCGTCCTCTCTCTCTCTGTTGATTCCGAGCTTGGTCTAGCAGCCTGATCCAGTAGCTTGTAAGCGTGTGGATACCTAGGAGGAGCCGGTAATCATCAGCTCTTGCAGATCTCGATATTCCTTTGATCAATCCGCTGCAATCACAAGGTAATGATCCTGATCTGTTTATGATTCAACTGCAAATCACCTAGATCCTAGTTGATTATGTGCTAGGATGTAACCTGATAATTACACCATGAACACACATAATCCTTCACGTGCGACCGAGACCTCCACGGTCAGACAAACGACAACTAGCATAGGTCTTACTTTTATCCTTTGATTCTTCAGTTTCCCAATAGTCAGCCATCGTTTTCCAGAGAGTCTCACCGATCCACATAGGTCGCTCTCGTTAGTCCTCGCAGTGCTAACCATGTCTTTTAACCATCGTTGACAGATCTCCTCGAGATACTGTTGAATTGTCCCTGTTATCAAGGGATCCCAATGGTGGGTTTTCTAGAATACAATAGAATGAGCATAGCATTAGTGAAAACAACAGAGGCAAGGTATATATGAAAGTTATACGAGAGAAAATTGTACAGCAAACTCGAGGAAATATCTTTCTGCTTTATCACGAGGCACACGTGACCAGCTATATTATGGTTTATCGAATTTGGTTGTAATTTTTTTTGTAATCTTTCGAACCAATTTCGATCCTTTGTCACGAGTAAACCTGAAATATGTACAAGATTAACATCCTAACCATCAAAGACTCAAACTCATCAGATCATCATAACTCATAAGCAAACCAACAATTATATTCGTAAACAAACTAGACGGTTTAAAAAACACACCATTGCGAAAGGCATAAGACAAGAACAAAAAACCCATACAGAGAATATCAACTGCTGAAGAAAAAGTGCATGATAATAGCCATACCAAGTCGTGTTTTGGCATCTGTGCGGGAGAGAGTACGGTGGTAAACGTTTCCCTGTCTGGCACCCGAAGCAGAGCATTCAGAGCCCGCTGTGTGTCTTCCTCGAGGTCCGGAAAAACCTGAAGACCTTCGTCGAAGAAGTTGTCACCTTTAGAAGATGGATGATTATGAGCCTGAGATTGGTAAACTGGCGAAGATGGGGCATCCTCAACAGGATTCTTGTTGTTCTGGACTTCTTCTGACACTAGCATAGCTTTGACTTCAGGTTGATTAGTAGTCGAGTTCTGGAATAGTTGTCTTAGTCATGTACATAGGGTACTGGCGCTGACGTTTGGGGGATAACTAAATTTTTTCCGGAGGTTGACTGGTCTGAGTCGGAGGAACAACGGGATGCAGGGTGTAGGTGTATTGTTTTAGCAGAGGGCTCGGTGTTTTTTCGGACCACTGGGTTTGGACCCAACGGCTTTCTGAGTTACATTTGGAGTTGTTGGGATCTTACGAGCTCCTCCTCTCTTTCCCTTTTGAGGCATCGTTTCATGGAGAGTTTCAGAGAAGAAATTAGCAATGAAACTAAGAACCTCGAATAAGAGATTCAAATAAGAGATGCCAGTTAGAGATTAGTCGGTAGGAAGGAGTATCTGGAGAAAAAATATGTTAGATGATTCGAAGGGGATTTTGGAGAAGGGGAAGAACAAAATAAAATCAGGGTTTATGTTTGCGGTAAATGATTCTCGACACTTAGTCAAAATTTGTTGGGTTAGGGCGGGTAATTGAAAAGTTTTGGGCTAAAAATTTAAGTTTGGTTTCCTGGATTAATTACGCGAAATTTTTTGAAATTTTTCTCACAAGTGATCGGTTGTGATGTTTAACTAAATAATGCTTAAGTAAATTGGTATTTTATATTGTAAAATTTTATGTTTATACGTTTTTTATTATTATATATATGATTTATATAATATTTTATTAAGTAATAGTGTGATAGCATCAATTAATAAGTTTTGACAATATCCAGGACTATAATTGCATATGACCCTATACCCTAAACTATAAACTCAAACATTAAATCTTAAACCCTAAATATATACTGAAACCTAAACCCAAAACTTTTTACACGTCCATTAAACGCTAAACCCTAAGTACTAAGCCTTAAACCCTAAACCCTAAACCAAAGATGAAAGATAAAAAGACAAGAAGAATTTTAAATGTTCATCACAACCTTTGGCACGCCCATTCTTCCCCTATTTCAAAAAGAGATATGTGACTTGGTATAATTATTGTATATAAATAGATGACTAAGTTGAACTACTAAATAACATATATAGTTTAAGCCATTATCAAAATAGATAAATCTCAAATACCTAAAAATAAAAAGAAAACCAAAAGTGTAAAAGAAAAAATACTTAGTTTTACCCATAACACCATGATCATGATCATGAATGTTATTAGTTGGGACTTAGTGATAAGAAATATACATAATTAATACAGCCTAGACAACCCAAACGTTGCATTTGTTGGGAATGTCCTGAAATCTACCGTACTATCTCTAGAAAGTATGATAAGTGTCGAGATCAGACATAAGTCATAAATACTGGGTGATCATGATGGCTTGCTAGAGTCCGCTCTTGATCTATAAGTTTAGGACTTATTACCAGTATTGTATGATCCCAAAGGGTCACACACCATAGCTAACGGGAAAGTTAAATGGAATTAATACGGTAAGATGCAATGGCATTTACTGTATTGAATCAGAGTTTTGGGCCAGACAAATACAGGCTTTTGTTTGTTTTGTGTTTTGGGCCCAAAAGATTAATGAGCCATTAGTCTAATGACTTGGGCCCATTAATGAGATATAAGAGAATCAGAAAGCCCTAAAGAAAACAAGTCTCCCTGCGATTTTTTCTTTTTGGCGTGACCTCTCTCTCTCTCTTCACCTCTCTCTCTGATTCTTCCAACTCTTTGGTCTAGCAGCCGTCCCGTGCTTGTAAGAGTGTGGATACTCGAGGAGGAATAGGTGTAGCCATCTGTTCTAGCTGATCTCATCACTGCCATCCATAATCCGCTGCAATCTGAAAGGTAGTGATCAGGTTTGGTTTATGATTCATTTGACAAGAACCTAGATCTGTTTAAGGATTTGTGTTAGGTTGTAACGAGAATTAAACCTTGGAAACACCCATAATCCTTCAGTGGTATCAGAGCATAGGTTTTAGGTTTCTTGTAAATCTGGATCATATGTATGTGATCATGTTTGTAAATCGCATGTCTTGATCAAATTAATCGCTTGTGATACGATCGAATTATTAATAATGTGAAAGTCAATTATTGAATCGACTTGTTTGTCTTCTTGTGTTTCGCTTGTTAGGGTTTAACTTTAAGAATCGATTGTTTCATAAGAGACTTGTTAGGGTTTGAAATTATTCAAATTATTTTTGTCCATAAGTGATGTCTCTGGTATCTCTAATAATGATGTCTCATTCGATTATAGAATTGGTCAAAAGGAATCAATTTGTTTGAATTGTATTAATTATTATTCGAATAAGTCATAATCGTATGTTCATTATTAGATTATGATCACATGATTGATATCATTATTAATGGAAGACAAAATCGTGTGGTGTTGTCAATGTCAATATCATAACAAACGATTTTTGTTTGAATTATTTAATTAATTATTTAATTAATTATTTAATTAATTGTATGGTTAAGGCGTTAACCCAAATCGCGGTTTGCTGGAAATAATTTTATTTCTGGTTAAACCGGATTTAAATTCATAAAATTGAATTTTAACCTAAACCGAAGGCTGGTCTAAGTTTGATTTGGTTGGACCAAATAATTTAGAGCTGGTCTGGTTTAGTAAATAACCAATGGTTTTGAGAGTTAATTTGGTCTTGGACCAGAATTAATAAACCGGATCGGTTATGTCAAATTATTGGGCCAGTTGGAATTCTATGGTCTTGGGCCAAGAATTGGGCCTATAATTTGTGATCCAACCCAAAATATTTATAAAATATTTAAATTAGAAATTTCTATTTTAGTAAGTTACTAAATTTAGAAATTTTCTAAAATAAGAAAGTTTCCAAAAATAGTAATCTTCTATTTTTGGAAATAAAACTTAAAAATCCTCAAAAACAATATCAAGCTTGGATGTCTTTCCAATCTTGTCAGCTACTTAACGCTTATTTGATTACAGACATGGCTTACAGTGTGAGGTGTCTGTTTTCGCGTAAGTAAAGTAGTATATAGTCACTAATTTCATTGGGAGTCCCAGATTTTAGTGATTATTTGGCTGTAAGAGATTGGTTTCCTTGACTGGGCCATCGGGAGTCCCGGGCCTTGAGACATCTGGTGAATTTGGGCCTCGGGCCCAATTCACAACCGAGAGTTATTGGTTATAACTAGCTGTGTGTATGCTTACCAAGTATAGCTAATTCTGGGTGACGGCCAGTGGCCCACTTTGGATTTAGCTAAACATGGGTCTCGGAATCATTGTATTCTTATGAGGTTAAACAAAGAAATTTTGAATACAATGCCAGTTTTCTTATAAGTTGTTAAGATTGCTCTTTTAATGAACATAATAACTAAATTTCTATTGTCTCATATTTTCAGCTATGTCAAGCACAACAACACAAAACACTTTCTCGATCCGGTCTGCCCTTGAGAAGGACAAACTGAACGGATCAAACTTCCTGAACTGGTCCAGGAACCTGAGACTTGTACTCAGGCAGGAGAAGAAGGCTTATGTCCTTGAAAGAGCTCTCTCTCCTAGACCTGCGAATAATGCCGCACAAGCTGTGAAGAATGCTTGGGATACGCATTCTTCAGATGCTAATGACGTGATTTGCCTGATGTTGGCGACAATGGCTCCCGAACTGCAGATGCAGTGGGAAGGCCTGACTTGTCCCATGGAGCTGATGGCAAATCTGAAAGCGTTGTTTCAGGAGCAGGCTCGTACAGAGAGATTCCAAACTGTTAAGAATCTCTTGGACTGTAAAATGGCTAAGGATGCAGCAGTGAGTCCTCATGTTCTGAAAATGATGGGTTATCTCGATCATTTGACGAGGCTCGACTGTCCTATAAGCCAAGAGCTTGCTTATGATATCGTTCTGCAGTCTCTTACTCCTGCATATGACCAGTTCATTTTGAACTATAATATGCATGGGTTGATAAAGACGTTGCCTGAGCTACATGGTATGCTCAAGACTGCAGAACCGAATCTGAAGAAAACCAAGGAGTCGTCTGTACTCATGGTGCAGAAGGGCAAGGGTTTCAAGAAATCCGCTGCAGACAAGGGAAAGGGCAAAGTAGTTGGCAATGAAAACGCCAAGCCCAAGCCCGTTTCCAAAGCTGGGCCTTCTGACATCTGCCACTTTTGCAAAGAGGCAGGGCATTACCGCAGGGACTGTAAGAAATACCAGGAAAGTCTGAAGAAGAAGAAGTCCTTCGAGACTAAATCTTCAGGTATTTTTGTTATTGAAGTAAATACTACTACTTCTGATAATACCACTTGGGTATTAGATACTGGATGTGGGGCTCATATTTGTACTAATATGCAGGCGCTCAGCAACAGTAGAAGGCTGAAGCAAGGGCAAGTAGAGTTGCGGGTTGGCAATGGAGCGAAGGTTCCAGCACTGGCCGTTGGCACTTACTTATTGTCTTTACCTTCTGGATTGATTTTAGAACTTGAGAATTGTTATTTTGTACCTGCTATAAGCAGAAATATCATTTCAGTTTCATTGTTGGATTTGCAAGGATTTGATTTTTCTATTAAGAATAAATTGTGTTCCTTTAATCTCAATGATATGTTCTATGGTTGTGCCCCTCTTATAAATGGGCTGTACATGCTGGATCAATCTGCTCCAGTATATAACATAAATACAAAACGGTTCAAATCTAACGAAGAAAATGAAACGTTTCTCTGGCATTGTCGTTTGGGGCACATTAGTGAGAAACGCGTCAAGAGGCTCCATTCAAATGGACTCTTGGGCTCATTTGACTTTGAGTCTTGTGAGCAATGCGAATCTTGCCTAATGGGCAAAATGACAAGGGCGCCTTTCAATAAACCCACAGAAAGGGCCAGTGAACTATTGGGCCTGATACATACTGACGTGTGTGGCCCAATGTCCACAAGTGCTAGAGGAAACTTTCAGTACTTCATTACATTCACTGATGATTTCAGTAGATATGGATATGTCTACTTGATGAAACATAAGTCGGAAACCTTTGAAAAGTTCAAAGAATTCCAGAATGAAGTACAGAACCAGCTTGGTAAAAGTATTAAGGCTCTTCGGTCGGACCGAGGAGGAGAATACTTGAGCCAGGAATTTCGTGATCATCTGAGTGAGTGTGGGATTATCTCCCAACTCACACCTCCTGGAACACCTCAGTGGAATGGTGTGTCTGAGAGAAGGAATCGGACATTGTTAGATATGGTCCGATCCATGATGAGTCACACAGACCTTCCTATATCCCTTTGGGGATATACTTTGCTGACCGCAACGTTCACACTGAACAGAGTGCCATCAAAGGCAGTAGCAAAGACAACATATGAGATATGGACTGGAAAAACTCCAGGAATGTCTTTTCTCAGAATTTGGGGTTGTGAAGCCTATGTCAAAAGATTAATCTCAGACAAGCTTACACCAAAATCTGACAAATGCTACTTCATTGGTTATCCTAGGGATACCAAGGCTTATTACTTCTATCTGCGATCCGAGAACAAAATCTTTGTTGCTCGGGATTGTACTTTTCTTGAAAGGGAGTTTCTCTCTAGAAAAGATAGTGGGAGTAAGGTACAACTTGATGAAATTCAAGAAGGACAAGAACCTGTTCAACCTAATGAGGAAGAACAGCAGGATGAATTACATGAAGTTGTAATAGAACCTGAACCTGCAGTACCTGAAGTTCGAAGATCCGGAAGGATCCGTCAGGAACCTGATAGATATCAGGGGTTCCTTGTGACTAATTGCCATGATCTTTTGATCATTGACGGTGATGAACCCTCGAACTTTGCAGAAGCCATGATGGGCCCTGACTCCTTAAAGTGGCGTGAAGCCACAGAATCCGAGATGGACTCCATGTCTGCTAACCGAGTGTTTTCACTGGTTGATTTACCTGCTGGTGCAAAAGCCATCGAGTGTAAATGGATCTTCAAGAAGAAGATAGACGTGGATGGAAATGTCCAGATTTACAAAGCCAGGTTGGTGGCAAAAGGTTTCAAGCAAATTCATGGTATAGACTATGATGAAACTTATTCACCAGTGGCAATGATGAAATCAATTCGGATTCTCCTAGCAACTGCCGCTTATTATGATTATGAGATTTGGCAGATGGATGTGAAAACCGCCTTCCTGAATGGAATCTTGGAGGAGGATGTGTATATGACACAACCTGACGGTTACATTGATCCTAAGAATGCTGGGAAAGTTTGCAAGCTTCACAAATCCATTTATGGATTGAAGCAAGCATCGAGGAGTTGGAATCTTCGTTTTGATGAAGCAATAAAGAACTTTGACTTCATCAGAAACCAAGAGGAACAATGTGTGTATAAGAAAACTAGTGGGAGCAAAGTGGCGTTTCTTATCCTATATGTCGATGACATATTGCTTCTTGGAAATGATATTCCAATGCTGAAGTCTGTTAAAGACTGGCTGGGAAGTTGTTTTTCCATGAAGGACATGGGTGAAGCCGCGTATGTTCTTGGAATCCGAATCTTTAGAGACAGATCTAAAAAGCTGATTGGACTTTGTCAAGATGCTTATATAGATAAAGTCCTGCATCGATTCGGAATGGATAAATCCAAGAAGGGGTTCACGCCAATGATACATGGTGCTTCACTAAGCAAGGATCAGTGTCCTAAGACACCTGATGAGCTTAAGCGCATGAGTAGGATTCCTTATGCTTCGGCTATAGGATCTATCATGTATGCCATGATCTGTACTCGTCCTGATGTTGCTTATGCACTAAGCATGACGAGTAGGTACCAGTCTAATCCAGGTGAGAGTCACTGGATTGCCGTAAAGAATATCCTGAAGTATTTGAGGAATACTAAGGATAAGTTCTTGGTTTACGGAGGAAGTGAAGTGCTTGAAATCAGTGGATTCACGGATGCAAGTTTTCAGACAGATAAGGATGATTTCCGGTCACAGTCTGGCTACATCTTCTGTCTGAATGGCGGTGCAGTAAGTTGGAAGAGTTCCAAGCAGAGCACCGTAGCAGATTCCACAACTGAAGCTGAATACATCGCTGCTTCAGAAGCTGCGAAGGAAGGAGTTTGGATTAGGAACTTCTTGATTGAACTCGGTTTATTCCCTAATGCCACTGAGCCTTTGGCACTGTATTGTGACAACAATGGTGCAATTGCTCAAGCCAAGGAACCGAGACATCATCAGAAATCCAAACACATTATGAGAAGGTATCACCTGATTCGTGATATAGTGAATAGAGGCGAAGTGATGGTCAGCAGAGTTCCCACTGATGAGAACGTGGCTGACCCGTTGACAAAGCCACTCCCGAGACCTAAGCACGAGTTGCATACTGCTGCTGTAGGAATTAGAGATATTCAAATGTAATCTCTTTTTGAGTGGGAGTTGTGAGGGCTTTTGTTTTAGTTATTTTGATTGGTTCTTGTAAACATTTTTTTTAATGTTAATGAAATTTTTATTTCTGGATTATTTTTAACTGTGATATAAAATAATCGTTCCAAAATAATTCATGTCATTATATATGGGCCATCGAAGTACATGAGTAGACTTGATCCTGAAACCCCATATTTAACGAAGTGACATAAATTATAGTGTCCATAGTCGAAGGTTGTTGAAATTGTAACAACAACAACCTGTTGAGACTAGGTTGTGTTGAGACTTATGACCAGGTTTCGAGGGGTCATAGATGCGCGGCATCAAAGTCGACACATAGGTATATGTAGGGGAGCATATGACCGGACATGGCCCGCTGATGAGAACTCTGCAAGATATTAATATCTGTGTCATAAGAAGTTCTCATATACGACTATAGAGTATAGTCCTTAGACCTGAGTTCGCATGCATGTGACTGCGCATGGAGTAATGCGCTTTGATCATTGTCTAACGCTGTTTCGTAACTGGGAGCTATACGGACCTTGGTTGGGTGTATTATGAATTGTGTAGTTCATAGTGATGGAACAAGATGGGATTTGTCCCTGCCGTTTAACGGAGGTAATATCTCTAGGCCAATCGGAGATTTGATAGCTGGTAAGAGAATGGCCATTCCCAAACGGACTTGCCCAAGTCGTTTGAATTGTCAGTATCAAATCTGGTCCGATAAACATGGTCTGGCTATATAAGGATGACACACATCTTGCCTTATGCCAGATCGAGATATTGAGACAAAAGGATTAGGGAATGTAGGATTCCAGTACAATCGGAAGATTGTTGGGAATGTCCTTTGTAGGATTCCAGTACAAGTGGGAGATTGTTGGGAATGTCCTGAAATCTACCGTACTATCTCTAGAAAGTATGATAAGTGTCGAGATCAGACATAAGTCATAAATACTGGGTGATCATGATGGCTTGCTAGAGTCCGCTCTTGATCTATAAGTTTAGGACTTATTACCAGTATTGTATGATCCCAAAGGGTCACACACCATAGCTAACGGGAAAGTTAAATGGAATTAATACGGTAAGATGCAATGGCATTTACTGTATTGAATCAGAGTTTTGGGCCAGACAAATACATGCTTTTGTTTGTTTTGTGTTTTGGGCCCAAAAGATTAATGAGCCATTAGTCTAATGACTTGGGCCCATTAATGAGATATAAGAGAATCAGAAAGCCCTAAAGAAAACAAGTCTCCCTGCGATTTTTTCTTTTTGGCGTGACCTCTCTCTCTCTCTTCACCTCTCTCTCTGATTCTTCCAACTCTTTGGTCTAGCAGCCGTCCCGTGCTTGTAAGAGTGTGGATACTCGAGGAGGAATAGGTGTAGCCATCTGTTCTAGCTGATCTCATCACTGCCATCCATAATCCGCTGCAATCTGAAAGGTAGTGATCAGGTTTGGTTTATGATTCATTTGACAAGAACCTAGATCTGTTTAAGGATTTGTGTTAGGTTGTAACGAGAATTAAACCTTGGAAACACCCATAATCCTTCAGCATTGTCTCCATAAATAAACTCTGGTGATTGCTTCGAACTCTCAAATATTGAAAGCTTATATTATTTGTAAAAATTCTTTTGCCTTTCATCTCTTCATTACCAAATTCTTAATGGATTACCTTCCAAGTGATGTTCTTTCAAAAATTCTTCTTGACGTCATTGACGGTGAACAAGGTTTACGCTATTTTATAAAGGAGAAGACAATATGCAAGGCACTTCAAAGCGTCGGACAATGTTAAAATTTCTACAAGTCGATCGATTTATACTACGATTTTATTAACTTAAATATTTTTTCTTGTCCACCTCATTATAAACAAGACTTTGTCGAGAGGTTTCTACACTCAGGAGACCCTGCAGCTCTTCTCCTACGAGGTATGTGTTGCTTTATATACATCGATCGGATGGTTGAAGGAGAGACAATGATCAAAAGATCAGCAGATAGCCAATGGAAAACAGGGATATACGCGTAGTCCACGCTCTTGCATGTTTTTAATGGAGATGGAGTAGTGTGGAACAGTGGATATGTCATCGACCGTGAACTTGCCACTCAGATACGTATAAAGATAACTAGAAGGGATAGTCGTGTTTGGCCAGAAACGCCTACGGCTCTGTTATTTGAGAAGGAAACGAGTGTAGATATCAACGGACTTTATAGTTGCATGTGTGCTACGATAACAACTTGGAAGGGTTGGTGGGACTTTGGTTTCAAGGGTTCCACCATGTGCGACAGATGCTTTTGGACCACATAGTCACTATTTTACTTCAGTCCTTCTAAACAATTTTGGAATTTGGCCCTGTTTAGGTTCTTGAATATCCTTCATTTGCTAAATATTGTTTAGTGTTGACTAGAATGTGTTAAACTGCAAAAATATTATATGATGTCTTCATTTATGTGCAAATTTTAAACATAAGGAATATATGCATTATCTTTGGGTGCAAATAGTAATACTTCAAGAATATTTTATTATTGAATAAATTAATTTTTCTAACAGGCGAGATGATTAAATTGAAAGGACATTTACCTAAATTATTTTTGAACAATAGATCCGTGCAAGTAGCAACGCGTTTTGTAATAAAATTTGAACTGCAATAAGTAATGAAGCGGCATTATATATCATTACCTAGCGAATTAGATTCATCATGTACATACTTACCCTAGCCGAAGATGCACGCCAACAGATGCATATTAATTAATAAATAACAGTAACATAAATAATTTTTAAATTTATGGAAAACCCAAAGGTTGGATCTGATCTATAAATAAACATATGTGGATGCCTTCGAAACAATACCTATCTCAAATACTCTACAATATTATTTGTTATGTTTCCATATTTTACCAAAATCGTCAATGGATTTCCTTCCTAGTGATATCCTAAAAAAAAATCCTTCTTGTCGTCATTGACGATAACAAATGGATACGCTATTTGGCTCGGATGATTGCAACATGCACGGCGCTGCAAAACGTCGGAGAAAGCTCAGATTTCAATAAGTCAGTCGATTATACTTCTCCAACATTACTGAAAATATATGGTGCCCACCTAGGGTTATAACTAAATTGGTCAACGAATGTCTGGAATCCGAAAAACCCTTATGCTATTCTCCTCAGAGATATGTGTCTTTTTGTATATTGCAACTGCTGGGTTGACCAAACGTTGACCTCCATCAACCGGATGGTTAAAGGCAAAAGATCGGCAAAGAGTTGATGGGAGACGGGATATATGCGGACTCCTTGTTTCTGAGGGTGATTTACGTGGATGGAGAAGTTTTGAACCGCGAGTACATCATCGAGCGCAAATTTGCAACTCTAGTACGTGTTAAGATAACTTTGAGATAAAGGTATGGAAGGTCAGACAGACGGTGTGCACTGTTTTATGAGAAGCGAAGCGGATTAGATATCAAAGGGCTTTATTGATTTATGTATGCTCCGATAAAAACTTGGTTGGCTTGATGGGACTATAGTTTCAAAGGTACAAACATGTGCGATACATGATTTTGGACCCTTGAGTCACTATTTTTCTTCACAATCATGAGAGATAATTTCGGAATTTGTCCCTCTTATCTACATGATGATCCTTATTAATATATAGTTTGTTAAATGTAGTAGATTATGTAACGCTTTACTTTTCAAGTAATGATCAACGAAACACGTTATAAAACTACCGAATTTAGTTATATTTACAAAGCGACAGTGGGAATATTAATCTAAGGAAATGGTTAAAGTGGTGACATGATCAAGTTGATAATTGATGGCCACCTTCAATGAAAAACAGAGAAATTTAACCAAACATCGTACTCTCCTTTGCATGATATTTAACCATGATTAGTGTTGATTTGATGGGGGTCTCGAAGAGAAACACCCCATAAGTGCCAATTTGTGTAATATTAGTCTCTGTTTATATTACAAAGACATGTGCGGCGTGTAACAACTCCTCTTTCCCTCTCTGTTTTGCTTCGGCGCTCAAGACTATTTATTAGAGTATGCATGTATGATGAGAATGATTGCATTGGGTAGTAATAAGTTTGTTCGTGATTGTTTATATATATAATAGGATATACTAGGATAAACGGACAAGAAAAGCTTTCAATGATCATGTACTTTCAGATTTTAAGCAACTCTATAATGTACGTTTGTTTTCTGATCTCAATAGAAGCTATATTTGGCTAGCATACTTTAGAAAGAAAATATTGGAAAAGAAGAATTAATTATATTAAATATTTATTTATCTACCAAAAAATATTAGAATATTCAGTCCATAAATTATTAGCAAACATTACCAAACTATCTTATATTATTATTATTAAATCAAAAACACACGGCTCTCGTTACTATCAAGATTGATTTATTTTATATGGAATTGGTAAAATATTCGAGAAAAGCCCAAAACGAGTGACTGAATTTTTAATGGAAAGTTGCAACTATTGGGTTTCGAGGTAAAATAGTTACCGGGTATTTATTTCAATAAACCTAAAAACTTTTCACTTTCTTCTTCTACCTCTTCGCTATCATTCTCTGATATTCAAAGAGATATCCACAAAATGAATCCACTTATAACATGCAATTCTGAAAACTCACAATTTCACAAAATTGCTGATATTACTTTGAGGGATAATCGATGGAATGTTAGATCAGAGGTTTTGAGAGTGGTGTTTTACTCACTATGATGCTCCCTTGGAATTAATTTAATCCGATGAAACGGTATTCTTCTTCTACTTTTTTTTATCCCTCGGAATAAATTTTACCCCTTCATTTTTGGGGGGTATACATAGCACCCATATATCCATACGTTTTTATTTGGGTACTTCTTTTGTAACCTTTGGTTATAATCAACAGGGAAGTCGGATTCAAACCTTAGCTTTTAGAAAAAATGCCTGGAAGTTCCTTTTTCTTTTACAGAAAGAAGGTTTCTGATTTAATTTTTCTGATTTTGGGGTTTTGTTAGGGCCAAAGTATGACAGAGTATGTCCAACTTATAAGGATATTCATATAACTGACGAGACATACATCACTGAGAACTTCGATCCTCTAACTTTGGATGACCTCTTGAGCATCAAACCAATCCAAGGAATTAAGATGGGACGGTTTCATATAAATATGCAATTGGTAAGTATTGTTTACAGTACATTATTATTAGATTAAGAGGAAAGATCTATCATCGGATATTGTAGAAATTAATGTGGTTGTTGTTTTTAGGGGATTAACTTATATTTAAATGAAGTTTTCCTATAGATGTTGTTGGTGCTATAACATGGGTTGGAGAGCTTGAATGGAAAGATCACTCTTCAGAGGTCTATTTGTATTCACGTACACGCGCTAGTCCAATTTACGCTAAGAGAAGCCGAGTAAGTTTAAGTTTCGGAGTTTTATAATCACCTTATAATTAAACCTTACTAAATAATGATGTTGGAATTGAAGGAAGAGGGCTATAGAATGTGTTGCATAAGGACCACCTGCTGATGAATTCTCAAGGCGTTTTGAACAAGTTCCAGAAAAGCATTTGTTTATTTTGCTCTGATTTTTCTGGATCGAAAAATTTTGTGCTATGTTGACATGTTTTCAAGAAAGTATGAGGAAGACATTAATATAGAACAAAGTTTTGAGAATATATATTTTTTTTACCTAGGGTTACTTGGCTTAGAGGAATAGAATGGCCTTCTTGAATTGCCTATCACCGTTTAACTTTGGAAAAAATAGATTATACACTTTACATATTGCAAGTATAGATTAGTTTTCAAACCCGTACACCTACCACAAACAGGTAAAATATAAACAAGCTATCTTATATTATTATTACTGAATCCAAAAATATTATATGATACGTTCCATACCCGACTACTTTGCGATAAGAATAATGAGTTGAATATTAGTTGTGACAATAGAGACAAATAAATGACTTGGTTAATACTATACACGAAGTAGCGAATTAGTCGCCCATGTATTGACCAATTCACGTTTTTCTACGACTCTTCACACCAGACGCAAAAATAGTCACATATCGCCTACTAGCCTGCGACTATTGTTTCCGATCTCGACAATAGTCGGTAAGCAGTCGTAAATCGACGACTAAAGTTCATACAGTAATTTTTGGTTGTATATTAGTGACTAATGCACATCCATATATATGTTGTCGCAAAATAGTCGCACAATTGTCCACTAATAGTCGCTAAATGTTACGACTACAAGTATTGTCGCAAGTTCCAGTTGCAAAAACGTTGTTTTCTTGTAGTGGCTTCTAGGTTCGACTCCATTATAAAGCAGTTATTATGGGTTTTATTATTACTTTGATGGTTACAACTCTGTTTGGCTAGTAGGATGTGTCTGATACTGAATGAAGGATACATTTTTTTATTATTAGATTTGTTTTCGTGGTTTGGGTTAATGTCTTTTCTCCTGTACAAAGCCAAATGAACGGCCGGCTTCTCATGTCACTTTTATACTTGACTACTGTTGAATTCAAGATTCACAATGGTCAATTCAATAAATTTATCGATTTAAATAGATTTGAATAGTTCGAATAAAGGACCTAAAGGCAATAACAGAATGACCGGAAAACGTACTCATTTTAATAATCTCACAGTGAAATTGAGGTCGGTTTTTCTGTTCTGGAAACTATGGTTTTTAGTATAATGATTCAGGATAGTCTTTTCCCGCATACGGGAAGTATAATGCAATAGGGTTTATTTCCTAGATTATCTCTGATGCGATAATGTTAAATTCGAACAATCTTGGATTTTCCTTCCTCTTCGGAGATTTGTCTTTATCTTCTTATTTTTCGCATATATGTTAATTTGACATTAAGCATATTTTCCTATAAGGTGTAGGCGAGGCGTGGTCGAACGCAGGGCTTCGCTAAGTTGGGCTACATTTTTCTTATTTGGGCTTGATCTTCAATGGGCCTTTCTATATGTTGGGCCGGTCTAAAGACGGGTTCTAAACCCACCTCCAACAGTAAGTCACCCCCCTAATTCGGCGCATTAAGTGAAGCTTAGGTTGGCAAATTTAATTCTTGTTTGGCGCAATGGCTAGATTTGTGTATCTCCTGATCATTGGTTTAAACCCATCAATACGTTCGACCAGTTCCCTGCGGGTTTCAAGGAGTCGTTCAAAACGCCTTTTCTCCACCAATGAATATGCTCCGCGTGTCTGGAATGTCGTTTCGCATTAAATTTGTTTCGGTAACCGTCATGTCGCTTCCTTCACTATAAATCTAACCTCTTCCTTCGTCATTTCTCCTCATTTTCACTCCTTTATTTTCCTTCTTCTCTGTGAAAATCTCAACTTTGTGTCCCTTTATATCTTCTTTTACTTTTTTAAAATGCCGATATATTCTTTGTTTTCTCATATTTGGGTTTATGCCGACCTCCAGAGTTATGTTAGAATAGCTAGTCGATGAGCTTATGGTCATTTTTCTAAGGAGTAGCTCATCGTTACATGGATTTATGTTGATGATTGCCTCCATTTTTCGCCTTTCTCAACTTCAGGGCGCGCTCAAATCCTTCATTTGGATCGATCTGATGTGTCGTTAATTTTAGTAATGTATTTTGGTATGCTCCTTCCATGATCAGTTGCCTCCCGCATAAGCACCCCCTTTTATGTTGTATACTCATAGCTCGGCATTCATATTTTGTTATAGTTTTTTGTAAAGAAACCGATGGTATATCATAGGGGACCATTCCTGGAAGACGCAAAACAGGTTGTCTTTTGAGCAAGTTGTTCACCAGAGCTCGGTTCGCGCCGAGATGGCCGTTTTGTATGTTGAGGCCGGCGCTTCAGAATTCTTTTTGCTCCAAGAAGATTTCCCATCCGGTGTTGATTTCATCACAGTGCTCATTCCTGCAGCTGACTATTAAGGAGCCTTGAAGGGATCAGACAAAGAAATCGTCTTTTAAGAAAGGTAGCTTGGAGGCGAGATGGCCGGTTTTGAGTTTGAGATCTGTTCCTTTGAGTTCTTTTTGTCCATAGAGGAATCTCAGTCCGGTCTTAATTTCATAAAGGTTTCCATTTGTACAGGCGGCCTTGATGGGAGAATACGATACAATAGTGTTTTGAGAAAACAGTTCGGTTTCTTTCGGGATGAAACCGATCTTACAAATCAAGGTTCGGCTATGGACGAACTCGTCTTTCAATAAAATATTTTAGTATTTAAATTTTTTTTTGTAACTCGGCTTGTAACATTATCTTTTGAAGATAAGTAAAACGAAGAATTTTCCTTTTGTATTATTCTTCTCTTTGTTGTTGTAGCTCGGCTTGTAACACTGTTTTTTTTTTAAATAAATAAAGCGAAGAATGTTTCCTTTCGTATTATTCTTCCTTCTTTTTGTTTTAACTGTCGACGTTATCATCTCGTCCTTCGAAAGATATTGTGTCGATGTAATGAATCTTTTAAGGAATTTTAATCTATCAATGTTTTTGGCATAAATATTCTACCGAGCTCACTTATTTGCCGACACAACTATTTTCATGTCGACATATAGTAAATTTTGACTATTTCATGCCGGCGTAGTTGTTCTTGCCGATATAATAAATTTTTATTTTTTTGTCGACCTAGTTGCTCTTGCCGACTTAATAGAAGCTTTTGATTTCTGATAAAATGATTTACTCATTTATTTGGCAAGATAATAATCCATTCTGGAAAACAGTCGAAGGTGTCAAGGTTTCCTTCTTTTTTATGTTTTCGGGATTATACGTTGGCAGTATTCTCTATGAATTGGAATACTGTTTTTGTTTGAATGTCGACAACGCTTGCGGAGTAATTTGTTCCATTCTATTGTAAAAGAAGGGGGGGTTTTTGAGGTGTGCCTTGGGACCCTTTTTGTGGTATGAGTGAAAAACAAATGCCGACTTCATACCACGCTTATGGGATCGGTTATGAGAGGCAGATCAGCTTATTTAACTCGAATATAGTTAAGTGAACGGAGGCGATCCCGGATTAATCCTTCAGAAATGCAGCTAGAGTTGACACTTTTCGCATATATGATGAAGGTGGGGATTATTTTACCACTGCACTCGAGGAGTGCGTTTGGATCGGTCATCTGGCCATGATGCCATTGTAAAAAATTATCTTGTAAATATATGATTGTATTAAAGGTTTATATGAATCTGTAAGGAGTGCCTATGTACCCCGTAAACGGGGATCAAGCCATTTGAAGTTCGTTTTACAAAAGCGGTAGCTCGGGAAGCATACTTCTTTTTTCTTTTTCTTTTCTATGTAGAAGAAGCGTTTGAGGTGCATCGACTTTCATGAGAAGTCGACAAGTTTTCCATCAAACTCGGAGAGCTCATAGACCCCAGGCTTGACGACCTTTGTGATTTGATAAGATCCTTCCCAATGTATGACTAGTTTGCCGAAGTTCTTTTCTTTTTTACCTTAGTGTACCTCGCGTAATATGAGATCTCCTTCCGTTAGGTGTCAACCTCTGATCTTTTTGTTATAGTATCGAGCTGCGAGGTTCCGATAGTTCTTAATTAGTAGGAGAGCTTTGTCTCTTTCTTCTTCGAGCGAGTCAAGACCATCCTAAATCATTTTGTCGTTGAGCTCGGGATTCTGGATGACCATGGATTGTTTAATGGTTAGTAAGCCCATTTCAGCTGGTGACATCGCTTCTACTCAATGAGCTAGGGCGAATGGGGTCTGGTTCGAAGGACGCCTTGGGGTGGTTTGATGTGACCCCAAGACTCCATCTAACTCGTCAGCCCATTTCATTTTGTGCTTATCGAGCCGCATTTTTAGTCCGGCAATGATCGTTTTATTCGTTTCTTCGGCTTGAAAGTTTCCTTGTAGATATTATGGTGTCAATCTACTTAATCTGATGTTCCATTTTTTACAAAACTGACTTAGTAAGATCGATGAAAACTTTTTTCGTTGTCGGTGACCATTTTGTATCGCAGCCCGTGAGTGCAGATGATATATTTCCATAGAAAGTCGGTGACATTCCGAGATGTTACTGTATGATAGGCTTTGGCTTCTGTCCACATGGTAAATAATTTGTTAAGATCAAAATGTGTTGTAGAGACTTATGCATTGGTCTAACGATGTCCATGATCCATTTCGTAAGCACATGTATGGTCGGGGCGTGCTTCTGGCATTCTTCACACTTTATGGCATATTTCTCTCAATCTTTTATCATCATTGTCCAAAAGAACCTGAGTTTCTTGATCGTCAGAGCTAGGGACCGTCCTCCAGCATGATTTCCCCATGCGCCTACTTGGGTTTTCTTAATTACTTCGTCGATTTATTTCACTTTTACGCATCGTAGCAGTGTCCTCGAAGCGTTATATCGGAAGAGCCATCATCCATCAGAATGTAGCGAGCCGCTTTTGCTTTGAGTCTGCGAGCTGCCCATCTATCAGCGGGTATTTCTACGTCTGATATGTACGCTTTTATCTTTGTTGTATAGTCCTCTCTTTGTTCTTTGTCGGAATGAACATGGTCTTCCGTAATATCTTCATTGTGTATGTCTCCATCGATAAAGTTGCAGATTTCTGGAGGACATATGCTCGGTTTCTCAATGAGCTCCACTGGAATTTTTTTCTCCAGGTCTGCGTTCGAGCTTGATGGTAATGCAGCGAGAGCATCCGCCGAGGTATTTATTTTCTTAGGATCCTTATTAGGTTAATTGGACTGAGCTCGCTTGTCAACTGCTTGGCTATACAAGGGTAGGCGTCCATTCGGTCGTTTTTAGATTTGTTCTCCTTGTTGAATTGGTATGAAACTAACTGCGAGACGCAATAGGCATGGATACGATTTTCTCCAATAGCCTTATCCAACCATAATCCTGAAATTAGGGCTTCGTACTCGGCTTCGTTGTTTTAGGTAAGAAAGCCTAGCCTGAATGGCTGCTCAAGTACTTCTCTTATTGTTGATTCGAGCCGAATTCTTATTCCGGAGCCGGCTTTTGACGACGATCCGTCTACATGTAGGATCCAACTCTTTTGCTTCTGATGGATCTTCTTGTATTAACTCAGGTGAGTGTACGACGATAAAGTGTGCCAAAACTTGGGCTTTCACACTAGTTCGGCCCCTGAATTCGATGTCGTATTCACCTAGCTCGACTGCCCATTCAGCTAGTCTGTCGGATTGTGTCAGGCGGTGTAATATTGATCGTAGGGGAATGGTTGTTAGTACGGTGATCGGGTGTGAGTGGAAGTAAGGTCTGAGCTTTTTTGCCGATGTCACTACCGCAAAGGCCAATTTTTCGATAGTTGGTTATTGAGTTTGTACTCCATACGAGGTTTTACTGATGCAAAAGATTAGCCTTTTATCACCGCGGTCCTCTTTAACCAAGACTCCACTTACGGACATGCTTGACACTAATATGTAAAGATAGAGCATCTCCCCCTCTTCTGGTTTTGCCATTATCGGTGGAGTTGTGGGTTATTCTTATAGCTGTTGGAAAACCTCCTCGCACTTTTCGTCCCATCCAAATTTCTTGTTTCCTCTCATGAGCTGATAGAATGGGAGACATTTATTCGTCGACCTGGAGATGAAGCTATTGAGTGCGGCGATCCTAACAGTTATGTACTTTGCAAGTTTTCATTGGTGAGGGAAATTTCATTATCGCTGTGATTTGATTTGGATTAGCTTATATCCTCATTCGGTTACAATGTGTCCTAGGAATTCTCCCGATGTGACGTCAAAGGTGCATTTTTCTAGGTTTAGCTTCATGTCGTAGTCATTTAGGATGTCGAAGCATGTTTTTAGATGCTTGTCGTGATGTGTTGCAACTAGTGATTTTACGAGCATGTCGTCGATGTAGACATCCATAGTACGGTCGAGGTGCTTGGTAAACATTTTGTTGACCATTCGCTGGTATGTTACTCCTGCGTTTTTCAACACGAACGGCATGACCTTGTAGCCGAAGGTTGCTCGGTCTGTTATGAGTAATATTTTCTATCTATCGATCTGGACGCATTAGGATCTGGTTGTACCCAGAGAAGGCATCCATGAAGAAACAATGTTTGTTACTGGCGGTCGGTTCGACTAGGTGGTCGATGTGCGGTAATGGGAAACACTCTTTAAGACATGCTTTGTTCAGGTCGATGAAATCCATGCAGACTATCCATTTGCCATTCTTCTTTTTAACTACCACTGGTTTCGCGAGCAATTCCGGGTATTTTACTTCTGTGGTAGACCCAGCTCCTATCATTTTTCCACCTCATTGTTTACCGCATGCGCTCTCTCTGCTCCTAGCTTCCTTTTTTGTTTGATAGGCTTGTATGTACTGTGAAGGTTGAGTTCATGACATGCGATGTTTGGGTGGATTTCGATCATGTCTTTGACCGACCATGCGAATGTTGAGACATTTTTTAGAAAATTGATGAGTTTGGTTCTGATGGCAGGGTCGAGGTCAGCTCTGATTCCCACACTTCGCTCGGGGTGACGGTCGTCAATTTGACGTGTTCGATCATCTCCAATCGAGGGTTATCTCAGTCGAATTCCCTTGGGGGCGGTACCTTCTTATGCGCCGCCGTTGTTGCTTTTTCTGGTTGGTTCTCTTTTCACGCTCTTACATAGTTCGGCGATTGTTCCGTTGACTGTGCCTTTGCGGCTGTCATCACTTTTTCTCCGCTCGTAGTTAAGGCTGGAGCGTCCGGACTGCCTGTTAGTGTCTTGGTGACTTGTGATCCTGAGTTTGTCAAATTCTCGCGGGCTCCATCATCTAGCGGGGCAATTGGATTGGATCCGCTCTCCCCCACCTCATGTTTTGCTAGCGTCAGTGATGTTTCATGCGTTGCATGGTCCTACTCTCTCATGCGATGAGAATGGTATTTCCGCCATCGCCGATCTGCCCTTTAGTCGTGCGAATGTACCGAGGTCCCCACAGAATACACCATTTTTTGAATCCAAGATTCACAATGATCAATTCAATAAATTGATTGATTTAAAGGCAATAACAAAATGACTGGAAAACATAGTGATTTTATTAATCTCAGATTTTGAAATCGGGGTCGATTTCTCTTCTCTCGAAAGTAGGGTTTTTAGTACAATGATTCAGGATAGTCTTTTCCTGAGCAGTGGAAGTATATTTATATCAGGAGAATTAGAATTTATTTTCTAGATTATTTTTGATACGATAATGTTAAATCTAAAAAAAATCTTGGATTTTCCTTTGTTTTCAGAGATTTGTCTTTATCTTCTTCCTTTTCGCAAATATGTGAATTTGACATTAAGCATATTTTCTTTTATGGTGTAAGTCGGCGGAGTCAAGCACCGTTCGCCAATTTTCGATGGGCCTTAATAGGTATTATGTCGGGTTAAAGAGAGATGTTAAATCCACTTCCAACACTTACCTACATGGAAACTTCTTGGTATTCTCTTTCAGATTATTCCTTAATTATTGTTTTTCGTATCTAAGTAGACTTATTTCTGCATTCTCTTTTTGAAGCGTCATTTACATTCTTTCGATTGCAACCGCCAATTTCTTCTTGTTAAGGTATACACTCTTTCACGTTTTAAAGGTTAATCTTGGTTGAGAGAGAGTTTGGATCGTTAGACTATATAACAAAATGTTAGTGTAGAGCATATCTCGGCATCTTGTAGCATACACTTGTTATGCCTACTGCTCAGTTGGATTTTTCCTGAGTCTGATAAAAGTTGTTACACTAGATGGCATTTACAAATGTTACTACAAATTTCTCTATGTCACAATGCACAACTTTACGAAATGAACCCAAAAAAAATGTAAGTTGATTTGGCAAATTTGATGCTCAGACATGCAAGTTGCACAAGTAGAAATATACTATTGGACTTTTCATATTACTCAATATATACATATTATATTGCTTACAATATGATTAATTATCATTGGGGTCAACTGGATTATCATTTTGATCAAGTGTTGAGTTTTCTTTCATAGCTGGGCTATCTTTAAGAAACATAACAAAGATCATAGAGAATGCTAGATAAGAAGACATAGAGTGCTGCTGATATTCTTATTCTGTCTTTTAGTTCTTTCCCTTAGATCAGTACCACCGAGGAACATTTGGACTTCAAACAAGTTTCTGATACGATGTGTGTGTCTCTTGTGACCACTCGTTACATAGGAAAAACGTCTTCTTTGTGGCAAGTGAAAACGAAACCTGCGCAAGCAGGCAAAGAGCAGATCACGTCGTGGAAAAAGCTGAAAAGCAAGATGCTTAAGGCGTTTCTGCCACTCAACTACGCACGAACAATCTATACACGGTTTTAAAATATGCGTCAATTGATGATTATGCTATGGGTACTTTTTTGCATTGTTGAAACCCGTTTTTAGACATTAGCCAATATTCTGATAGCTTATTGAGGCAACATAGTTGTTGGAATAACCACTGGATTTTGGAATCGTTGGATTTTTTTAATGAACACTATGAAAAAGTATATTCATATGTCAAAAATAAATTAAAGATCCAAATGAGTTGTTTGTAATCTATTTATATAATTGAGAAGTGAGAATGCACCAGATTCATTTTCACGAGTTTAATTATCAGTCTACCATTAATGAATTTTTTTGCTGATTTACGGTAATTATCTTTAAAAAAATCGGCAAAAATTGTATTTTTGAAGATTATGTAATATTTACTAATCCAATATTATCTCTACGAGTTTTATATAGAAAAATCGGTCAGTCAGTATATTTTAAAAATGGTGTCAGTTAAGTCGGATTTATATAATTTTTTGTTTTGTTTAAAGATCTATATAATCTCAAGGAAACCCTAGCCGCATCTGAACTAACCAAATAAGAATTTTTTGATTTCCGTCAGTGATGTCTCATGAAACTTCGATTAAAACCTGAAGAAGAAGAACAAAACGGTGAGCTTGAGTATGGTGATGAAGAAGATGATCCGATTAATTGTGACAATAATGTTCCAAAAAAAAGCCAAGCAACAAGTAGCTATGGAGCTCCGACGATAGCTAATTATAATGCTTGCGCGTTATAATGATCGGGGTTTTGGAATTACGATGGTTTACGAAAAAGCATAAATCGCTCTAAAAGTCAATCAACCATACATTTCATCGGGGTGTAAATCTCATGAATCTAAAATATTTCATATTGAAAATAACTTCCAATTTTGTTTACTTTAACAAAATACCACTATGCCCGCACATGAAATAAAATTGGGAAATGTCCACCACGTGTTTTAAATATAATATTTGTGAAATGTCCCACATGAAATAAAATTTATCTTGTTTATATTTGAAACCTTGAATACATTTAAGGGTATTATGGAAGGAAAAAAATCAGAATTTGGCGTAGATTTGAGATTGATATTTGGTTTTGCTAAATGAGCTTATGACTTATTTTTTTATAAACCAAATTCAAATTTGTCTTCATATTAGTCAATATAAAACTGCTCCAGTGTAGTTTATCTCGGCCCAACAGACAAGCCTGGTAAGAAAACTATTGGAAATCTTGCCAAATTCAACAAGTTATTTCGGCCCAACAGACAAGCCCGCTAAAAAGTCAATCGGTCCAGCAGAAAGTCAACCTTCACACGCTATAAATAGACTATTCACTCTTCATTTTAAGACACGTTGTATTCTGCGAAAGCTCCGAGCTACTCTTATAAAGCTTCGAGCTCAAGCAACATTTAGGGAGCACGTCATTCGACGGACTCCCACCTCATACCACCATGTTCGTTGTTCAGCTTCGGCCTTAATATTAATAGATTAGTTTCCGACCTCACTTAAAGTTTATCTCTCACCTTGTAGTTCGGACTCCTTTGATCGTAACCCGAATCTTTTGGACTAGATTGGAATTCCGTAACAACAATTGGCACAGTCTGTGGGGACTGAGAAACTTTTCTATACTCTAAGACGAAGCCGAAATGACATAACAACTTTCAACCGGTAACAACTCCAAAGCATCCGAGCTCGCTCCCTCCAAACTCAACTACTCCGAGTCCACTCTTTCCAACCCTGACCTCCCCGAGATCGGTGAACGGAGCATACTCACCCTTCTTACCAACCGGTACCCCGGCCAACCACACCAAGGTAACCAATACTCACCAAGACGTCGAGCCAACAAACGAGACTCCAAACATTCATAACCAGGATGTTTTCTCCCTAATCAAGACCCTAACAACACTGGTCGACGAGCTAACTCAGAATGACAATACCCGCTCCGACCAGCTCACGAGCGAACTCATCTCGCAATTTCAAGAAGATACGACCGAAGAACCACCCGCACCCTCAGCGCCGACAGCGGCCTGACCAACTCAATATCAAGTACAGCTAACATGGACGGCGGGCTCAAGTCACCAGAGGCACATCCGGTTAACATAATATCGAACGATAACCGGACAGCCGACTCGGCCCAAAGGATCAACCAACCCTCCAAAGGGGAACAAAGTACACCGTTTAAAGTAAAAATAACGGACTCACCGATCGGGCATCTCGAAGAAATAAAATTCCCAATCTACGAAGGAATCTTGGACCCTCGCCGGTACCTTACAGCATTCAATACTGCATTAGCACTAACAAAGCTCCTCCCGGATGAACGCGACGCCTGTTTTTCGACTCTTCTTCGAAATATTAGGTGGCACCGCTCTCGACTGGTTCCTATGTCTGAAGGAACATTCCATTAACAGCTATCATCAGCACCACTCCATGATCGCCTAGGAAGAAGCTTCGAGTGCCGAACTCTGGACCGTAAACAAGGGACCAAAGGAGTCTCTTAGGTCGTACATCGATAGGTTCGAGGATGCAGCCTCTAAAATTTTAGTAACCGAATAAAAAGGACTCCTGGCGCTACGATATGGACTATGGCACGAGTCACCATTACGCAAGGAGCTGATGATGAACAAACCGCAAACCCTCGAAGGTGCCCTCTCCCGAGCGTCCGCTTTCGTTAAAATAGAGGAGAAGAGGGACTCGCTAGCAATAAGGTTCTCCTCGATCAAGAAAGTGAAGGAGCCCGCACAAAGGCATCTCGACAAAAAAAGGAAAAAGGCAGTGACATACCACGGCGCCACCCAACAAAACCAAGTGTGAAACAAGCTCTTATGCACCGTTCATCAATGATCCCGGCATGACACCACCGAATGTCGGCAATTACAAATCTTCTGCTCAGAGAATACCAGAAGGGAGTAACGAACGTAAATAATCATAACACACCAATGAACCCTCTCGGGAGCCAAGAAACGAAGCACTGGGTCAAAAGTGAGGAGGAGCAATTCGAGCAGCTCGATCAGCAACGGGGAGAAGACGAGAACACCGACGCAGAATCTCCCAAGCGGACTAGTGACAAAGACGAGGGAGAAACTCTCATGCCGAGTAAACGCATTAACACGGTCACCAGAGGATTCTCAATCCGCAGCGGTTCAGTATGATCGATACAGGCACACGGCCAGAAAATCAGCACACAGCGAGGGGCTAACAATCGGCGAAGAAATCACTCTCACCGCGAAAAACAAGGCGAAATTCGTAACACCTCACAACGACTCACTCATCGTTACTTCGGATGAGCGACCAAAAAACAACTAAAATCATGGTGAAGACGGACAGCTTAGTCAACCTCACCTCAAAAGGACCCCTCACAGATCGGAACTACAAGACCATAAGAAGAGGCACCTGGAAAGAACTCTTGCCGACTCCACGAACAGCACAATTGGAACACTCGAGCTGTTAGGCCACATTGATAGGTCAGGTTTTATTCCCTATACTAACTGCAAGTGCACAGCAATATCAATGTAGTATATAGGGTTATCGAATCCACATGGACACTGGTCTCGATAGATCAGAATAGTAGAGATTAATAATAGGAATAAAAGCAGGTAGTGAATTAAATAAAAGCAAGGCGAGAAAGTAAATCAGTAGCAGGAATTGGTTGTGAAAGCAATAAACTAAAAGCGCTAAGTCTAGGGAATTCTCAGGAAATCAGACAAGCAGACAAGTTAATCAGTCAGGATCAAATTAAACTCAGTTCTAGAACTCAAATCACGGAATTAGAATTAACCAAATCTCTTTGCGAAAATCCTCTAAGTCTAAGTGCAGTAATCCAAATCTCTTTGCAATTACTAACAGATTAAACCAGCATTAATTTCAAGTTCGATATGTTCACAATTAAACTAAACCAAATCTCTTTGCGAATAATTTAATTGCTCAACCTAAATAGTTCAGATTCTAAACCACACTCTCGTGTCGTATTTAGCAACCTAAGATCTAGACTCTAATTGACCAGGTTAGAACTAGCATTAAGCACAATTTAGTTTGAAGAACATTCTAATCATGTGAATCCTTAACTGGATTAAACAAGTCTAGCAAGTCATAAAATCCTTAATGAGAAACCCTAAACCTAACTATGAATCTACTCAGACATGATTAATGGAACAGAAATCATAGAAATAATAGATTGCATATAAGAAATTAAATAGATAAAGGGGTTCGAAATCTTCTCCAAAATAGATGAAGTACAGGATTAGATCAGCCCCAAAAGCTCTTAAAATCTCTTAGCTCTAAGTATGAAAGCGTATCTAAAATAAAAGCCAAAACTCTAAATATATAGGCATAATCTCGGCTGGGGCTTCTGTGTAAATACTGGAATTATTCTGGGCTTCTCTGCAAATCTTCATAATTTGATTAAACCGCCGCGTACGGCCCATCTCGCTAGTGTGTCGATCGACACCAAAGCTGGGTCGATCGATACATGATCATCAAATCGGGCAGTGAGTTAAACTCTCGGTCAAAATGCTCCAAAAGTCCCAAAATACTCCAATTATCTCCAATTAGCTCCAAACCTGATTAAACCTGTAAAAGACTCTAAAATAACACAAAAGATACTAAAAACACATCTATATAATGGCATAAAATGGGTAAAAACCATGATATATCAACTCCCCCACACTTAGCCTTTGCTTGCCCTCAAGCAAAACAGAGAACTAAAATGTAGTGAAGAGGTTTAAAAACTCTTCAGAAACTCTTTTCATCCTAGAAGCAGCAACACTCAGATTCCCCTTAGTAAACCACTGAAAGAATCAACCTGCAGACATCAAGACCAACATATACTTCCCCCACACTTAGCAACTGTCCTAAGTAAACTCCACAATCACATTCAAGCATTCAAATTCTCCCTACTGACTTCTGCTCGTATTTAAGTGCGGTCTCACCTAAGGAGTATCGATCAAAGGCACATGGACTCTTACCTTATCAGCTCTAGACCACCATACTATCTTTCTCTAGTCCCTTTCTTCTCTTTTCCCTTCCTTAGCATTCTGATTTTTCCCCATTGGGTATCATTTTATTTTTTTATCAGTGCTCTTCCCGTTAAGGGGTGTACCTTGGACACATTCCATGGATGCATAAGAGATAATAGTGTTTGCTACTATTCCCATGACCACTTCGGAGTTACTAACTCATCCTCAGTTTATTATCTTTTTTTTTCTTTTTTAATTTGGAAGGGGAGAAGGGAACTAGATAGGACAGGTTTACAGGCTGTGTCAGAACTAACAAGGGAATCCGACACAAAGTATACCAAGCCCTTAGGTGAGAAAATCTAAGTCAGTATTAGGGTGAAGTCAGTAAAAGGATCCTCTGATACCTGAAGTGATGTGGGTGTCCTCAGTAGGTTGATCCATGTTGGGGTTTTCTAATAGTCAGAGATAATCTGCAGCTTCATCCCAATGGTTACTTAAGTTCCTGCAAGTGCTACTAATCTTCTCAAAAAATCATTGTTTCTTACTTAAACAAATTTTGACTCAATAAAACAAAAATTTTGAAAAATTTAACTGACTCTAAGAAAACAAAAGAAAGAAGTTAGTAGAACCTCCCCCACACTTAAGACACACTGTCCCCAGTAGTGTCAAGCGAAGGATTGGCAAAAGAAAATAAAAATTTGTTTAATGGAATGGTTAAGTTCTCTCGGGTTTTACCTCTGTCGCTCAGGCATCGATCGTTGCACTAAGTGCATCGACCGTTGCTAGGAGATTTTTCGTGTATGATCGATCGTTGCTCAGGACCGCAATGATCGCTGCAATGCGATTTCTGTCGTATTGTGACGATCGACACAATGGTGTGTCGATCGACGCACTGCGTTTTAATCCGAGACCTGCAAACAAAAACTCACCAAAACCAGAAACAAGCGTAAAATCCTATAAAACACTAAAATCAAAATGCAAAAACGAAAATAGTGGGTTGCCTCCCACTCAGCGCTTGTTTAAGGTCATTAGCTTGACGCTTCAGCAGATTTATGTTGAGGGTGCATCATCCAGAGGCAGAATCTGCCCTTCTGGAATCTCGGCCTTAGCCCAATAATGTTTCACCCGCTGTCTATTCACAGTGAATTCATAACCGTCCTTACCAGTTAGAACGACAGCTCCATACGGACGCACCTCTTTGATTGTGAGGGACCAGACCACCTTGATTTCAGCTTACCTGGAAACAAATGCAAACGAGAGTTATACAAAAGTACCTGATCATTGGGCTCAAACTGTCTGGAGACAATCTTCTTGTCATGATATGCCTTAGTCCTCTCCTTATACAGCTTTGAGTTCTCATAAGCAAAATGTCTGATCTCATCCAACTCATTAAGCTGTACAAATCTCCTCTCTGCAGCAGACTTAAGATCAAAGTTCATCTGTTTTACAGCCCATGCTGCTTTGTGCTCAAGTTCCACTTGCAGATGACATGCTTTTCCATATAGCAGATGGAATGGAGTGGTCCCAAGTGGTGTCTTGAATGCTGTCCGGTAGGCCCATAATGCATCATCTAACTTTGCTGCCCAATCTTTTCTTGTCTTTCCAACTGTCTTCTCAAGGATCTCTATAATCTGCCTGTTAGAAACTTCAACTTGTCCACTAGTCTGAGGGTGATAAGGAGTAGCGACTCTGTGATAAACTCCATGCTTTTTCAGCAGCTTCTCGAAGACCTTATTGATAAAATGAGATCCTCTATCACTAATCACTATACGAGGCACTCCAAATCTGGGGAATATGATGGTCTTAAACAGCTTAATGACCACTGAAGAATCATTGGTTGGACTAGCTATTGCTTCAACCCACTTAGATACATAGTCTACTGCAATGAACTTATTCCCATAGGATGAGGGAAAAGGACCCATGAAATCTATACCCCAACAATCAAAAACCTCAACTTCCAGAATGAAATTCTGAGGCATCTCATGCTTCTTGCTGATTTTCCCCCTCCTCTGACAGGCATCACACTGAGTGATGAAAGAATGAGTGTCTCTAAACATGGTAGGCCACCAGAAACCTGCTTGCAGAACCTTAGACACAGTCTTGAATGTAGCAAAATGTCCAGCATAATCTGATCCATGACAGTGGAAGAGAATGTCTGGGGCTTCAGATTCAGCAATGCATCTCCTGTAAAGACCATCTGAACAGTGCTTATAGAGATAGGGCTCATCCCAGTAGTATCTCCTAAGCTCCCTAAAGAACCTTTTCTTTTCATAACCCTTTAAATCATCTGGTTCAGTCTCAGCAGCAAGGTAATTAGCTATATTTGCATACCAGGGTCGATCAGATGTTGCTACAGCAGAAATCTCGAAATTATAATTTCCAATTTTGACTCTGAAAGACTCTCGGTTCGTATCAGGCGTGCATCGACCGTTACGTATGAGCGTGTCGATCGTTGCTTCCCCGATCCCTGTATCGACCGTTGCCAATGTGGCATCGATCGACACAATGCGATTGTCCCGACAATTCTGCATCTCACTGCCCAAATCCATCTGAAAAACTGTACTGATCATGTTGACGTTTTCCTCAGGCAAATAATCATTTATAGGCACGACTTCCTCAACTAGCAACCTTGAAAGATGATCAGCAACTCCATTCTCCACTCCTTTCTTGTCCCTTACCTCAATATCAAACTCTTGAAGCAACAGAATCCATCTCAACAGTCTAGGCTTAGCATCCTTTTTCTGCATCGGATACTTCAGGGCTGAATGATCAGTGTGAACAATCACCTTGGAGCCAACAAGATAGGGGCGGAACTTCTCAAATGCAAAGACAACAGCCAACAGCTCCTTCTATGTGGTTGCATAGTTCCTTTGTGCATCATCTTGTGTCCTACTAGCATAATAGATAGCATGGAGCTTTCTGTCCTTCTTCTGTCCCAGAACAGCTCCTACAGCGAAATCACTTGCATCACACATAACCTTAAAAGGTAGATCCTAATCTGGAGGCTGAACTATTGGAGCGCTCACCAATGCCTGTTTGATCTGTTCAAATGCAGTCTGACAGTCTGTAGTAAATTCAAATTTGGTATCTTTACACAGCAAAGCAGTAAGTGGCCTAGCAATCTTACAGAATTCTTTGATGAACCGTCTATAGAAGCCAGCATGTCCAAGAAAGCTTCTTATGGACTTAACAGAATCCGGTGCCTGAAGGTTGGTCATTACCTCGATTTTAGCGCGGTCCACTTCGATCCCTGCTTCAGACACTTTATGTCCAAGAACAATACCATCTCTGACCATGAGATGGCATTTTTCCCAGTTAAGGACCAAGTGTTTCTCTTCACATCTAGTCAGCACCTTGCACAAATTATCTAAACATTCATTATAAGATGATCCATAGACTGAGAAATCATCCATGAACACCTCCATAAAATCCTCAATCATATCTGTGAATATGGACATCATGCATCTCTGGAAAGTGGCAGGAGCATTACAGAGTCCAAAAGGCATCCTACGGTAAGCAAATGTGCCATATGGACAAGTAAAAGTGGACTTTCCCTGATCTTCTGGGTGGATAGGAATCTGAAAGAAACCTGAGTATCCATCGAGGAAGCAGTAATAAGGATGATTTGCTAACCTCTCTAGCATCTGATCGATAAAAGGCAAGGGAAAATGATCCTTCCTAGTTGCAGCATTCAGCTTCCTGTAATCTATGCACATCCTGTGTCCTGTTATAGTCCTAGTAGGGATCAGCTCGTTCTTCTCATTCTTCACAACTGTAACTCCGCCCTTCTTAGGTACTACATGGACTGGACTCACCCAATCACTGTCAGAGATAGGATAGATAATCCCAACATCAAGGAGTTTCATAATCTCCTTCTTAACCACTTCCTGCAGATTAGGATTAAGCCTTCTCTGATGCTCAACAGACGTCTTAGACTCATCTTCAAGATGTATCCGATGCATGCATAGCTCCGGTGAGATACCTGAAATGTCATCAAGAGAATAGCCAAGAGCTTTGCGATGCTTGCGCAGCTTGCTTAGCAGTAAAGTGAGCTCAGCGTTGTTCAAACTAGCATTAACAATCACTGGATAAGTTGAATTGGGTCAAGAAATGCGTACCTTAGCCCGGATGGAAGTTGTTTCAGTTCTATTTTCGGAGCTTTTTCCTCGGCCCAGTCTCTGTCGACTTGCAACGACCGATGCTTAGGTAGTGTCGATCGTTGCATCGTCGCGTCAGACACTTCCACCTGCATTGCTTCTTCAACAGAATCCATCAATCTCGTATAGCACATTGCTGGCTCGTCCTGCAGGTACTCCAGCTCCAATATAGAGCTCAGTAAAGCCCTTTCTAGTGGGTCTTCAGCATGTGATTGGTTAAAGTACTCTGCAGCCAGATCACCCAATGTGTCCACATAGAAGGTATGTCCGTCGATGGTTGGTCTCTTTACCAGCTTGTCCATATCAAAACTCATCTTCAGATCTCCCACATTCAGAACTATTTTACCTCCTTGACAGTCAATCATCGCACCCGCTGTGGCTAAGAAAGGCCTGCCTAGAATCAGTGGATCTTTTGGCTCCTGTCCATACTGTAGAACCACAAAGTCAGTTGGGATCAGACATTTGCCAATCATTATAGGCACATCCTCCAATACTCCTTCGGGAATCCTGATTGTTCTATCTGCCAGAACCAGTGATATCCTAGTGGGTATAAAGTCAGTCATCCCGAGCCTCTTAGCAACTTAGAAAGGCATAAGATTCACAATGGAACCAAGATCACATAGAGACCTTTCAAATCTCTCTCTGTAGATAGCACAATCCAACACAAAGCTTCATGGATCCTTCAACTTCTCGGGAATCCTACCCTGTATCACTGCACTACAAACCTCATTGATCATCATTACACTCTCCTCATCATACCACTTTCCAGCAATCATATCCTTAAGGCATCTCTTCATCACAGGAGAGGTTTCCATGAAGTCCATCAAAGGCACTTCAACTTTCACCTTTTTAATGAACTCCTTCCACTTTGCATACCGCCTATCATTCTTAGCTTTTCTAGGATTCTTGGGATAAGGTACCTTAGGCTTGTATACTCTCTCGGTCGACTGTTTCGGTTTCTCTGGTTTTGAACCCTCTGCAGTTGCCTTGCATCGATCGTCACTAGAGTTGTGTCGATCGCTGCTGGGTGACTCCACTACGACAGTTTCCTCTTTATCGCCTTGCATCGACCGTTGCTTGGTTGCGTCGATCGATGCATTGCGAATGTCACGGATCTCATCTTCCAACTCGTCAATTTCCACGAGTTCTTCCACACTCAACTGTCTTTTCTGGCCAGGTAACAACTCCTTACCACTTCTCAATGTCACTGCATTGCATTGGTACTTGGGATTAGCATCAGTTCGCCCTGGGAGATATCCATCTTCCCTCTGAGCATATCCAGCAGTTCTTGCAATCTAAGCATCAAGCTCCTTCATATGTGCGCTCAGGTATTCAATTTTTCCATTCAGCTCCTCATAGCCTGTACCTATCTTCTTATCGAAGTCTACAGCACTCTTAGTCTGACTCTCCAGCAGTTGTTTCATCATTGCCTCCATCCTAATCTCATGAGCAGTGGCTGCAGGAGGAGTCTGATAAGATGAAGATCCATAGGTTTTCTGAGTACCTTGTCCAATAGGCTTCTGAAAACCACTTGTCTGTCCAAAATCAGCTGAGCTCTGATTGCCTGTGAAGGCACTCTTCTGTCCTCCATTGAAAAATCTATTTCCCTGCTGATTACCAAATATGTTACCTTGGAAACCAGATCCTCCAATGTAATTCACATCTTCTTCCTGAGTGTCCTCCTCAGTCTGAATTACTTCTACATCTTGTGCAAAGTGGACAGCCTTTTTACCAGTCAGGAGATTGCAAATTGTGTCCATTCTAGATCTCAATTCAGCCATCTCTGTTTTCTCTACACTTCCACCAGATTTCTTCCTCCTATCATCCATAGTCTTGCAACTGTTGCTGCTCACTAGGTTCTCAATCAACTGCTTAGCTTGTGCAGGAGTTCTGGTGTTGAAGTTTACATTACTGGAGTTATCCAGCGCAGACTGATATGGCAGATCTATGCCTCTGAAGAAGATACCTAGCAATGTGACCTCAGTGAATCCATGGTGTGGACAGTCACGCTGGTACTTCCTAAATCTCATCCAAGCAGTCTTAAGTGGCTCAGTAGGACCTTGGGTAAATGTCAGAATGTCCTGTCTGGACTGATCGGAACGCGCATCATCATAGAAGTGACGCAGAAACTCACTCTTCAGGGCTGCCCAAGTAGTATACTGACCAGGTGCCAGTTGCTTTAGCCAAGCAGCAGCGTCTCCAGCGAGACTGTATGGAAAGAGCTTGAGGAACAGATAGTCTTGGCAGACTCCATCATACTTCATGCCATTGATTAGGTCCTCAAATGTATCAATGTGATCCATAGGCTGCTCTGTAGGATGACCATGGAATGCATTTTGTCTCATCAGCGAGTAGTAGATAGTCTTTATCTCAAAATCATCCCTCTCAAAACCAGGAAGAATTAGAGCTGACCGGTTTGCATGAAACTCATCCGGTCTGTTGTAGTCAGCTAAGGTTCTCTCATGGACAACCATCTCTCTACCCTGGGCCTGTCTTGGCGCTTGGTTCTGCTCCTGTTGTTGTGGCTTAGGAGGGTCAGGGATGACATTCCCTTCAGCATCAACCCTTTGCCAAGAAGCATTGTACGGGTTGTTATCTTGGTCCCTCAGAGTACCTTGAGCATCGCGTACTAGAATCAGCCTCTGTACTACCATTCTTTCTCTTCTGTCTCTTCTGTTAGTCCTCACTAGACGTCCAAGTTCTTCAAGATCGAGATTGATTAGGCTTAAGTTCGGATTACTTCGAGTTTCACGCTTCTGCATAAACTGTCTGTAATCGTCAAGCAACGATCGATGCTAACAGTGCAACGATCGATTCAATCTCAAATTGCTTAGTGACGATCGACACAAGAGGTGCAACGATCGACGCAAGGCGAAATCGGTACCTGCGACAGAGAGAAAACAGAGAAGAAATCAGTAAAAATAAAATAAAAACAAAAACAAAAACAAAAAAGAAAAATTCCTAGTAAAACCCCTAAGTTCGGTCCTATCGAAGACTCTAAGAGTCCCCGGCAACGGCGCCAAAAACTTGATAGGTCAGGTTTTATTCCCTATACTAACTGCAAGTGCACAGCAATATCAATGTAGTATATAGGGTTATCGAATCCACAGTGACACTGGTCTCGATAGATCAGAACAGTAGAGATTAATAATAGGAATAAAAGCAGGTAGTGAATTAAATAAAAGCAAGGCGAGAAAGTAAATCAGTAGCAGGAATTGGTTGTGAAAGCAATAAACTAAAAGCGCTAAGTCTAGGGAATTCTCAGGAAATCAGACAAGCAGACAAGTTAATCAGTCAGGATCAAATTAAACTCAGTTCTAGAACTCAAATCACGGAATTATAATTAACCAAATCTCTTTGCGAAAATCCTCTAAGTCTAAGTGCAGTAATCCAAATCTCTTTGCAATTACTAACAGATTAAACCAGCATTAATTTCAAGTTCGATATGTTCACAATTAAACTAAACCAAATCTCTTTGCGAATAATTTAATTGCTCAACCTAAATAGTTCAGATTCTAAACCACACTCTCGTGTCGTATTTAGCAACCTAAGATCTAGATTCTAATTGACCAGGTTAGAACTAGCATTAAGCACAATTTAGTTTGAAGAACATTCTAATCATGTGAATCCTTAACTGGATTAAACAAGTCTAGCAAGTCATAAAATCCTTAATGAGAATCCTTAAACCTAACTATGAATCTACTCAGACATGATTAATGGAACAGAAATCATAGAAATAATAGATTGCATATAAGAAATTAAATAGATAAAGGGGTTCGAAATCTTCTCCAAAATAGATGAAGTACAGGATTAGATCAGCCCCAAAAGCTCTAAAAATCTCTTAGCTCTAAGTATGAAAGCGTATCTAACTTAAAAGCCAAAACTCTAAATATATAGGCATAATCTCGGCTGGGGCTTCTGTGTAAATACTGGAACTATTCTGGGCTTCTCTGCAAATCTTCATAATTTGATTAAACCGCCGCGTACGGCCCATCTCGCTAGTGTGTCGATCGACACCAAAGCTGTGTCGATCGATACATGATCATCAAATCGGGCAGTGAGTTAAACTCTAGGCCAAAATGCTCCAAAAGTCCCAAAATACTCCAATTATCTCCAATTAGCTCCAAACCTGATTAAACCTGTAAAAGACTCTAAAATAACACAAAAGATACTAAAAACACATCTATATCATGGCATAAAATGGGTAAAAACCATGATATATCAACTCCCCCACACTTAGCCTTTGCTTGCCCTCAAGCAAAACAGAGAACTAAAATGCAGTGAAGAGGTTTGAAAACTCTTCAGAAACTCTTTTCATCCTAGAAGCAGCAACACTCAGATTCCCCTTAGTAAACCACTGAAAGAATCAACCTGCAGACATCAAGACCAACATATACTTCCCCCACACTTAGCAACTGTCCTAAGTAAACTCCACAATCACATTCAAGCATTCAAATTCTCCCTACTGACTTCTGCTCGTATTTAAGTGCGGTCTCACCTAAGGAGTATCGATCAAAGGCACATGGACTCTTACCTTATCAGCTCTAGACCACCATACTATCTTTCTCTAGTCCCTTTCTTCTCTTTTCCCTTCCTTAGCATTCTGATTTTTCCCCATTGGGTATCATTTTATTTTTTTATCAGTGCTCTTCTCGTTAAGGGGTGTACCTTGGACACATTCCATGGATGCATAAGAGATAATAGTGTTTGCTACTATTCCCATGACCACTTCGGAGTTACTAACTCATCCTCAGTTTATTATCTTTTTTTTTCTTTTTTAATTTGGAAGGGGAGAAGGGAACTAGATAGGACAGGTTTACAGGCTGTGTCAGAACTAACAAGGGAATCCGACACAAAGTATACCAAGCCCTTAGGTGAGAAAATCTAAGTCAGTATTAGGGTGAAGTCAGTAAAAGGATCCTCTGATACCTGAAGTGATGTGGGTGTCCTCAGTAGGTTGATCCATGTTGGGGTTTTCTAATAGTCAGAGATAATCTGCAGCTTCATCCCAATGGTTACTTAAGTTCCTGCAAGTGCTACTAATCTTCTCAAAAAATCATTGTTTCTTACTTAAACAAATTTTGACTCAATAAAACAAAAATTTTGAAAAATTTAACTGACTCTAAGAAAACAAAAGAAAGAAGTTAGTAGAACCTCCCCCACACTTAAGACACACTGTCCCCAGTAGTGTCAAGCGAAGGATTGGCAAAAGAAAATAAAAATTTGTTTAATGGAATGGTTAAGTTCTCTCGGGTTTTACCTCTGTCGCTCAGGCATCGATCGTTGCACTAAGTGCATCGACCGTTGCTAGGAGATTTTTCGTGTATGATCGATCGTTGCTCAGGACCGCAACGATCGCTGCAATGCGATTTCTGTCGTATTGTGACGATCGACACAATGGTGTGTCGATCGACGCACTGCGTTTTAATCCGAGACCTGCAAACAAAAACTCACCAAAACCAGAAACAAGCGTAAAATCCTATAAAACACTAAAATCAAAATGCAAAAACGAAAATAGTGGGTTGCCTCCCACTCAGCGCTTGTTTAAGGTCATTAGCTTGACGCTTCAGCAGATTTATGTTGAGGGTGCATCATCCAGAGGCAGAATCTGCCCTTCTGGAATCTCGGCCTTAGCCCAATAATGTTTCACCCGCTGTCTATTCACAGTGAATTCATAACCGTCCTTACCAGTTAGAACGACAGCTCCATACGGACGCACCTCTTTGATTGTGAGGGACCAGACCACCTTGATTTCAGCTTACCTGGAAACAAATGCAAACGAGAGTTATACAAAAGTACCTGATCATTGGGCTCAAACTGTCTGGAGACAATCTTCTTGTCATGATATGCCTTAGTCCTCTCCTTATACAGCTTTGAGTTCTCATAAGCAAAATGTCTGATCTCATCCAACTCATTAAGCTGTACAAATCTCCTCTCTGCAGCAGACTTAAGATCAAAGTTCATTTGTTTCACAGCCCATGCTGCTTTGTGCTCAAGTTCCACTGGCAGATGACATGCTTTTCCATATAGCAGATGGAATGGAGTGGTCCCAAGTGGTGTCTTGAATGCTGTCCGGTAGGCCCAAATCTCTTTGCGAATAATTTAATTGCTCAACCTAAATAGTTCAGATTCTAAACCACACTCTCGTGTCGTATTTAGCAACCTAAGATCTAGATTCTAATTGATCAGGTTAGAACTAGCATTAAGCACAATTTAGTTTGAAGAACATTCTAATCATGTGAATCCTTAACTGAATTAAACAAGTCTAGCAAGTCATAAAATCCTTAATGAGAAACCCTAAACCTAACTATGAATCTACTCAGACATGATTAATGGAACAGAAATCATAGAAATAATAGATTGCATATAAGAAATTAAATAGATAAAGGATCTTCTCCAAAATAGATGAAGTACAGGATTAGATCAGCCCCAAAAGCTCTAAAATCTCTTAGCTCTAAGTATGAAAGCGTATCTAAAATAAAAGCCAAAACTCTAAATATATAGGCATAATCTCGGCTGGGGCTTCTGTGTAAATACTGGAACTATTCTGGGCTTCTCTGCAAATCTTCATAACTTGATTAAACCGCCGCGTACGGCCCATCTCGCTAGTTTGTCGATCGACACCAAAGGAGTGTCGATCGATGCATGATCATCAAATCGGGCAGTGAGTTAAACTCTCGGCCAAAATGCTCCAAAAGTCCCAAAATACTCCAATTATCTCCAATTAGCTCCAAACCTGATTAAACCTGTAAAAGACTCTAAAATAACACAAAAGATACTAAAAACACATTTATCATGGCATAAAATGGGTAAAAACCATGATATATCACACATCGAGCAGATAATCATAACCAATGAAGACGAACAAAATCTGACAACCAATGGAAAAAGCACGACAGCCAGTTCCGACCTCGTCGGGAAAAGGAGCGAACTGAACACGAGCTCCCGCCCCTTCTGAGAGAGGGCTCACCAAAGCACGATTATATAAAAAAATACTACTATGCTCAGTACTGTAAAGGAAATAACTACGCACGGCTTGATATTTCCCTGGAAAGTACGTAAGGAAACCCATTACGAGGTGCAGCCACCCTTTTATTTCAATCAAAATGATTTATTTTTGAAAATAACAACGCTTCTAAGAATTCAACAAATCGACATTCTGACCAAATGATCGATCAATTAAACATGTGTCTCATGCACAGTGACATATCATCACATCGTCGTTCTCAACGACCGTAAGCCGGGCCTAGACCTGCATAATCCTTAGAAAAAGTTTCGTAAGCCGAACCTCGTTCGCACAACTATGTTCAAGGACTTCACACGACAAGCCGAGCAGGTACCCGCACCTAGAAAATCAACAAATGACAAGATAAGCCGAGCAGGTACCCGCACCTAGAAAATCAACAAATGACAAGATAAGCCAAGCCCAACCTCGCACTTAAAAACATTTATAAAAGACGAGCACGGTTTTGATGCACGAAAGTCAAAAACAGGATAAGTCGGGCACGTACTCGCACCTAAATTTTGATCTCGCCCAATAGCCGAGAATCGGCTCGCACACTTCCTCGAAATTTCCTTTTTACCAAAAAAAGAGAGAGGAAACAAGGGCAATAATATACAATCGGCCAGATAAAAAAATCATCATATACAGACAAAACTCCACATTCCATTCATTCTTGTTGAAAATGACAAGGAAACATACAACAAAGGAAAGGGAAAATCTAATTTCTTGAAAGACAAGTCCGCACAAATCGAAACTCGCGTAACGAGCCCGATTTCATCCAACACAAGAAGCCGAGCTCCTCTCTCGAAAAAACGACTTCAAACATTTGTTCCCGGAAAGACCATCTTCAAAAGGCAGTGGCCCAAATGGAAATAACAAAGAAACCTAGATGAGGCAGTTCAAATTGGGGTAAAAAAAAGGGGGAGCTCGGAAAAGCCGACTTGAGCACACCAAAAAGGTCGGTCGGTCTCCTGAGCCGGACCCCATGGTTCCCCTGGACAGTCTGAGGATTGACGGCCCCCTCCAAATTAATAGCTCCCCTTACGTGGAGGAAGAAGAGCCAGCCCGACACCCTGTCCGTTCCCTGCAAACATAAAAAAGAAAGAGGTATCATGACGAATCACCAACATCAAAATTAGGAAAAAGGACACAACAACAACAAAAAAACACAACACACTTACGCCGAGGAACATTGGAAATCTTGCCAAATTCAACAACTCATCTCGAACCAACAGACAAGCCCGCTAAGAAGTCAATCGGCCCAGCAAGAAGTCAACCTTCACAAGCTATAAATAGACCCTTCACTCTTCATTTTTAGACACATTGTATTCTGCGAAGGCTCTAAGCTACTCTTATAAAGCTCTGAGCTCAATCAACATTTAGGGATTACGTCATTCGATGGACTCCAACCTCGTACCATCATGTTCATTGTTCAGCTTCAGCCTTAATATTAATAGAAGAGTTTCCGACCTCACTTAAATTTATCACTCACCTTGTAGTTTGGACTTCTCTAATCGTAACCCGACTCTTTTGGACTATATTAAAATTTCGTAACAACATTAATTGGTGTTAATGTCAAACAGCAGTAAACCTGATAATGGATTAAGAGAACTCATGTTTCCATATTGTGGTGAGCATAAGAAGGTTATGTGCTTCCTCTCTTAACACAACAACAATAAGAAAACTAAACAACAGCAGATGAATAATCTGTTGCTCGCCAAGTAGCATCCATGAAACACCTAAGACCATTCCGATTTGGCTCGTTAAGCACCATTGGAGGTTGCGATTCCTGTGGTAATGCTTTCTTCTCTATTGGTTGAGCTAACATCCATTATTTTGCATCCAATATTCCTTGGTGGCTTGTTTCCTCCTCTGATTATATGATTATGAGTTGTGAGATAAATACCTCTGGCCAAAATCATGGAACTCTTCAACTTCATACACATCAAAGCGTATCTCAGAAACACGTTGAATTTCCTCCAACCTCACCAACCCTAATAAACAAAGAAATTTTAATTATTTGTCATTTTACACTAACTGGAACGAATTTACAAAAATGTTTGATGTTTCATCATACCACCACTGTTATTGACGATAGTAAAGCACTAGAATATGCAAAACAATATCCCATTCGGACTTTTGCCCCATGCCCTAACCAGCCTAACAGCAAGACCACCACTGGCCACACAATCCAATGACTCGTTTCTGCCAATATTTACTACAAATCAGCTTTCAGTCATTCTAAGAATATTGTACATGAAATAAATTGATGTTATACTTACTCCAAATCTCTAATTCTTAATTTTACTTGAAGACGCCGCCAGAAATAAGTTTCTGGATAATTTGCAGTAACCATTGGATCACTTACGAAGCCATCAATTCCGAGCACAACACCAGTCAAATTTATATCTCAAACCAATAAAAACACCAAACAAATCCATAACCAAATCATCTTAAAACAATAAAGTCCCAAAAACCTTGTAACCTTAAATCCAAAAATAATACTGATTGGATATGTGCTAGTTATAGTGATATTTGAAATGCCATGTATAGGCTTCAAGTCTAAGTAGTGCTGGCCGTTAGGGTATGGAATTTTCCAGATTACACTAGAACTGGTTCTACACAGAGAGAGAATAAACTATATGTCAAGCGGTCAAACATTGGCCTATCAAGGATACGAACATTATCCCATTGTAACCACCGGCCCTCACATTCCACCAGCCACTTGAAGATTTCAACGTAATCACCCCAAATTCGCCTTCTCTCCTTTGTCACTATCGTTAAAAAGTGCAAGACTTAAAACTTTAAAGCGTAAGAACAAAAGTTTATATAACGTAAGATCAAAAATTTATACAGCGCATGAACTGTATAGAGAAATAACATGTCCATCCACCAAAAGTAGTTTGATGGTTTTACCGGAGAAGACCCTTTGATACATCCGACACCGAAGGACCTTCAATCTCAATCTTCATTTTGCCGTCGACTTATTGATCTCCGAGAGGAATTTGTATTGCCTCTGTGCCATTTTATTTTTGCAATAGATTTTCCTTTGAGAAAATAAATGTAAGACGAAAGGAATTAGAGAAACTTTGTGCATTTCAGAGAGGTTATAATTGTTAGGGTATTGACGGTTTATGGTAATTTAGGCGTTATAAATATATTGGGTTTCCTGGTGCACATAATGGTTTGTTTGTGTCACTTAAAGAACTATTGTTTGACACTTGGCTAGTCATGAACTAATGTATTACACATGGCATATTAAAGAACTACGGTTTAACACTTTCCCTCACACTTGTAACTATTGAATTAGATCTCTAAAAAACTTAGGTTTCGTGTAGCTAGTTATGTTTAGTTCCTCTATCAGTCATCCATTTGATATTTTATTTAAGTTTTAGTAGAATATTGTAGGATTCACTTTTTCAATCAAAGGTACTAATTATCAGAATAAGTATTTTTGTACCACAATATTTTAATGTTTAGTACTGTTTTAATGTATAGTTGTTTTTTTCAATCTAGTATTTAATCTATTTAATCCACTTAAGTTTTACAATTTGAACTCTTTGTTTTGTATATCCTCAATTTTTCTTAGAATATTATTAACCTTTTGCAAAAAAAAAATCTTGCATTGATAGCTAACAAAATCTTGCATGACATAATGACTATGTTAGCAAGATTTGACATAAAGAAGACTAATAATTACCACTTAACATATAGGGTCTACATTCGGCTTCCTACACACACGCAACTGACATTAGTGGATATGTGATTATCTAGGGAACTACGAAATACACGATAATCTAGGTTACTCATGTTAAGTAGATTTTTCGTTTTATTATTTTATTAATTATTTTGTGTGGGAAAGTGAATAGCCGTGTCTTTATGTACGGTTATAAAGAAGAAGAAACACATTCAATCAAATTATGGATTAATTAACACCATTCTTAAGATCTTGAAATCACCAATTCAAAACCAGTAAAATTCAACTACTTCGTTAACCCAAACTACAACAACATGCCTATGCATTGCTACGAAACCCGCTCAGTGACAAGAAAACGTAGAGCAGTCATCCATTCGACCTTCTAGCAATGCCTGATAATGTGATAATGAAGATACTCGCCCGTGTTTCGGAACGGAACATGCAAGATCTTCTTCATTCGAAGATAGCTTGCAAAGCCTTGAAAGAGAAAACGGAAGCACAGGAGTTCTTCAACTCGGTTAATCTAATCGAGATGGAATACTATGTTTGGGCTCCGAGATTTAACTGGACAAAATTCAATGAAAGGTGCTACGACGCAGGCAACACATCAGCCATCCTTCTCAAAGGAATATCAGATTTCTTCTTCGATAACAAGAGAGATGAAGGTCTCGCACGCATATAGGCGGCTGCAAAATGTGGATGCATCTTTAGCAAATATGTGTATAGATGCATACACAAAGTCTTCAGGAAAGACAGAGTGATGAACTCGTCGGTAGATATGAATTTACTCTAGAAGTCACAGCGCAACTGCGATTAAAACTACCTCGTCAGGATCATTGTTCCAGGGGAAGTTCGGTTCCTGATTGGTTCAAAGCGAAACGTGACGAAAAGAATTTTGATCTTGTGCGATACTGTCAATGTTCTATCTTCGACCTTGGCGCTCTCGGTGGCCATTGTTTAAGGACTATTACGACCAATGTTTCTGTATTATGCAGACCACTTTCTTCTGCAGAATGACATATAACAACTTCCCCCGATTTCTCTGTAATCGATGATGTCGTATTTATGTATGTTTTGCCACTTTCACATTAGATGTTTCCCGTACCAATATCTACTATTTTGTATCTACTACAACTTCTACAAATACCTAGTATTTTGTTTGATGGTTCAGCGTTATATTGCCTCCCAAAGAAAACACTTGAAACAGTTAATTACTCAAATAAACAAAACACCTTAATAATAACAATATCAACGAGAACTTGGTTATAAAATATGCCATTTAACATATATCAAACAGTTTGGCCAACATAGAAGGAGTAACCTTAAACCCTAAATAATAAACCTCAAAAAAAACAAATATTTCATATTTGGTCTTCATCGTATCATCAATGGATTTTACATTTGTTAGTATCTTATCCCTTCAGAATACGTTCAGGGTATATAAACCTAAACTCTAATTACTAGACCCTATATAAATACCCTAAACTCTAAACCCAAACATTAAACCATAAACCCTATATATACCCTAAACTCTAAACACATACGTTAAACCATAAACCTTAAATACAAAACTCCAAACCGTAAACCCAAATATCAAGATCAGATATACGTGGGAGCATCATGGAAATAATGCTTAAGTTAATTAGTATTATATATGTAATGTTGTAAGATTTGTGTTTATGAGTGTTTATATAGTCTTTTATGTAATATTATAATTAATAATAATTTTTTCAATATCTACAACTATAAATGCAAATGATCATATACCCTAAACTCTAAACTTAAACATTATACCCTAAACCTCAAGACCCTAGACCCTAAATACTAGACCCTATATATACTCTAAACTTGAAACCCAAACATTAAACCCTAAACCTTAATTAATGGGATATATACTACGGATTCTGGTTGTTGTATATCGTTAAACAACAAAACAACACACATATATATTTCCCTTTCCTTTTAGCACCATGCAATTGTATTTCGGCATGAAGATATATGGGGGCATTACCGAAACGCCATGTCTTATGTATGTTTTCTAAAAGAAACCATATGTTTTAACAATAAAGTCCCAAAGTATTTCTTTAATTTCACTGTGTACTATTTCTTTAACAGTCAAGGTAATTATATAGATAAGTATAAATTTAAAATTTGAGTCAGTATAAAAAGGAATATATAATGAGTAAGTTACGCCTACATGTAAGTATAAATTTTTCCCAAAAAATTGGAAAACTAAAACTCAATTTTACAGCCCAAAATATTTCAATTATCCGCCTGAACCCAATAATTTTCGACAAAGTGTCGAGAATTCTTCAATTACGACAAACCATGATTTTATTATGTTCTTCTCCTTCTCTGAAATCTTCTTTGATTCATCTCACTAATCTCTCTCCAAAACCTCCTCTAAGCCCACCAATCTCAAAATGGTATATCTTCTTTCAGTCTCTTGTTTGAGGCTCTCAATCTAATCGCTAACTTTGGCAGAAACTCTATCGACCCTCTCAAACTCTTCTTTGAATCTCTCAATCACGAAACCCTCCGTTATACGAACCCTGCAACTACCGGTAAGATATGACGTTAGGATGTGTGTTAAACCCTCACATGATTGAGCTTTGCCTTGATTTAGAAACGAGATTGCTTATGAGTCTAATTGTGGGTTTTCTTATGATTTTCTTGTGGTTATCTTGTTTTGGATACTTTGAATTTGGTTTTACAGGTTCTAAATGACTATTATATTCCTCTTTCAGTTTCAATATGGTCTCCATATCTTGGATAAGTTGTTGTTTTTTATAACAAGTGTTTCATGAGTTAGAGTCCGATGGTTAGGATGTTAATCCTATAGTTAGCAAGAAATTGAGTTTCATGTCTCTGTTTAACTACTCTCTTTGTTTTGCTATGTTCGATTGTCTGGGCGTTTAAAAGATAGACTTGGTATCATTTGAAACATGACCAAACCATCCATAACTTATTGTCTTAATCATTTTTTCGAGGCTATCTGTCAATGACAGATGAAAGACATGGTAAGCACTCCAAAGGACAGCAAAAGCATTGCATCGGAGTACGACCTCGGGATATCTCAACATATGAATATAACTACATATTTACTAAGGGAAAGTAATATTTTTCACAATCCATGCTTGTAAAGTCATCTCATGCTTTTACTTATTTATTCGGGGGGGGGGGGGGGGGGGGGGCAAATCTCATGTTCTTTACCTAATTGTTTTTTTTTCTTACTAACTTTAATTGTCACATGTCCCTGAGAATGATGGCCGAGTAAATCCTTATGGAGTCGAAAGCCTGAAAGTTAATCGTTTAATTCGCAAGTACAAGCAGCCCAGACACTTATCAGCGTTGTCGCCCACCAAGAGGAACTGAAGGAAGCTTAAAGTAAAACAACAACACCGTCTGATTCGTATGTTACTTGTCAATGTCTCTTGCGTGCTTGTTAATTTGTTGGTATATAATTTGGCAACTCCTAAATGCTGGAGTTTGCGTATGTAGGTCGTCTGTGTCTACATGTTACCAAAGTTGTTTTGATGCAAGTGTTTGTTACGTTTGTTGGACCATTCAAATTACAGTATCACCGATTACCAAATCGAAAATGAAATTTATCCAAATTCTTAATTTTACGAATAAAAGTCACTAAACAGTCGTCAATTATTCGCACTACACACACAAACTAGTCGCTAAATATTTACCATCAGTGAATCTGGATTTTTTGAATAGTCACTTAATAATCGTTATTTAGTCACTACACTGTCGCCAAGTAGTAACCATTTCTTACGATTATGTTGTGACTATATTAGACAATCAGATAGTAGTCGGCCTGACAGTACCATAATCGAATATGGATGTTTGGATTAGATGATGCATAGTCGTTTAACAGTCGACAATTAATAGCAAGATGTTTACCATAATCATATTTGGATTCTCCAATTTGTCGTCATATAATCGGTAAATTAGTCAATAAACAGTCGCCAAAACGTCACCATAGTCTACGACTAAACCGTGACTTTATTAGTCAGCCACATAGCAGTCGCCATATAGTGGCAAGATCATTACCATAATCGTACATGGATGTTCAGGATAGTCGTGGGATAGTCGTTAAAATGGTCGTTACCCAGTCATTATATAGTGAAAAATATTTACGACTACTTTCTGGACTCCCTTTATAGTCGCACAAAAGTTGCTATCGTAGCCGCAATTAGTCCTTATAGCTTCCGACAACGCTACGACTATTTTACGATTACCTATGTTGTTCGTATAAATAGTCGTAACTCGCCGAATAATAATACGACAATGCAATTTAGCGATTATGGATTTACAACTACCACATTTAGTCGTATTTTTGTCGTAAAACCCCGATTAACAACTGTGATTAAAAGTGTAGTCGTGAAAATCCTGTTTTCTTGTAGTGAATCTTTGGTTGGCAATGGAATCAAGTTGTCGTTCCATTCTGGCCGAACTAGAGTAGATATCGCATCATATACTACAGCAACATCATTCATAGAGTTGGAAGAAAAAAATTGTTGATAGGAGTCTGTGTTTAACTCTGTAATCTACTTATGGCGATAAACAGGAACCATCTTCATTTTCCATCACAGTTAATCGATCGCAAGTCCTTATTTTTCTTGTTATTGCGTGAAATAAGCTGACTTTCTATCACCTTAATGCAGCCACAGAACCCGACTCCTTTGCTTCCAATACTTCTCCTCCTCTTCATAAGCTAGCTCTAGCTGTTCTTTTAAATTTGTGATAAGCTCACACTATTGTTTGAATCAGATGATAGCGCCACTTTCAGCTCTGTTTTTTTTTCCTTCAATTAACTTGGAACTATTAAGGTTTTGCGATTTTGACCATTAGATAATAGCCAAACGACACTGGCCGAATTTCTGTTCAGCATAATCATCCTCTGTATTGCTCCATATGTCTGTTATTAATTCAAAAACCTCATCCTTCTCTCTAAGCCGGTTTTCAAACCTAAACATCCCATTCCATTTGACTCTCGTTCCATTCAGATAAGTCATCAGTGGACGATGGTCAGAACTTTCAAATCTTATGTATTCCATGTAGCCATATGGGAACAGCTCCATTTAAGAAGTATTGACGAATGATCTATCCAGTCGCGCGTGAATTAAATGATCATATCTCATGCCCCGCCAAGATAATGGATTCCCGGTATGTTTAAGATCCCAAAGTCCATTCTGAGCTACAAAGCTCCTAAAATCCACAAACGAACCTTCAAATCTTTGTGGAACTCCTATTTTTTCCTCATGATATAAAATATAATTGAAGTCCCCTATTAACATCCTTGCCTCCTGTTTAGCTGCTGCAGTTTTCAAAATTTCCTTCGGATTCTCCTTTCTATTCTGCAACGCAGGTGCCCTATACACACATGTCAGAAAAATTCTTGCCCTTGAAATTTAACTTGTGTGTCGATAAAATTCGATGTAGAAGAAAGTATTTCTAACTCTATATCTGGCATCCAAAACAAAGCCAACCCTCCACTGAGCCCAGATGGTGAAACCATGAAGCTTTTATCATAACTAAGTAGGGATTTTATTTCGTTGACATTACAATCTTGATTCTTTGTCTGCGTAAGAAACATTATGTTCAGGAAGAGTTTAAATCTCAATTCCCTTAGACATCGAAATGTCAGGGTTTTCCTCAATTCCTGACAGTTCTAACTGGTTGTAATCATTGAGACTTGGATGGTTTTTTGGGAACCATCGAAACCCTTGAAAATGAAGAAGAAGCTTTATCAGCAAAGCAGTCTTTGTTCAAACGATTTTGACCACGTATTGGGGTAAAGACTCCTCATGGAGAGGAATAAAGAAAAAAGATAGCATACTAGAAGAGGAGTTTGAAATGCGAGGTCTTTTATTTGAAACAGTCTTATTTGTATTAGTTACATCTCCTTGTTTCCCCAAGGTATTTGACCCTTTTCTCCTAAGTGGAAGTTTTCGAGCCACCTTTCTAGATGGTCCCGCTTTTCTTACATGGAAAGTCGAAGTTCGAGGTCCCTCCTCTGAAGCCGCGATTGTTGATACTTTGTTTCCTTCAGTAGAGATTGTAGCTCGGACTCTTTGTCTTGCTTCCCTGATCAACAGTCTTGTTTTAAATGTGTTTCCCACTACATGGATTTCTCCTTCTTCCTTACCGTAAGCAAGGACAATATCCTGTAGCACCTTTTCACCACTGCTCCCCTCATCCGATCTACCACTTTTCTGGATTGAAAAACTTTTGTAACCGGAAGACCTTTAGGAGAGATTCGTTGTAATGCAGATGTGGTATAATGATTTACATATTTTGAATCTTATGCATCATCAATAGTTGTTTTGGTTTAGATTTTGCAGGATATATTAATATTTATATTGATGGAGATATTTCAGGTTATTAATTGATTTAGTTGAATACAAGTATTTTGATGGGCCTTTCTAAGATTTAAGCAAAGATAACTTAAATTTGGTCAAACAATGACAAACTTAATCCACTTACAAAGGCCCACTATACATAAATATTTTTGAACATCATTTAAGGCCGGGTTTTTAAAACAAATAAAACAAAGTTTTAAGTTGTCTAAAACTCATTCGAAAACAAACACAAAATATCAGTTTAACATCTAAGACTTAAACACACCAAAAAATAATTAGCTAGCATATATAAATACTAAAAACGATATTAATATAAATCAAATGTTGTATAAAACTAATTCAAAAACTAACGCAATAAAATAATTATTTGATCAGACGCAATTTAAACAGACCAATAATAGTTAACTACCATATATGAATACTAAAACTTCGATATTAACAGAAATTTCCTAAATCAAACAATTCTAAAATGTGAATAAAAAGAAAAAAAAACATTTGCACGCTCAGTGCAGATCAGACTCTAGTTGACAATTAAAAATATTAAGGAAATAGTGTCTTGCCTCCGTGCAATCCGTTCTTTGGTTAAACAGTAATGGTATCCGTATTGTATTTTTATCATTATATAATTATTCATTTTTTCATATCGTAAAATTCCTGCTTTTAAATATTTTATTTCATTAATTTTCTTTATTATCCTAATTAAAAACTGATAATTTTATTAGGTTTTGATAAGAAAAGGTCTTCCCAGTGGCTCCATGTTAAATCAAGATCGTTTACGATTTGGATTCTGCCTTTGATAGATTGTTTGATGTTTATTTCCTTAGACCATCTCTAATGTATTCCTTTATTTTTTCCTCTAAAATAAAAGAACTCTATAATAGAGGAGTAATCTCCTCCAATGTATTCCTCTATTTTTCCTCTAAAAGGAATATTCCCTTAAGATTCTATTTTTATTTTACTTTTAGTACATTTTATTTATAAAATTTACAAACTAACCCATTTTTATTTAATTTTCTATAAATTATAATATTATTTAAATTAAATATTTCTTTAATTTAATAAATAAAATTACATTATGTATTAAGCTTGCGAGTTCGATTAACCAAACCGAACAGAGCCGGTTAGTTCGGTTATCGGTTAACAAATTATTTTTGAAGTGTTACAAAATTAACTGAACTAAAATTTGGTTCGGTTTTGTTAGGTTATCGGTTAATTTTGTTATAAATTTACTAACTAAAACTAACCAATGTTTCTTTTTTTAAAAGTCAATTAAAATCGATTAATTGGGTAGTTTGGTTAAATTCGATTTGATTTGGTTAAATTCAAGTATTAGTTAAAATTTGTTTAACTTAGGAATAAAACCGGTTTAATTTTGGTATAATCATTTTTCGGAAAAACATGAAAACCGATTGGTTTTATCTGAACCAACCAAAATTCTCGGGTAACAAAAAAAGGTGTCGATCGGTATTGATGATTGAACCAAAACCAAACCGAAAAAAAAGAATACCAGACCGGTTCGGTATCTTCGGTTCGGCCAAAAGTTGTAGGGCTAATATGTATCATAAAAAATATAAAACATATTATTATTTTTTATTTAACCATCAATAATAATGTATTCTTCACAAATGATTAAATTTTATATTAATTTTTTGTCAACATATTTTATATTAAATTTATAATATACTAATTGTTTATATTATTAATTATTAAAATATTAATTTGTATTTTTAGTCATAAATATAAATATTTAAAAGTTTGAGGACTATTTTACAAATTAAAAAGGTCATCAAGGCAAAAAATAGAGATCCTCTAAATATAAAAGAAAAAAATAGCAATCTCTATTTTAGAGTAGGATACAGAGGTGGGTTGGAGAAGAATTTCATCTATAATAACATTTAAAAGAAAAAATAGAAGTGGGTTGGAGATGCCCTTAAAAAAAATTTAGGCTGTTATTTTCGATTTGATATGTTTGATTGGGTTTCTCGTATTAAGTGGTTTAAACCATCGCCTTTGAGTTTATGTATCTTGTTTATTACAGTATTTTAGTTGGTTTATGATTTTACCAGATTAAAAGCGTTTTCAGATTTGTATCAAAACGTTTTCTGATCTTGCACAAATTTGTCAGTTTGAACAAAGTTTCCCAGAATTAATAACTAAAAAAGAAGTTACATGTTCTTTCAATCGGTTTTTGTTCTCGGCTTCGTGTAAGAGATATTAAATCGATTTATTTGATAAAGATTAACCGGTTTGTTATTTATTGTTTATATATTAAATAGGAAGTTTGCAGACCCTTTCTAAAACAGCTATCTGAGACTTCGAAGATTTTGGCTCTGGGCTGTGGTGTGAATCGACACCAAAGTAGGTTGACACTGCTTGTATTGTTGACTTCTTTGTTGATTTTCCAGTGGTGTCGACTCTAACATCGGATTGGGTTAATTTATGTCCATCATGATAACTCGTAATCATGTATGGAATAGGAAGGTGTTGTCCGACACAAAGGGAGTGTCGATCAACACTGCAGGTCGACGCCGCTAGTTCATTGTCAACTCCTGGGTTGGGTGTCGATCGACATTGTGTATGAGTCCGAGAATAACCAAAAGCTTCAAGTGCAGTTGTTGTGACTTCATCTTGCTCATATTCCAGCTCGAAATCCCCTCTCTACAAAGACTGCATTGACGTACTACTTCGGGTTATGCTTAGTTCTTCCTCGAGGAGATCCATCATCCACCGTCCATCAAAATAGACCTTCATGTACGAATGGACCTTCATGTCTAAAGGATCGATAGCTCTTTTACCGTCCACCGTCCATCAAAAGCAACGTCCACGACATGTACTGTTAGTTTTTAATCTATATTGTTCACCAATTACTTCATAAATAAGTATTAATCTCAACCGTCCATCAAAATAGAAATAACAACCGCCTATTAAAGTAGAGATCTCAATCATTCATCGTTTACATCATATTACGTTTTAGTCTTAAACGTTCATCTTTTACCTCAGTGTTAAGTTTTAATCTTAACCATTCATATTTACTTCCTAGCTAAGTTTTAATCGTAACTGTTCATCATCTACTACTTATTTAAGTTTTAATCGTAACGGTTTATCTTTTTACTTCTTAACTAAGTAAAATTAATAAAGAAAATAATTTCATGTGTATAAAGAATAGAAATCACAAACGAAAAAAAAAACATAAATGTAAGACCACAAAATAGGATCAAAATTTGTTCCTTACATTTTCTACTTGATTAATGTAGTGCATTAAATTTTTCTTTCGAAAATCATAAGATCTACACAATATGAAATGTCTTTATTTTTTTTATTTTGTTAGTGTCTTAACTAATCCAATAAGAAATGCGAGTCAGGGCACTCATACATTATTTTTTAACATAATTCCTTCAGGCTGAAAGAGAGAGCTAGCATATCCTGAAAATGAAATTATGCATATTCCTTAAAAGAGAAAAGAGAGCTAGCAAATTCAGCCTGAAAAGAGAGAAAAATAATTAAACCGACACTTGCTTAGTATTGCATAATCGATAAATCATATATAACGAGAGTTTTTTTTCTCCTCTCAAGACTATCGACATCATCAATTTTTCACCATGTTCTAAAAGTCGGCGTGGAGGATCGATTAATCGTCGGGAAGTCGTTGGTCGGACTGCAACCGCCGCGATTAGGCTCTAATCGGTCAAAAAGTCAGATCTTCTTGTAAAATTCAATCTTTCGCTCATTTTTGCAGCAAAAATCAAATATATATAGTAGATCCATCGATCTCAGATAATGAATATATGAAAACGAACGGAAAAATGAAGATAACGAAAAAAAAAAAAATTGAAGCCGCCGTCTTGCATTTTCGTTAAGGTTACAGACGCAGAGAAACTCTTGAAGAAGATGAAATTTGAAAGACGTTTTTACCCCTCATTTAAGTTAATAGTGAAAAATGACGATAATGACTACTTTGGGGTTTCAAACCCGCATTATTAATGCTATTACGAGCACTAGACCACTAGACCATCAAATACTTTTGTTACATTCCTAATATATCTAACATATATATTATAAAAAGAGATAGGACCCCTAAAATTGGATTAATGTCACAAATGCCACTATCTTTCAAATAATAATCTCTCATGCCACTCTATGATCAACATGCTACTCGCTTTAAGTGAACTGACGAAACTACCCCTGAATATTTTTAAGTGAAAATTCACCATCCTCGTGGTACAACTGCCCCACAGATGTACCAGTTGTACCACTAGTACAACTGCCTCTCAGATGGTACAACTGCCCCTCAGATGGTACAACTGCCCCTCAGATGTACTGGTACAACTGTCAAAATAATCCTCCAGTTATACCAGATGTACCGCGCATAGGAGGATTCGAACCCCGGGCGCGACGCGCATTCAGGAACGCGCACAACCACTGAACTACCGTGTATTACTGGAACCTATACCGATTCACTGCTATTTAATCTTGACAAACCATCATTGGAGATTCATTAAGAGTAAAATTGTAATTTTACCGGAGAGTGGCATTTATGATTTTTTTCTAAGAGTTAGTGGCATTTGTGCCTTGCACTCCCTAAAATTCCATCCCACTTAATTTTCGATTATTCCCGGTTTTTCTCGTTCGGCGCTAGGTCCAACTCAGCCGCCCGACTAAGTTTTTCATGTGTTTTGTGGGTCCCATTCATGGATCTTAAATCGCCTAGGAAAAGTTGTTCGTATAATGTTGCCTCTTTGGTTTCTCTTTGAACAACCATTATGAATGAGATTCAGAGGGGGTTGTAATCGCTTAAAGTCGGAATTAAAGGTGATTAAAGGGACTGAGGATTCTATTTAATGAATGAGAATAAGAGGGTTTCTTGTTAGTTTTAAGAAAGATTTAAGCTTGAGAGATTTGAGAGATGAGGGAATTTGAACAAGAGAAAACTGGGGAGAATTATTTCCCAACGTCACTTTTTTCATTGGTGGCTGTAAGGCCTTTTAAAGGATACAAAAGAACCAAGTTTAGACCTAATTTGATACAAGACAAAATAGACAGCCTGTCAAGACTCCATGTCGCTGACACTGTCAACAACACATGTAGTTCAGAATTCTTTTCTGTATATCCATGTCGCCGACACTGTCAACAACACACAAACTCAGGATTCTCTTCCATGATCAATACTCCCCCTCAAGTTCAGACTTTGGAATCACCCTAAAGACTGAACTTGGAATGATCATGGCAACACCTCATTAAAAACCTTGATATGGAAAACCACTTGGGACAAAACCATACCAAGGGAAAAAGAGTATGCTGCACATGAATCAGGGAAGTTCTAATCATGAGTAGGGAGGTCTACAAGTCCTAGTTTTCTAAAGATATGATCACAAACTTTGAGACTTGCAGCCTTGGTGAAGATGTCTGCTAGCTGATCTTCGCTCTTTGTGTAGCAAGGTAGAACCGTCCCATCTTCAATCTTCTCCCTTACCTTGTGACAATCTATCTCAATGTGTTTAGTCCTTTCATGAAACATAGAGTTGGTAGCAATGTGTATTTCAGCCTGATTGTCACAATGAAAGGTAATGGGACTTGATTGCTCAATGCCAAAGTCCTTGAGTAGAGCCTTCAACCAAGTTAACTCTGTTGTCAGCTTCCTCATAGCCCTATACTCAGCTTCAGCACTTGAACACGAGACCACTTTCTGCTTCTTCGTCTTCCAAGTCACTAAGTTACCTCCAATGAAGGTGCAATAACCGGTTGTGGATCTCCTGTCACTCTTATCACCAGCCCAATCTGCATCACAGTAGCCGACAATCTCAGTGCTATCATTCTTACCCATCCAAATTCCTTGTCCTGTTGAGCCTTTGAGATATCTAAGGATCCTCTCAATCAAACTCCAATGATAAACTGTGGGTGATTGCATATGCTGGCTGACTTGATTCACAGCAAAACATAGGTCTGGTCTAGTGAGAGTTAAATAGATAAGCTTCCCAACCATTCTTCTATACAAGGAGACTTCCTTGAACTTCTCCTCATCTGATTTCTCCCCCTTTCTATTGACTTGGTAGCCATCTTCAAGAGGAGTCTTTGCTATCTTGCAATCATTCATTCTTGTTTCTGTCAGCAAGTCTTTAACATACTTCCTTTGGGACAAAAACAACCCATCATTGAATCTGCATACTTCAATACCCAAGAAATACTTCAACTCTCCAAGGTCTTTGATGTCAAACGAACTTTTGAGAAAAGCCTTTGTGGACTGAATTCCCTCATTATCACTTCCAGTAATGATTAAATCATCCACATAGATAAGAACCACCACCACTCCTAAAGAGCTTTGAAGAGTAAACAATGTGTGATCAGATTGAGACTTCTTGAATCCATAGTCCATGAGTGTATGGCTTAGCTTATGGTACCATGCCCTTGGTGATTGCTTCAAACCATAGATTGCTCTCCTTAGTCTCAATGCTTCACCAGGTTTACACAAATGCTCTAGTCCCGGTGGTGGAGTCATGTACACTTCCTCTTCAAGCTCTCCTTGTAAAAAGGCATTCTTAACATCCATTTGCCATAGGTTCCATGAAAGGTTTGTGGCCAAGGACAGTGTAACTCTTACTGTATGGAGTTTAGCTACTGGTGCAAAGGTATCAGTGTAGTCTTCTCCATATGTTTGCGTGAACCCTCTTGCAACCAACCTTGCCTTGTACCTTTCAATGTCTCCATTGCTCTTATACTGGATTGTGAAGACCCATTTTGAGCTGACAGTCTTCTTTCCCTTTGGCAGCTTCTCCACATTCCAAGTGTGATTCTTTTCCATAGCTCCCTTCTCATCAATCACAGCATCCATCCACTCCTTGGTGTCTTTAGCCTCTTCATAGGTTTTAGGAACATGATTCATCTCTATCTTCCCAAGAAAAGCGCAATAACTTGATGGCAACAAGTCAATAGAACACACGGACTGGTTGGGATGAGCAACAGCCTGATTGTTGAAGTAGAACTTCTTGTTGATGTAGCTTGATAGATCCGTCTTTTCTCTAGTACTTCTTCTGAGTTGTTGGACCGGTTGAGCAGCTTCCTCTACACCCATCTCTTCTTCTTCATGATGAATAATCTCCTCATCATTCATATTCAAGTTGTCTTGATCTTGATTATGAGGTAGAACTTCCTCTTGAGTTTGAGTGGGTTCTTGATTAGCTGTCAACTGTTCTTCTTCTTGCAACTCTTCTTGATGACTTCTCGTTTCTGTTTCCCCTTCTCTTGGTACTTTAGTAGGATCATTTCCCAAATGATTCAAGAGAAACCTCAGACTTGTAGCAAGGTCAGACGGTGATCTTGAAAGATCCTTCAATCCTTCCCAATCCCTTTTCTCATAGTACCCTTGCCCCTCAATGAACTTGACATCTCTTGACACATATGTGCGGTTGTTGCTTGGATCAAAGCACTTATAACCCTTCTGAGTTGTAGAGTATCCCAGGAACATACACTTTGTGCTCTTAGCCTCTAGCTTATTTCTTTGATCACCTGAAATATGTACAAAACACACACACCCAAACACACGTAAGTGTTCAATAAAGGGTTGAGTTTTGTTCAGAACCTCAAATGGTGAGATGTCTTGGAGAACTTTCGCTGGAATCCTATTGATGAGATAACAAGCTGCTAAGACTGCATCTCCCCAAAATCTTTTAGGCACATTGGTATAGAACATCATGGACCTAGCCACTTCCATGAGATGTCTGTTCTTTCTCTCAGCCACTCCATTTTGTTGAGGTGTATGTGGACAGCTTGTTTGATGTAGGATTCCATGTTTGTTCAGATTAGCCTTGAATCTTTGACTTGTGTACTCTCCCCCATTGTCTGATCTAAACACTTTGATCTTTGCATTAAACTGATTAGTAATGTAGTTTTGAAAATGAATGAAAGCTTCATAAACTCTATCTTTCGATGGGAGCAAGGTGACCCAAGTATATTTTGACTTTTCATCTATAAATGTCACAAAATACTTGTTCCCATCTCTAGACTGGCAAGGTGAAGTCCAAACATCGGAATGCACTAGATCAAAGCAGCTTTCACAGATAGTGGTAGATTTAGGGAAGACTGTTCTGCAGTGTTTGCCAAGAATACAAGCTTCACAAGTCGAATGATCAAAAGTAGCGTTAGGCAACATCAAGTTCAGAGCTCTAGCATGAGGATGTCCAAGTCTAGCATGCCACAAACTGTTTTGATTAACTGGAAAACAGGAATTGAAAGCTAAGGAACCCAAATTGCTTGGAGAGGTGTTTTCAATGAGATAAAGTTCATCTTGTGTTCCACCTCTGCCAAGTACCCTTCCATTCTTAATATCCTGAAAGCACACCTCATTAGGTCCAAAGATAACATTGCAGTCCAAGTCTTTAGTAATCCTTTTAACTGATAGCAGATTGGATTTAAACTTAGGCACAAAGAAGGCATCACTATCCTTGTTAAACAGTCTTAACTTTCCTGTCCCTTCAATGGGAATACCTTGACCATCAGCAATAGTTACTCTTCCTAGGGCAGGTTTGATGTCTTTTAACAACTTAGCATTACTAATCATGTGGTGAGATGCTCCTGAATCTACTACCAAGTTCTGATCAGTTTTAGCAAGTAGTTTATGAGACAATAAGGTGATACCAGAGAGTTTGGAGGCATAAGCCTTGATGAGGTCCTCCAAATCACTCCTTCTCACATAATCAGTGTTGGTGAAGAGTGCAAGCTTTCCTCCTTGAGAGGATGAAGTCGTCTGCTCATTCACATTCTCTTGAGAGATGTTGGCACTTGAGTCTTTGAACTTGGATGGCTTGAGATAAGGGTGAAGGGTCCAACACTTGTCCTTCGCATGTCCTTTCTTCTTGCAATGGTCACAGAAGACACCCTTCCTTTCCTCTTGCTTGAACACGCTCTTGTTGGCAGTGACAAGGTCCCCTTTTCCTCTAAACAATCCAATGTTTCCCTGATCCTTTTGGATTCTTAAACACACCTCTTCAAAGTCAGGGAGTGTAGTCTCCCTTAAGATAGACTTGATAACATCATTGTAGACCGGATTCAAATTGAGGAGGAGACCAAAGATCTTGTCTTGCTCCTTCCTTTCATTGAGAACCTTCCGGTCCATGGTGCTTGGCCTTAACATGTCAAGCTCAGACCAAGCAAATGAGAACTTTCCAAGATACTTGGTGAACTCACAATCCTCTTGGTGAAGGTCACTGATTTTCATCTTCACTTCATACACACGGCTGAGGTTAGAGGCATCACCATACACCTTCTTCAGAGTGTCCCAAAGTGATTTAGCAGTTTCACAATATGAGTAAGCTTCAAGGATGGAAGGATCTAGTGAGTTTTGAAGAAAACCCAGAACTGATTGGTCTTCTTGAAACCACCTTGCCTCCTCCTTCTTTGTTGCCTCATCTTTCTTCTCCTTTGGATCTTCATCAGGCGGTGTCTTGTCCTCAAGAATATGCTCCCAAAGTCCTCTGCCACAGATTGCGGTCTTGGTTGTTCTCTGCCATGTCATGTAGTTTAACCCCTTGAGAACCACCGGAATGACAGTAGGCTTGAGGCATGAGTTTACTTGGACAGTGTCTTCCATTGATGAAGCTTGAAGGTTTCAGAAAAGAGAAACAGTTTGAAGAGCAGAGATGAAGAGAAAAACACAGATTTAGAACTAAGAATGAGTAGAATCAGTAAGAGAATAGAGAGAATCAAATAACAATAACTCTATTGCTCTGATACCATGTTAGTTTTAAGAAAGATTTAAGCTTGAGAGATTTGAGAGATGAGGGAATTTGAACAAGAGAAAACTGGGGAGAATTATTTCCCAACGTCACTTTTTTCATTGGTGGCTGCAAGGCCTTTTAAAGGATACAAAAGAACCAAGTTTAGACCTAATTTGATACAATACAAAATAGACAGCCTGTCAAGACTCCATGTCGCCGACACTGTCAACAACACATGTAGTTCAGAATTCTTTTCTGTATATCCATGTCGCCGACACTGTCAACAACACATGTAGTTCAGAATTCTTTTCTGTATATCCATGTCGCCGACACTGTCAACAACACACAAACTCAGGATTCTCTTCCATGATCAATATTTCTCTTTGCGATTTGCTTAAAAGAGCGAGGAATTTGTTGAGTCTGATTTTAGTCCTGACCAGAAATCGTAATGGTAACCGAGAGCTGAGCTCATCAACGCACACACATCTTTAATTTCGCCGCTCTTCACGGCCACGTCCGTCGATTCGGTGCGGTGTTGAGAGTAAGAGAGGATCTGGAGGCAAATGTTGGCTATGTTCATCCGGTTTTTATTCCTTGCAGAGGAGTCTAGAATATATTTGATTTTTGATTGACTGGAGTTGAGACTCTCGAAGGAGACGAAAATCAGCGACATGATTATCTGGACCGTTTTAGGATCCGGAGGAACCCGACACGATTGAGAGAGGAATGAAAAACAATGGTACGGGAAATGCGTTGCGTTACATTCGAGGCGGATCTGATCGACAGGAGGAGGGGAAGGAGTCTCCGGCGGAAAAGGATCGTCGGTTGTGGGAGGATTTAGACACTGTGGCACAGATGATGAGGTTGAAGAGGAGGAGTAGACTGGAGGATGCGGTGATGATGATGAGATGCAGTTACGGCCGGTGAGGTTTTACTGCGGAGGAGGCAATGGAGGAGGAGCGAGTGTACTGGAGTTTCGAATCTACTTAAACCTCCACCTGCATTCTCCACTCATCTGATTGCAGGTAAATCGCATAACCATCTAACTTGCAAGGCTTTGCTGTGAACTATTTTACAAATCCTTTTTCTTATACGAAATTTGGGATGAAGTTGGTGAGAGCAATGAGGAGCGAGACAAACTTCTTCCTTAGATGAGTGTCTTGGTGTTCACAAGAAAATTGTTGAGAAAGCTGCAAATTCCCTAGACGAGCTTCTACAGACCTTGTCAGATGATAATGCTGAACTTTCCATTCACACAACAAAATCTCTTGTAGGAATTGTAAGTTATGTCTGTCCCAAGTTCAGAAGTGGAATATGTAATTGATAAATGTCTTTTCTGAGTGTTTTGTTTCTTTTGTTGTTGCAGCCGGATAAGTCTTCTGGAAAGATTAAAAACAACTTGCTTCTATAGCACCGGTTCTTGAACAACTGTGGCAACAGAAAGAGGAGAGATTCGAGTTCTCTGATGTGCAATCAAAAACCCAGAAGATATGTGGAAGAGATTGCTGGTGGTTTGATCAATTAGGTTTGTATAGTCGATGAGTGTTTTATCACTCTAGAAAGAGATGATGAAAAACATTAGTTGGGACATCTCGAGATATGGAAATAATATGTAACTAACATGCTTTGTATTGGCAAAGTGACAGGCTTCACAAGGTGCTAGAGTTTGTGAATAATGTTCATGATCTATATGCCGTTCTTGGTTTGGATTTCCTATTTCCTAAGCACTATCACAGATGTTCATCCGACCTTAGTTTAAAAAACCAGTGTCCAGTCTAAGAACATTAGCAATGAGACACTTTCAAGGTTGGCTAAAATTGTCTCGACTCTTACAGATGATAAGAAGCAAAGACTTCGAAAGGTAAAGACTTAACTTTTTAAGATTATATGAGCCTGAAACATGCAAGGATCTCGAGATTCGTTAATGAAGATTTGTTTTCACCCCTTTGCTTTCTTATTTCTGATATGGCTGACATAGACTGTTACAGCCGAATATGAGGAGTGGAATCACTTTAACTTGAACTCCATGCTTGAAGAGCCTAGGGGATATATACGTTAATCCAAGCGCTTTCTGTTTTAGTTTTTTTTTCTTCATTATTGTTTAGTCTTCTAATATGGCTGACTATTATACAATCTATTTCTAATAATATTTTCCAACTCAAAATGGCTTGCCACCCAAACTCCATGTATATGACTTGCATTATCTAACAAACTCCAAATAACAATTAAAACTTCAAACAAACTCCATGTATATGACTTACATTATCTAATTTATTGGTTGAATGTGATGTGTTTGTCTCCACTCACGTATCCAAGAACCACAAACATCTTTTCAAGCTTTATTTGTCGAAGATTCTCTTTTTGTTGTGAGTTACTCTACCACACTTGTCAAAGTAGAAATCAAAACATGTTTTCCTGTCGATGATGGAACTCTTTGTATCCATCTGACCAATCAAACGCGGTTCTACTCCATTTGTTAGCACTACTTCCTCTGAATGACAGTTCACATGCGGTAACGTCAGAAACCTCTTCCACATTCTACAGATGGTCCATAGATCTTTTTCCAATCTAACATCAGAATATAGTACATAACATCAGAAATACAGTCTGATTTGCCTCAGATTGTATATAACAACCAGAAACAAAGCCAGCAATGCATCAAAATGTATATACCAATCAGAAACAAATCTTGCGATGCATCAAAATTTTATATCAAGCAGAAACAGGGCTCGCTTTGCATCAAAATCTACATCTCAAGCAAAAAAAAAGAGAGTCTGCAAGCATATATAAAGCAGAAAATGTGTTACGAATTGAGCTGAATATCTTGTCAAGAATTGAACCCACAATCTCACACAACTCAATTACTCACTCAAGAACTCAATATGAACACACACTCGCAGAAATTAAGAACACAAGAACTTGGTAACCCGGTTCAATCCAATCGGAATGATTGAATCTACATCCGGAGCTGATTCACTTCAGCAACTCACAAGAACAACAGTTTACAACAGAAGAATGCTCTCAACTCTCGAGTTTACAATTCTCTCTCAAATCTCAATGAAAAAGAATCAGAATGAATCGCAGGTACGACGAAGAAGATAACAAAAGTATTTAAGCCGTTGAAACCTTCTACTGCAGATAGAGTGTTTCACTAGTCTTCTTCTGGTTCACCAAATAAACTGTACCAGAGCTTAACAGCCTTAAATCACCCTGATTTAACCAAACCCGCTAAACCAGACTGAAATCAGAACCAGCTCAAACATACTTCACCTTGATTTCATTCTCCTGTATTCACCAATGATCTCACATGAGTTACTTTTCCTTGAAGTTAACCTCAGCAACAAAGACTAAAGTCTTCAGTTCAGCAGCTTGAGAACACTTAAAGCTGCTTCAAACTTATGTACCGGTATGCTTTTAGTGCGCATATCTGCAGGATTTACTGATGTGTGTATCTTGACCACAGAAACCTCATCTGCTTCAATTACATCTCTGATGAAGAACATCTTCCTTCCTATATGCTTTGTCCTTTCATGATAGGCATTGTTCTTTGACAGACAAATCGCAGATTGAGAGTCACAGTGAATGATAGCCTTCCCTGCATCAATTCCCATATCATTCAACAACCCACGAATCCACATTGCCTCTTTAACAGACTCTGTAAGGGCAATGAACTCAGCCTTAGTTGTAGATAAGGCTACAATATGTTGTAAGCTCGACTTCCAGCTCACTGTATTTCCACCCACAGTGAAGACATAGCCACTGATAGATCTCCTTCTATCAAGATATGCACTGAAATCTGAATCACTGTAACCATGAATGCTATGATCACTTCCTTTTCTGTAGATCAACTTTAGTCCTGTTGAACCTTTCAAGTATCTTAACAACCATTTAACAGCGTCCCAATGCATATCACTCGGCTTGCTCATAAACCTACTGACAATCCCAATAGCATAAGCCACATCTGGACGAGTTCCAACCATTGCATACATCACTGATCCCACAACACTTGAGTACGGGATCACATCGGTATCAACACCTTCTTGGCCATCTCGAAGAGACTTCAATTTGAAATGTGCACCAATCGGTGTATTCACTGGTTTTGCACCTTCCATATTGAATCTCTTGATCACTTTATCAAGATAATTGGATTGAGATAGGTACAACATACCCTTACTTCTGTCCCTATTTATATCAATTCCAAGAATTCTGCTAGCAGCTCCCATGTCTTTCATCTCAAACTCCTGACTCAACACCCTTTTCAGCTTCACTATCTCTGATTTACTTCTAGAAGCAAGCAGCATGTCATCCACATAGAGTAAAAGGTAAATGAATTCACCTTGACTTACTTCTCTGACGTATACACATGAGTCATGTGAGCTTCTGATGAACTTAAGCCCTTTCATAAACGAATCAAATCTTCTGTTCCATTGGTGTGGGGCCTGTTTCAACCCGTAAAGGGATTTCTTTAACAGACAGACCTTTTGCTTTGAAGGTTTTACCTCAAACCCCTCCGGTTGCTCCATGTACAGCTTTTGATCAAGCTCACCATGCAAGAAAGCCGTTTTTACGTCCATCTGTTCAAGCTCCATGTCTTCTTTAACAACCAGAGACATCAAAATTCTGATTGAGATGTGTTTGACAACTGGTGCAAACACTTCTTGGTAATCAATACCTTCTCTTTGAGAGAAACCTCTTGCTACGAGTCTGGCCTTGAATCTTTCAGGTTCAACACCTGGTATTCCTGGTTTCTTCTTGTATAACCATCGACAGCCAATGACCTTAATATCCTTTGGCCGATCTACTATTTACCAGGTATGGTTCTTGCTCAGAGAATTCATCTCTTCTCTCATACCTGCATACCACTTATCCCATTCTTTATCCTTAGTTGCATCATGATAGCATCTAGGTTCTTCAGTACTTACATCTTCAGCCATTACAAGAGCAAACACAACATCTGTGTCCTCTGTAATTCTGCTTGGTAATCCAACTTCTGTATAGTCTTCAAATCTCTTGGGTAATATTATCTCTCTTCTAGCTCTATCTCTAATGAGATGATAGCTCATTGCACCTTCTGGTGTCATTGGTGCTTGATCAACATCAACTTGATAATCAGAACCTGAGTCACTTTCTTCTTGTGGGTTAACTCCACCTTCATCAAGTCTTCTATCAGTGACTTGTTCAATCACATGTTGATTCCTATTTTCATCAGAATCAACCTCATCATCAATATCCAGACCTCTCAGCATGGGAACTCCTGAATTGTGTTGCTGGATATCTTCAGACTTCAGATCCTTATACACTTGATCTTCATGAAAGATGACATTTCTACTCACCACCACCTTTCTTTCTTCTATAAGCCATATTCTGTAACCTTTGGTCCCTTGAGGATAACCAAGAAAAATACCCTTCAAGGCTCTGGGTTTCAATTTTCCTTGGTCTTGATGAACATAAGCAACTGCTCCAAATCTTCTGAGGTGCTTATATCCAGGTTTCCTATTGAGCCATAGTTGTTCTGGGACATTATGATCTATTGCTGAGGCTGGAGAACGGTTTATCAGGTAAGCAGCAGTTGAAGCAGCCTCAGCCCAGAACTCCTCTTCAAGCCCTGACTCATTCAACATACACCTGACTTTCTCCATCACAGTCCTGTTCATCCTCTCGGCCACACCATTTTGTTGTGTTGTGTAGACACACGTTCTGTGTCTTTCTATTCCCTGTTGAGTACATAACTCATTGAACTTTTGGTTACAGAACTCAAGGCCGTTATCAGTTCTGAGAATCTTCACTTTCTTCTCTATCTGGTTCTCAACAAGTTCCTTCCATTCACAGAATTTGCTGAAGGTTTCATCTTTTGACCTGAGAAACAGAAGCCAAACCTTTCTGTTTTTATCATCAATGATGGAGAGAAAGTACTTCATACCGGACAGTGATGAAGTAACACTTGGAGAGCCCCAGAGATCCGCATGTACGTATCCAAGAACATCCTTTGTAAGATGTTTTCCAACATTGAAGTTGAGTCTCTTAGCTTTTCCCATCACACAATGTTCACAAAAGGATAGCTCTTTGACCTCATTTCTTGTGAGCAATCCTTTACCAGTCAGAATCTTCATACCATTTATGCTCAGATGCCCTAGTCTGCTGTGCCATAAAGCAGTTCTGTCATTTGAGAGCTCTGAGTTACAGTTTTCACCATGCACTGTTCTTCCATTCAGCACATACAGACCATTCTGAAGTTTTCCTTTCAATGCCAGCTTCTTATTCTTATAGAAACTTATGTCACCATCTCCACCTTCATGGGTATAACCCAATTTATCCAAGGTACCTGTCGAGATCAAGTTTCTCCTGAGGTTTGGAACATACCTCACATTTTTAAGAATTCTGATGGACCCTTCATAAACTTTTATCTTCACTGATCCGCTGCCTTTAGCCTCAACTGTATGATCATCACCAAGTAGAATCATTGTGATTACATTCTCATTAAACTCTGAGAACCATTCTCTTCTTGACGTCATATGGTATGCACAGCCGGAATCTATGATCCACTGATCCCGAGCTTCTTGCGCTGTTACATTCAAAGCTTCAGAATATACTAGCTTCTCGGTGATTACACCTGCTTCACCATCAGTGTCAGTCTGATGTTTCTTCTTCCTGGCATAACAGTCCTTCTTAACATGACCTTCCTTTTTACAGAACCAGCAAGTCAGTCTGGTCTTTGATTTTGACATGCTCCTTCCTCGATCCTTCTTGTTCTTGGACCCCTGAGTAGTTGATCTACCCCTTTCTTCTGTGTACAAGCCAGCTGCTTGGCCTTTATCAGTTCTGCGAGTCTCAGGGAGCTCTCGTTCTTTAGACCTTGCCGCAGAGATAACATCTTCCAATGTCAATGTATCTCTACCATACTTCAAAGTATGTTTTAACTGATCAAAGCTTGATGTAAGGGATGTCAAGAACAAGATAGCCTGAACTTCATCTGTCACTACGACATCGTGATTGCTCAACTCAGTCACGATCTTCAAGAAATCATCCACTGTTTGATCAACAGTCTTAGATTCTGACATCTTGAACGTATAGAACATCAGCTGTAGATGGATCCTATTTGGTAACGAACACTCAGTGTACAAGCGGTCTAATAAAATCCGCATATCAGCTGCAGTAGTACAGTGTTTGATCTTTCGCAAAACTTGATTCCCAATGTTCGCAACTATCAATCCTACTGCTTTCTCATTCTGTTCTATCTTTTCAGGATCAGGTACTACCTTAGTGCGGATTTCAGAAGACTGTTTCTCATCTCCTGGAACAAGTTCCCCTTCTTCAGTCTTTGAAATCGGAACTTCCTTCGTCAGATTGTTGTCAAACAGCATGTGCTTAATCTTGTGCATTCCGAAGTGAGCGAGTATCCGAATCTTCCATAATGAGAAGTCACCTTCTCCATCGAATCGATCCACATCGATCTTGGAACTCGCCATGAGCTCTTTCGCCTTCGCCATCAATAACCGAGGCTCTGATACCACTCTGTTACGAATTGAGCTGAATATCTTGTCAAGAATTGAACCCACAATCTCACACAACTCAATTACTCACTCAAGAACTCAATATGAACACACACTCGCAGAAATTAAGAACACAAGAACTTGGTAACCCGGTTCAATCCAATCGGAATGATTGAATCTACATCCGGAGCTGATTCACTTTAGCAACTCACAAGAACAACAGTTTACAACAGAAGAATGCTCTCAACTCTCGAGTTTACAATTCTCTCTCAAATCTCAATGAAAAAGAATCAGAATGAATCGCAGGTGCGACGAAGAAGATAACAAAAGTATTTAAGCCGTTGAAACCTTCTACTGCAGATATAGTGTTTCACTAGTCTTCTTCTGGTTCACCAAACAAACTGTACCAGAGCTTAACCGCCTTAAATCACTCTGATTTAACCAAACCCGCTAAACCAGACTGAAATCAGAACCAGCTCATAACAAAATGCATCAAAATTTATGCCAATCAGCAATACAATATGCTACTCTGCATCCGAATGTATATCTCAAGCAGAAACATAGTCCAAACGGCATTAGGGTAATAATACAATCAGAAACAGAGGGCCCAAAATGCATTAGAGTAATAATACAAGGAAAACGAGATAAGGAGGGTAAGAAAGAGAGGAGAAATGAATCGGACAATATTTTGGAGAGAAGAACTATTTACTAAACCAATTTTGATGAAATGTATTTGTAGATGAGAACCAAAACAAAACAAATTATGCTACATAAAATTTGTTATGCATATGAACTAATTGGGCTATAAAGTTACTAAGGCTCATGAAACAAAATATTGACATAACACTGCCCTAAAAAGTGTAGGATATGAAAAATCAAAATAGTTCAAAATATGTTATAAATATAGTTTATTAAAAAGATGGATATTTCAATGCTACCATGGAAAAATAACTTAAAATTTTAATTTTATTAACAAAATTAAAGATTCGGCACTATATTTTTAATAATAAACTAAATGTAATGTTATCATGTTCTAATGCATCATACCCTATATATTTGATATAGAATTAGGTATTTCTTTACTACAGAAATTTTTGTTTGCATAAAATACAGTCAAATCAGGATGATTTCAAAACTAAAATAATTATAAACTTAATCACTATATTGTTCTTATCAATTTAGTGTTACATTTCTAACATTAGCAAGCCAATGAAGATAATATAAATACCAATTTCAACACAAACTAACCCACGTGCATGCACGGAATCCTAACCATTAGAGCTTGTCCAATGGAGGTTCTTAGGTGAGTTTCTTAAGAAAAAAAATTAATTAAATAATGTAGATCCCACATGAATAATTAAGAAACGGGATACAGAAATCCCTATCTAAGAATTCGTTTCTTACACTGTTCATATGACGTGGCGGCTTATGATTGGTCGCTTTATTTTTTATTTTTTTCATTTTTAATTTTTTTTTTAATCTGTCCGAAAAAAAATTAAAATTTAATTTAAGAACCCCACTAGGGGATTCACCATTGGACATGCTTTTAGTATAAAGTTTGTATGTTAGTCAGAGACATAAAGGATATCATTTAAATTCATAAGAAGAGTCAGCATAAAGTAGGATGTAGAACCAATATTTCGAAATTGCAAGAGTCAAACAATCAGCTATTCTGACCTCTTCGCCACCGGTGTAGGAGAGATGAAGCGGAGATTACTCAAGTCGGATGTGAGGTGGTTTGTTGCGCCGCTATCGAAAATCCAGTGGTTCAGATTGTATGATACTGTTGTGATATTGGCATTTGGTTGCCAAGGAACAACTGTCGATGACGTAGTGGTGCCAAATTCACAGCTAGTTGAAGCTGCTCGTATCGACGTGCACTATGACCAATAATGCCACATATTTGACACCGCGTCTGCTAACCGCAACAAAAAGGACTAGAATGAACATTGCGATGTTGAAACAGTTGGTTTTGACAATTGTTGTTGCATGGGCAGAACGGTTTGAGCCACGATATTTCAAGTCTGTTTTTTTTTATTGGTTATGATGTATCCAAACATTGGAAGAGATCGGAAGTGAGGAAGGGGCAGCAATCGTGGCTTGCAATTTTTCTTCGTGATTGAGAAGTTTCTCGTGAACCTCAATGAGCGACGGTTTGATATCACAGCGTTCAATCGGATAAGCAGCTTGTTTATAATTTTACGATAAACTTTCAAGCACAAACTCATTTTGATCCTCGTGATCAATCCACCTTACCGAGAAGAGCCAATTGATTGAGAGGATTTGTAAGGCCATTTAAAATACTTTGTGGTCGATTTAGTATATTTGGTCCATTGTTTGATTTGTTGATGCAGTTTTTTATATGGTCACAACTTGGTTTTTCAAATATCACAAACAGTTTGGTCCAAAACTGAGTGGAAGTTGTAGTCTTTGAAAGCAACACTTTAACGGATATGGAAATAGCACGAAAAAGAACACTATATATTAGTTTGTTTGACGCTTCCAAAACCTCTAGGCTAGATTCTCAGTTTTAGTACCAGAGGTTGTGATTGTCAGAGGAGGAGAGACGATGGATCCATCTAAATAATCAGCATGGCTATAACACTACAAGAAATACGGGTTTTGGTAACACAAAGCTATGACAAAAAAAACTAAAATAGATGTCCTCATGTTATAGCAATTTTATGAATGTTATAATAGGTACATCTATTATACCGAGGATCACTTCTATTGTTTATCTTTTTCTAGCATTTATTAAGTATTATTATGCATTTTTTTTTGAACCAGATTTTATTATTATGCATTTTTCATAGCTTTTTTTTTGTTCGCTAATATTTTATAATAACACATATATAGTGGTGTAAATTTTAGTTATTTGAAATATTGATTTTCATAAAATATATATTGCAATGAGATTAATAATATAATTATTAACTTTATATTCCATAAATTATCCAAAATATACATAATTTTTATTGCATAAATTATCAAAAAATACAAAGTTTCAGATAGCATCAAAACAATTCTGAAACTACATCCACTATATTTGTAATAATCAATGCATGACTATAAAGCCTGGAACTTCGCATAGTTAACGTTTTATACTAAGTATATTTCGTATCATTGACGTTTCATATGAATAACATTTTATAAAAAACACTTCGTAGGGGTGATTTTTTATACGAAATGAATGAAACCATACGATCAAACATTCGAATGGATTAATCAGACAAACACATCTTTCGAAAGAACCTACGGATAGGCATAAACATCCGTCCGAGATAATTCCAAGCTGAACCAGCTGGGCCCGAGATAAACCAACTTGGATTTTCTGAGCTAAACTAGCTCGGAAATTACAAGCTGGACCAACTCGAATTTTCTGAGCTAAACCAGCTCGGAAATTCCGAGCCAAACCAGCTCGGATCCGAGCTAAACCAGCTCAGATTTTCTGAGCTATACCAGCTCGGACTGGTTTAGCTCAGATCCTAACATATCACTTCTTGTTTTTCGAGCAAAATCCATTCCCTCGGAGTTTCGAGCTGAATGCAGTCTTTGGAAACTTCTGAGCTGAACATACTTCTCAAACTTTCCGAACATATATTCCGCTTAGATCAGATGCTCGAACATTTGTTGATGTCTTCCTCTATGGACGCGTAACTAGCCGCAACCCATCTTCGGAAAAATAACTTACACGTTCCTAGCCGTTAACAAGAATTGGCGAATAAAGTTATGCGAGTTACGAGCTTGGGCCGAATTAAGAAGTCCATGCTCAAACACACTCAGATCGTCTGTTTGCGGCCCATTCGGCAAAAATAGGTTAAGCCACAGGAAGATAATCATGAAAAGGAGGATAAACTCGAAGAAGGAAGGAATGAGATATTTCCGAGCAGAAGAGGAAAGTCCGAGCTATAAACTGAAATCTCAACGGAAATGGAATATGACGATAACAGGAAGAATTCCAAAAAAAGCTTGCGGAAGAAGATCCTCTAAGCCGACTCAGCGCGACTATATAAGATGACAGACTTCCTACGATTTAGGCATCTCGAAAAACCCTAGCATCTAGACTTAGAATTTCTTAAGCTTTTTTTGCTCTTTTTACTCTTTTTTACTCTTGAAATTTATGTTCCCTAAAAGTTTAGCTCTACAATGACTATTTGTGTATTCTCTATCAAGCGCAAAGGACATTTAAGTGGATGAACCAAAGATTTATGCAGAAGTTAGAAAGAGAAAAGATTGGAAAAAATGGAATGGTGATATTTTTGAGGAAAACATTCATTGTTTAAGAGCCGCACATGGGACATAGTTGATCGACCTCCGAATCAGAAGATTTTTTGATGCAAATGGATCTTCAAAATAAAGGAAGGAATACATGGAGTAGAGCTCACAAGTTACAAGGCATGTCATGTAGCAAAAGGCTTCACTCAGGTGAAAGGTGTTGAGTATAAAGAGATATTCTCACCAGTAGTCAAACATGTTTTGATTTAGATGATAATATTACTGGTGGTTAACTTTAATAAGGAGTTGGAGAAACTTGATATCAAGACACATTTTTAATTGCTTATTTAGACGAACAACATTAGATGAATCAGCCATAAGGTTTTATTCAGAAGGGTCTAGAAGGAAAGGTTTATTGCTGAAAAAGTCTCTTTACAGGTTGAAGCAGTCACCGAGATAATGAAATCAAAGGTTTGATGAGTTCATTAACTCTCAAGGGTTCATAAGGTACATAAAAGATTCTTGTGTTTACTACAATAGATCAGAAGTAGAGGATAGTGTCTACATTTTATGTTATGAGCAGCAAAGGATAAATATAGTATAAGAGTCTTGAAGAAAAAATTGAGCTCGGAATATGAAATAAACGATCTTGGACAAGCTAACAGGATATTTGGAATGGAAATTATATGAGAAAGAAAGGAAGGGACATTGAAGCTGTCACAAGGAATGTATTTGAAACAAGTTTTGAGGATGTTCAACATGGAAAACTATAAGGCTCTTGTCACCCAAGTCAATTCTCAGTTTAAACTCAAAAGTTTGATAAAAGAATAATGGATTTTAGATTCAAAGATTATGGAATCGGTTCCTATGTTCAAGGTCGGACTTGGGATTTGTGATTTGCCTTGTCAGCAGATTTATGGCTAAACCAGGGAAGGATCATTGGGCAGAAATTAAATGGATATTGAGACATCTTCAAGGGGAAATTAATGTGTATTTAAACTTCTCAAAGCCAGAACACTTTGATATAGAAAGTTTCAGTGATTCAGATTATGCCAATGATCTTAACAGAATAATATTAGTGATTGGGTATGTTTTTCACATCGGTGGGAACATCGTTAGTTGGAGAGCCACACTTCAGCATGTGGTTGAATTATCCACCGCATAGCATGGATATATGGCTCTATCAAAGCTACTAAAGAAGGCTAATGGCTAAGAGAGTTCTGCAACGAAGTGGGTTTCCATTTTCAATCATTCAAGCTAAATTTCGATTCACAAAGTGCAGTTTTGCGTAGCTAAAAACTCAGTTCATCACGACAGGACGAAACATATGGCGGCTAAGATTCGTTTCATCACAAAAATTGTGGCTCTATGTATGGTTCACATCATAAAGATTTATACTACGTTAAATCATGCGAATATGCTTACGAAATGCTTATTTAGAAATTTTTTGAGAAGTACCTTGTAACACTTTGGGTTGTCACATAAGCGCTAGAGCACGTGCTCTTCATGGTCATGTTGGTTGGATGATCTCACACGAGTAAAGGAAATAGAAGCAACATTAATTTCTCGGCCATAAAACCAACAAGCATGTTAGATAGGAGAAATAGGTTAAATATTTAAGGAAGAAAGGAAGATTATTGTGTAAAGAACTACTTACTCCAGGAAGAGATCTGCTCAGATATAAAACATAGAAAAAAAGACGAAGAGGTTCTAGAAGTGTGATATATCATGGTTTTTACCGGTTTTATGCCATGATATAGTTGTGTTTTTAGTGTCTTTTGTGTTCTTTTAGAGTCTTTTACAGGTATAATCAGGTTTGGAGCTAAATTGGAGATAATGGAGCTTTTTGGAGATTTTTGGAGTGTTTGGCCGAGAGATAGAGTTCACTGTCCGAAACAGAGAAAGGTGTCGATCGTTGCATGACTAGCATCGATCGATGCACCAGCGAGATGGGCCAAAACTCGGCGGTTTAGAAGAATCAAGATATTGCACTTTGATTCAGAAGTTCCTGATATTTACAAAGAAGCCCCTGGCCGAGATTATATCTATATAATTAAGTTTTAGCTGTTTTTATTAGATACGCTTTCATAATTAAGAGCAGGGGATTTTTAGAGCTTTTGGGGCTGATCTGAACCTGTTACATCATCTGTATTTGGAGAAGATTTCGAACCCCTTTAATCTTTTATCTTTTATGCAATCTATTATTTCTATGATTATGTTTTCATCAATCATGTCTGAGTAGATTCCTTGTTAGGTTTAGGGTTTCTCACATAGGATTTCATGACCTGCTAGACTTGTTCAATTTCAGTTAAGGATTCAAACTATATCTGTTCTTCAATTTAATTGTGCTTAAAGCTAGTTCTAACCTGATCAATTAGAATCTAGATCTTAGGTTGCTAAATACGTCACGGAAGTGGGGTTTAGGAATCTGAACTAATTAAATTGGGCAATTAAACTTTGCGCAAACGGAAGTTTGGTTTAGGATAATTGTGAACATATCAAACTTGGGATTAAAGCTGGTTTAATCTGTTAGTTCTCGCAAACGAAAGTTTGGTTTGCTGCACTTAGACTTAGAGAATTATCGCAAAGGAATTTGGTTAATTCTATATCTGTGTTTTGAGTTCTAGAACTATGCTTAATTAGATCCTTGCTGAATGAACTGTCTGCTTGTCTGATTTCCTGAGAACGCCCTAGACCTAGCGCTCTTAATAACTTGCTTTCACAACCAACAATCTTTGCTATCTGCTTACTTTCTTGCATTGTTTTTAATTCAGTTACATCGCTTTCTTCCTAGTTAAATTCCTGTTCTTGAGCTATTGAACACCGGAGTCTCTGTGGATTTCGATACCCTATATACTACATTGATATTGTTGTGCACTTGCAGTTTAGTATAGGGATTAATTCTTGACCTATCATGTTTTTGGCGCCGTTTCCGGGGACTCTTTGAGTCTTCGATAGCTTCGAACCTAGGGTTTTACTAGGAATTTTCGTTTTCTTTTTCGTTTTTATTTTTTTTTATTTTTGCTGATTTATTTTTCTGTTTTCTCTGATTTCGCATTGCATCGATCGACGCTCTTCTTGCATCGATCGACACACTTCGCTGAATCACCAAGAAAACTAAGAGATCATCAGGACGATGTGTCGGAATGATATTTTCAGCTCAGGGATTGACAGTTCACAGATAGCTGGGTTGAAGAACCAAGTTGACTCTCTGCATAGTCTTCTACTTGGAAAGTATGCACAAGAAGCTAACCATTGCGTTGAAGGAACTGGATTCTATAGTCACGGATCTGCTTTTCAGAAACCCTTTACAAGGAGTTGTAGTGTTTCTTCTTACCAAGTACCGCCTGCACCTACAGCTCATGAGAGCAGAATGGAAATCATGATGGAGCAGTACCTTGAGAGACAACAACAGATTGATAGGTCCTTCAACTCAAAGATGGATTCTTTGTATGAAGACTTGAATGAGAAGTTTGAATCTTTGAGCACGCATATGGAGGAGGTGGATATCAAAATTGAACGAAGAGATGTAGCAATAGAGAGGCAGAATGAAGCTAAGAGAGCTGAACGTAAGCTGCACATCAATGCTGTGAACATAAGGGATGAGATTGAGTTGCTAGGTGAAGAAGAGAGCATAATCTCGGATTTTCTGGATGAATATTGTCTGCCTGATACATGCACCGATCGACACCCCCTCAGTGACGATCGACACGCCATTCTGACGGCAATTTCGAGTTCTTTCGAGAAACAGAATCGCCTTGCATCGATCGACACACATCATGCAACGATCGACACCGAACGCAGACATGTCCAGAAACCTACAACAGTACCAGAACGAGTCTACAAGCCCCCAGTGTCATATCCTAAGGTTCCCAAACCTTCCAAACAAGAGCTAGAAGTGGCTAACTGCATAAAAGTAATGGATAAGAAGGTGAATAAAACACCACCAGTAGAAACTTCGCGAGTTCATGAAAAGAAGATGATCTCCACCGATGGTCATCTGAAAGAAGAAGTTCAGATTGGTGGAACTACAGTATCTGATAGTGAAAAGAAGAAGATGGCGGTTCCTCTTGAACCTGCTCTAACATCTTCAGTACCTGCAACTGCTCATAAGCAGAAAGCTCCAGACATCAGATATACGTCAAAGGTAAGGTACAAATCACCTAAGCTTAAACCTTCTGATCACATTGTTTTGAATGCAGGAAAACAAAGAATCCCGCCGAAGCTGCACTCCCACCCCGACCCTTATCGTTCGTTCCTTGGAAGATCTCATGATCTGAATGCTTATACGCAACCTTGGATGAGGAGACATTCACAGAGACACTCAAAGTCTCTGTTGAAACCTCCATGAGTTCGATCTCTTTCTGATAGGTCAAGCTATTGACCTTAAACAAGCGCTGGGTGGGAGGCAACCCACCATTAGGTACTGGTGTTTTTCTACTTAATTTTTGGTGTTTTTGTTAGGATTTTACGTTTGTTTTTGTTTTTGGTGCAGTTATGTTTGCAGGTCTCGGACAAAATCGCAGTGCAACGATCGACTCACTTCTGTGTCGATCGTCACAACACGAATGGAATCGCATTGCAGCGATCGTTGCGGTCCTGAGCAACGATCGACCATACACGAAAATCGCCAAGTAACGGTCGATGCACTTAGTGCAACGATCGATGCCTGAGCGACAGAGGTAACCCGACAGACATAATTTCATCTTTTCAATTTTTTTTATTTTCTTTTTACCGATCCTTCGCTGGACACTACCGGGGACAGTGTGTCTTAAGTGTGGGGGAGGTGCTACTGACTTTTGTTTTCTGTTTTCTTAAGAGTCAGTCCGTTTTTCAAAAAAAAATTGTTTTATTGGGTCAAAATTGTTTAAGTAAGAAACTATGATTTTCGGAGAAGATTTACAAGACTTGCAAGAACTTAAGTAACCATTGGGATGAAGTTGCAGGATCTATCTCTGACTATTAGAAAACCCCATCACAGATCAACCTACTGGGAACACCCACATCACTTCAGGTATCAGAGGATCCTTTTACTGACTTCAATTTAATACTGACTTAGATTTCTCACCTAAGGGCTTGGTATACTTTGTGTCGGATTCCCTTGTTAGTTCTGACACAGCCTGTCAACCTATCCTATTTAGTTCCCTTCTCCCCTTCTATAAAGTAAAAAAAAAAAAGATAATAAACTGAGGATGAGTTAGTAACTCCGAAGTGTTCATGGGAATGGTAGCAAACACTATTTTCTCTCATGTGATCCATGGAATGTGTCCAAAGTACACCCCATAACGGGAAGAACACTGATAAAAAAAAAATGATACCCAATGGGGAAAAATCAGTTGTTAAAGAAGGGAAAGAGAAGAAAGGGACTAGAGAAAGATAGTATGGTGGTCTAGAGCTGATAAGGTAAGAATCCATGTGCCCTTTGATCGATACTCCTTAGGTGAGACCGCACTTAAATACTTGCAGAAGTCAGTAGGGAGAATTTGAATGCTTGAATGTGATTGTGGAGTTTACCTAGGACAGTTGCTAAGTGTGGGGGAAGTACATGTTGGTCTTGATATCCTGTGATTGATTCTTTCAGTGGTTTACTAAGGGGAATCTGAGTATTGTAGCTTCTAGGATGAAATGAGTTTCTGAAGAGTTTTCAAACCTCTTCACCAAGCTTTAGTTTTGTGTTTTGCTTGAGGGCAAGCAAAGGCTAAGTGTGGGGGAGTTGATATATCATGGTTTTTACCGGTTTTATGCCATGATATAGTTGTGTTTTTAGTGTCTTTTGTGTTCTTTTAGAGTCTTTTACAAGTATAATCAGGTTTGGAGCTAAATTGGAGATAATGGAGCTTTTTGGAGATTTTTGGAGTGTTTGGCCGAGAGATAGAGTTCACTGTCCGAAACAGAGAAAGGTGTCGATCGTTGCATGACTAGCATCGATCGATGCACCAGCGAGATGGGCCAAAACTCGGCGGTTTAGAAGAATCAAGATATTGCACTTTGATCCAGAAGTTCCTGATATTTACAAAGAAGCCCCTGGCCGAGATTATACCTATATAATTAAGTTTTAGCAGTTTTTATTAGATACGCTTTCATAATTAAGAGCAGGGGATTTTTAGAGCTTTTGGGGCTGATCTGAACCTGTTACATCATCTGTATTTGGAGAAGATTTCGAACCCCTTTAATCTTTTATCTTTTATGCAACCTATTATTTCTATGATTATGTTTTCATCAATCATGTCTGAGTAGATTCCTTGTTAGGTTTAGGGTTTCTCACATAGGATTTTATGACCTGCTAGACTTGTTCAATTTCAGTTAAGGATTCAAACTATATCTGTTCTTCAATTTAATTGTGCTTAAAGCTAGTTCTAACCTGATCAATTAGAATCTAGATCTTAGGTTGCTAAATACGTCACGGAAGTGGGGTTTAGGAATCTGAACTAATTAAATTGGGCAATTAAACTTTGCGCAAACGGAAGTTTGGTTTAGGATAATTGTGAACATATCAAACTTGGGATTAAAGCTGGTTTAATCTGTTAGTTCTCGCAAACGAAAGTTTGGTTTGCTGCACTTAGACTTAGAGAATTATCGCAAAGGAATTTGGTTAATTCTATATATGTGTTTTGAGTTCTAGAACTGTGCTTAATTAGATCCTTGCTTTCACAACCAACAATCTTTGCTATCTGCTTACTTTCTTGCATTGTTTTTAATTCAATTATATCGCTTTCTTCCTAGTTAAATTCCTGTTCTTGAGCTATTGAACACCGGAGTCTCTGTGGATTTCGATACCCTATATACTACATTGATATTGCTGTGCACTTGCAGTTTAGTATAGGGATTAATTCTTGACCTATCAAAGTGGAGCTTCAAGAGTCGGTTTATTTACTTGGTTTGGAGGTCTTCCTACTCGAACAATCAGTCCTATAGTTTACAACTCTTCTTTATCTTTATATAGTAATTCGACCTATTGCTTCGCATCCCCCATAAGTTACTATGAAGAGAAGATTCAAAAGGATCGAACTACCTACTCATTATTCGGAGGTTAATCTTGTATCAATCTACCCTTGTGTGATTCATGTTGAACCATATACTGCGGGGCACAGAGCGGACGATTTCAAAACGGACTCCCCCTCCCCCATTCATTAGATAGAGAAGATCGCCAAGATTTTGCAATCCACTGGAAACAGGAGAAGGGGTCAAATTTCTTGATGGTAGTAAAAGTAAAAATACAATTTATAATCCTATGGCAAAAGGGATAATAAGCAAAATTTTACGAAAAGAAAAAGGGAATATGAAATAACCATAGTGGATGCATCGAATGAACGCCAAGTAATTAATATTATCCCTAGAGGCCTAGAACTTCTTGTTTCAGAGGGTGAATCAAGGAGGAGAAATCATTAGCGATGGATAGGGTAATGGCATCGAGCCGGTGATCATGAAAGGCTCAGACACACCGGAGGATGAAGGTTTTGGTGTTTGGAAGATAGGTCATTTTTTGGGTTTGAGAGAGAAAACGAAGTGGCTACGGTTTGTCTTTAGGACAAGTGAATGACGAAGGTTGAGATCGTGAAAGTATTTTCGTTTCTCGTCTCGGGTCAACGCTCGGACCTTATTTTTTTGTTCGGGTTGAAGACTCTTTGTTATTGGGCTATAAATCAGTTGAATCTCATCTTACAACAAGTCTTTTATCTTGGGCCTACAATTGAAAATTGGCCGAAGCATGATCTGTTACGACTTTAAGAAGTCGTCGTCAACCTCGAGTTTCAGAGAGAGAGAGAGAGAGAGAGAGAGAGAGAGAGGGAGAGAGAGAGGGAGGGAGGGAGGGAGGGAGGGAGGGAGGGAGGGAGGGAGAGAGGGAGGGAGGGAGAGAGAGAGAGAGAGAGAGAGAGAGAGAGAGAGAGAGAGAGAGAGAGAGAGAGAGAGAGAGAGAGAGAGAGAGAGAGAGAGAGAGAGAGAGAGAGAGAGAGAGAGAGAGAGAGAGAGAGAGTCATAGAGAAGAACATCGAGTGATTCAGATTTGGTTCTTATTCTTTTGCGATAGACTGTGCCTCGGTCCAGGCTTATAAGAAGCTGGTTTGCGGCGGCGAGTGGTGCCAAAATCTCTCGAATCCCTCTCCAACTAGAATTGTCGGCGGTTGCATTCCAAAAGCTTTCTCCAAATATTGTTGTGATCAAATACAAAGAAAGAGTTAGCATTTGTACTCAGTAAACATCTTTGATCACAGTGGAAATGTTTGGTGGTTTTGATCCATCCCTAGATGTACCTCACTGGAACTGAATAAACAAATTTTTGTGTCGTTTTCTTGATCGTATTCTTCATTAGATTGATCAAGTAGTTATAGCACAATATCAAAACAAATTTTAAGTTAAATCACGTAAATAAAGAATTAAAGTTAATACATCTCTTGAATCCCTCTCAACCTGGAATTGCCGACGGTTGCATCCCAGAAGCTTTCTCTGAAGATATTTGTGATTAAACAAAGAAATAGCTAGCATAAATGTACTCGGTAAACATCTTTGATCATAGTAAAAAAGTTTGGTGGTTTTGATCCATACATAGATGTACCTCACTGGAACTGGATAAACAATTTTATGTGTTGTTTTCTTGATGGTATTCTTCATTAGATTGATCAAATAGTTATACTGCAATATCAAAACAAATTCGAAGTTAAATCCCGTAAAAAAAGAATTGAAGTTAATCGGAAAGTTCAAACATGGCATTTTTCAGCGGAGTATTTAGAAACATTTTATCTATTGGCGGGTCAAGCTCAGGCTATATCGTCTCGGTATGGTTGATCGGCGGATGATACCAAGTTTTGAAGAGAGATCGGAACAAACGGTGACATGCGGCAATTCGTGGATGATTATCGGGTGGCCCATGTCAGACGTTCAACATTGGGTGCCACATTGTGTTTTCTTCGATAGATTAGTGGCTGCTATGACCACATATTAGTCTCTCAAGATTACTTGTGGCCCAAGCCTAATTATTATATGTCACTCTTTGGTTCATCTGTATTGAACCCTTTGAAACCCATCTATTAAAATCCTTGTTTACAAAAAAAAAAAAAAAAAAAAAAACAATTCCATGGGCCATCATGGCCAGTATGCTGCTAAAGCATAGCTAAATAATTGACAACAATTTATTTTGTGCCCAAATAGTGGCTAATGAGGCTAAGAGCATGATTATCAAGGGTTTTTAGGGGTGGGGTTCTTAACTATTCACGTGGGACCCACGTGAATAGTTAAGAACCCGGGTCCTAAAAATCCTTATTTAAGAACTGGTTCTTACACTGTTCATGATACGTGGCGGCTTATCATTCGTCTAATTTTTTTTTTTCGAATTTTTTTTTTTTTACACTTTTCCCCAAACCCCCATAAGAGGTTCATTGATGGTCATGCTCTAAGTGACGACGGTTTGGCCACAGAAATTGTAGTGACAAATGGTAATTAGTCTAGCCATTAAAAACCACAAACGGCCACACATTTGCAATTACAAAATTGACAGAAGAAATAGCCAAATTTAATACAGAACAAATCTTTTGTTTAAACATTACAAATCCTTAGTTTTTGTTTCCTATTGTTGCTATCTGCCAAATTAGCCCTTCTAAATATGTACCAATACCTCTTTGCCGTTCCCGTTTGTTTTATTAAAAGCATGGATATGATGTCGTGCGTTTCGAAAGGGCCAAACTCAAGTTTTAATGGCCTGGCTACAACATCTTTAGTATTTGTGTCGTCACAAACATCTCTATTAAATCAATTAATATTTTACATGTGTATGGGTGATACAAAGTCAATATTTGTAAGCCGTGTACAACCGTGAAGACGTTGACGTTTGGCGTTTCACTGATAAAATAATATCCGCAATTTGTAAAGTTCGTTTAGTATAATAATAGACCATCGACCGCGACTTATGCATAATTAATGATAAAACTTCGATTTTTATCAAATAGCAAACACGAGAACAACATGCATACATTTAGTTGTTAATAAAAATATAGAAGACGCAATATTATATATATATATATGTCTGTTATTTGTGTGTAAAATAAGTAATGTATGGTGGAGAGCTTTTCGATACTTGAGAAATGCATGCCAAATCTCGTTCTGACGACGCTAATGTTGGAATTTAATAAAACATATTTATTTCACTAAATTTCTCATAAACATTTTTTCTTATGAAGGAAAAAGAAAATAAAAAAATAAAATTTAGAAGAGATTTCTTGTTTAACAAGAAAAATAATTATAAAACAAGAACAAGAGAAAAGTCATAAAATAGCACAAAAAACATACCTTATCATAAATATAGCATCAAGGAAAATAATTCACATTTTTAGCATTATTTTAATTATAAAGACTTTTATAGTATTATATAATTTAGGGTTTAGGGTTAATTATTTAGGGTTTAGGATTCATTATTTAGGGTTTAAGGTTTAGTATTTAGGGTTTAAGGTTTATTATTCAAGGTTAGGGTTTAGTGTTTAGGGTTTAGGGTTTAGTATTTAGGGTTTAGGGTTATGGCTAATTTAGTGACAAAACATGTTTTTGTGCTATTTTTATGATTTTTTTTCCTTAGTGCTATATTTTTGACAAGTCATGGTTTTTGTGCTATTAATGCGATTTGCCCCAAGAACAAGAGAGAAGATTTAACAGAAGATGTTATTGAAATGATTTTGGGATGTCTTGCAAATGATCAAGACTCACCTATTTATACACAAACTCAAACACATAACAACCACAAAAATTTAATATTACTCACCAACTCTCTTCACCTACCACACCAAACATCTTACCAAACACACTCACCAAATATCTTACCAAACACACTCACCAAACACACTCATTATTTTATTTTATAAAAAATTCAATTCAAATTGATCATAATTTAACACTCCTCCTTGATCCATTTGAATTTCAAACCAAGGTTGTTCCTCAGTTCTTCAAATCTTGTTGTTGGCAAAGATTTCGTAAAGATGTCTGCCAACTGATCTTCACCTTTGCAATACTTCAGCTTGATAGTTCCATTGTTCTCAGCTTCTCGCACCACATGAAATTTTATGTTGATATGCTTGGTTCTCCGATGTTGAATTGGATTTTTCCCGATGGCAATAGCTGAACTATTATCACAAAAATAGGTGTACCTTCTTCTTGCTTGAATCCAAGACTTTCAAGCAAGTTTCGGAGCCAAACGGTCTGATTCACCGCAACCGCTGCAGAGATGTACTCTGCTTCTGCAGTTGATTGTGCAACAACATCTTGTTTCTGTATCTGCCACGAGATAATCGATCCTCCTAGCTTGAACAAATAACAGCTTGTGCTCTTCATATCATTTTGACTTCCAGCCCAATCACTATCGCAATATCCCTGCAATAATGTTGAATTTTTGGTCTTGAAAAATAAGCCGAGTTCAGTTGTCCCCTTGACATACCTCAATACTCGCTTTGCTTGTTGATAGTGCATCATTTGTGGATTGCTCATGTATCTTGAAAGATAACTTGCAGAAAATATCAAATCAGGCCTTGTAGCAGTCAAATATAACAAACTTCCCACCATGCTTTTGTATTCTGCAGTGTCGGCTGGATTATACTCTTGTTCATCAATATTCTTCTCATATGGCACTAGGGGTGTACTAACTGATTTGCATCAGTCATCTTGAATTTCTCCAGGATCTTGTTTGCATACTTTGTCTGAGATAAGAAAACTCCTTCGGCACTTTGACATATCTCCATCCCAAGAAAATACTCCATATGGCCAAGGTCTGTCATCTCAAAGTAGCTCATCATTTCTCCTTTGAACTTCTTGATGTCTTCTTCATTGCTTCCTGTTATGATCATGTCATCTACATACAAAGAGATCATTAGAGTATCTTCACCGTTTCTGCGGATGTATACGGCTGCTTCGTATGGACATCTTTCAAATCATTGTTGCAGAACATGACTGTCAATCTTGCTATACCACGCTCTTGGTGCTTGTTTTAGACTGTACAATTCTTTCTTGAGCTTTAGTACGTGTTCTTCCTTCCCTTCGACTTCAAATCCTTGAGGTTGTTCCACGAACACTTCTTCTTCAAGTTCTCCATTTAGAAATGCAGACTTCACATCCATTTGGTGTAGTGCCCAACTCTTTTGTGCTGCAATTGCAATTATAAGCCGAATGGTGTCATACCTCGAGACGGGAGCAAATGTCTCAGTGTAGTCTTCACCGTATTTCTGACAGAATCCCCTTGCAACCAGTCTGGCTTTATACTTCTGTAAGGTTCCATCTGTTGCAGTCTTCAACTTGTAAATCCACTTGACTGTGATGGCTTTCTTTTCCTTAGGTCTTTTTACCGACTCCCAAGTATTGTTCTTCTCAATCATCTTGATTTCTTCTTGCATTGCATCCCTCCATTCTGGATGCTTGACTACTTCTTCAAAACAGTTAGGTTCAACAATACAGACAAAACAAGCATCCATCATGTTAGCACTGTAGTCCAATACTCGTGGAGTGACAGCCATCAGTTCTGACATACTCCTTGTTCGTAGAGTTTTCATAGATGAAGAACTCTTCGTGGATGTTCCTTCTCCGCCGTTGGTAGGAACGAATCCATTTGTTACTTCTTCATCACGTTGTCCACCATTGGTAGGTACAGAAGGTTGAGCAGCACTAACCTCCTTGAACGGATTTGAGATAGTTTGTTGGAGACCTCTGTCATTCTCTGAATTTTGACACCAACCCCAAATTCTTCCTTCATCAAAGGTAACATCTCTTGCTGCTATTATGGTTTTCTTTTCCACCAAGTAAACCCGGTAGCCTTTGCTTTGACTGCTGTAACCAATAAGTACTCCTATTTGTGATTTGTCTTCGAGCTTGCTCCTCCTTTCCTCTGGTACGTGGACATAGCACACACACCCAAACACTTTAAGATGACTTAGTGAGGGTTTGTGTCATGTCCATGCTTCCATGGGTGTCACCTTCTCCAGGGTAGCTGAAGGTAATCTATTCTGCAAGTATACCGCAGTGTATACCACCTCGGCCCAAACTATGTTTGGCATTCCTTGTCCCTTCAGCATCGCATGTGCCATCTCCATCACACTGCGATTCTTCCTCTCACTCACTCCATTTTGTTGTGGTGAGTACGCCACAGTCAGTTGTCTTGTAATGCCTTGCATTTCGCAGAAACTTTGGAATTCATTTGATGTGTACTCTCCTCCTCGGTCAGAACTGAGTTGTATTATTTTTGCTTCAGACTGGTTCTCCACCATAGCCTTAAACTTCTTGAACATGTTGAATGATTCTGACTTTTGCTTCAAGAAGTATACCCATGTCATCCTTGAATAGTCATCAATGAATAGGATGAAGTGTAGGAATGTTTAGTTGATCCTGATTCAATTCTTAGATTCAAATCAACCTAAACATGCAGATCTAGGTTCTTCTTGATTAGAAACAATGATTAGATCTCACCTTTTACCTGTTTTGTGCAGCGGAAAGGGAGAACAGGTCAGAGACCAGAGAGCCACCAAGGGATGGATCCTCCAAAGGTTCACACACGCACGCAAAGGAATCTGGCTGCTAGACCACGAGGAGGGAGGCGTCGCAGGAGAGAGAGAGTTTGCGGCTGGGTTAGGGTTACAGAGAAAAACAGACTCGAGTTTTATTTATCAAACTCGTCCGGTTCCTCTTGGGCCATTTGGCCCAAATACCAAATAACTCGAAGGCGTTCGCGCACTGTGTCGATCGAAACACCTTGTGCATCGATCGACACACAGTGGCCAAACCCTTTTATTCTCTCTAAGTACAGTAAATGCCTAGCACTTTTACCGTACTTCTGCTAAGCCGTTCCTATACCTTTCCTGTTAGCTTAGGCGTGTGACCCATATGGGATCATATAATAGAGGCAATAAGTCCAAGACTTATAGATCATGAGCGGACTCTAGCAAGCCATCATGACCCCCAGTATTATATGACTTATGTCTGATCATTGACATACTCTTACTTTCTAGAGACAGTACCGAGATTACTGGACACAATTCCAACAATCTCCCACTTGTACTGGAATCTCTGTATTCATAATCCTTTTGTCACAATATCTCGATTAGTCATAAGGCAAGATTGGTGTCATCCTTATAAAGCCTAATCTTGTTCATCGGACTCTGATTTGATACTGACAATCCAAACGACTCGGGACAGTCCGTTTGAGCATGGCCATGCATTTTCCAGTATTCAAATCTCCGATTGGCCTAGAGATATTCACTCCATTTATATTGGAGGGACAAATTCCGTCTTGTTCCATCACTGTATACTACTCATTTCATAATGTACCCAAACAAGATCCTTATAACTATCGCAGAACGACAGCGTTAGACAATGATCAAAGTGCATTAGTCCATGTGCAGTCACATGCATGCGAACTCAGGTCTAAGGACTATACTCTATAGTCGTAGTAAGAATCTCTTATGACACAGATATAAATATCCTGAAGAGTTCTTATAAGCGGGTCTTGTCCGGTCGTATGTTCCCCAACATACACCTATGTACTGACTTTGATGCCGCGCATCTATGACACACTGAGACTTTGTCATAAGTCACGTACCAATCCAGTCTCACACGGTTGTTGGTGTTCCAATTTCAACAACCTTCGACTAGGGACATAATGATATAAGTCATTTATCAAATATAGGGTCTCATGATCAAGCTAAATGACTTTGATAACTCAAGATCAAGTCATTTACTTCGATGACCTATAAAATGGTTTATATCACTTTGGAACGATTATTTCATCACAGTTAAAATAATCATTTCATTAAACATCTTAAATGTTATTTCAAGAACATATCCAATAACTAAATAAAGCCCTTTAATAACTCCCACTGAAATTAAGACTACATCTTAATTTCACTTATCCTACAGCAACAGTCCGCGACTCGTGCTTAGGCCTAAGGAGTGGCTTCGTTAATAGATTAGCAACGTTCTCATTCGTTGAAACTTGCTGATCTACTTAACATCTCTGTCATTTATCTCACGGAATAGGTTATACCTATCCTCAAGGTGTTTGGACCTCTGATGTGCAGCTAGTCTCATCTATGCTGGAAATCACATCAAGTTCAGTGACGAACTCTTCTTTCCAAACAACCTCTTTCGCCGCTTTCAAAGCTGCGAAATGTTCAGCTTAAGTCATGGAGTCAGCAACAGTGCCTTGCACCGCCAGACAGACACAAGATATAACCGGACTGTGACCGGAAATCATCTTTGTCCTGTTGGAAAATTGCCTTTCTGACTCTACCGACTCGTAGCACCTCACTTTCTCCGTAACTCAAGAATTTATCCTTAGTATTCCTCAAATACTTTAGGATATTCTTTACGGCAATCCAGTGATTCTTTGCTGGATTTGACTGGTCTTTACTTGTCTTGCTTAACATTAAAACAACATCAAACAAGTACGTTTCATGGCATACATGATAGATCCAATTGCCGACGCATATGGAATCTTATCCATGCATTTAAGCTCAGCAGTTATCGTAGGACACTGTGTCTTGCTTAACGTAATGCCATGTGACATTTGCATAAAACCCTTCTTGGAATGCTGAAAACGTGTAGGACTTTGTCGGGATAAGAATCCTGACTTTGTCTTACCAGCTTTTCCGGATCTCTATCTTTAGATCCAAAATCCAAGAACATACGTGGCTTTACTCATGTCAATCATTAGAACCAACTCCCAAGCCAGTCCTTTACTGACTGCAGCATTGGGACGTCATTTTCGAGAATCAGTATGTCATCGACATACAATATGAGAAATGCAATATCGCTCCCACTAATCTATTAGTAAACGCACAGTTCCGCTTCGTTCCTGTTCAAGTCAAAACCTTGACTACTTCAACATATCGAAGATTCCAACTCCGATATGTTTGCTTCCATCCATGAATGGATCGATGAAGCTAACTTACATAAAATGTAATTTTTCGGAGAGTCCAGGCTCACTATCGCTTCTTTGAGTTTCGCAGATTCGTCGCTTTCAATGATCATCAGATCATGCGAACTTTCAATGATTATCAGGTTCAACCAATGACGAGAAATCACTCTCGGATTAGTAACTGATTCATTCATATCTGCGAACTTCAGGCTCCACAGGTGCAGATTTCAATGATTATCAGGTTCAACTAATGACGAGAAATCACTCTCGGATTAGTAACTGATTCATTCATATCTGCGAACTTCAGGCTCCACAGGTGTAGATTCTACAGAAATCTGTAAATCCTTCCGCGGCTCTCCCTCAACAGGTTAAGCAGCCTCCTGTATTTCTCGAATTTCTTCGAGTTATACTTTTACTCCCACTGTTCTTCTTGGAAAGTAACTTCCCTTCTTAGAAAACAGAATGGACGTAAAAGTAACAAGCCTTGGTTTCTTTAGGACAACCAGCGAAGTAGCACAACTACAAATACTCAGTAAAGACGAATTTGGATCGATTCCAATCCACATTTACGTGGTGTCTTTCAACTGATATTGGTGGAACTATTTCAGCGTAAACTTAGATATTTCTAGAGCGTTATTCTTAAATAATATCATGGAAGATTCGTGTGAATCATCTTTAATCATTTCTAATAAGATCTGATTCTTTCTCACAGAAAAACCTTCAGGTTTTCAGGAGAAATGAGCTGTGAAACGATTTCACACTCATTTAGATGATCACATAATCAATGACTTGAGTATTCTCACTCGTGATTTAATCCAGAGTCTTAATACTTTTGTCATTCAGATCCTATACTTCATTCTGGAACTCTTTCGACCATGTCAAAGAATTCCGACTTGTGTCTCATCAAATGAACACAGTCACACTCACTGAAGTAATCAGTAGATACAATGAAGTACAGGAGATTTTTCTCTGGCATTACTGCTCATTGGGCCACATACATGAGTATGTTCCAGGTCCAATAAGCCTTTGGGCCTTTCTCTAGCTCGGCTAAGATAGGCCCTTTACCTTTTGGTCTAGTAAACAGAATTCAAGTCTCATAAGATATTTTATCAAATGAGCCCAACAGTCCATGACTATGGGATTTCTGAATCCGACTTACTCTATGTGACCAAGACTTTTATGCCAAGAAAAATCAGGTTTAATTCATTAGATTTAAACCAATTCGGTATTTATGTTACATTTAGGCACTCTTTGGTTTAAGATATAAAACCCATTCCTTGAATGGGGTGCTACAATTAATATTTCATTAAGATCAAAAGAACAAAACTTGTCTTTTATCAAAATGAAAAACATTCAAATTCTTACAAGAAAATGAAAGACAACTCTGCTTAAAGCAGGTACATTGTAGCAATTACTTAATACAAAACCAAGCCTCAAAGGGATCTATAAGTGAAAAACCCTACAGCTGAGGCAGCATCCCAAGCTCCTTCCAGACATGTAGTTTCACTTGCCCTTCCTTCAACGTTCTACTGTTGCTTAGGCTCTGCATATTATCACAAATATCAGTGCCACAACCAGTATCCAATACCTTTAAGGTAGAACTTGAAGTAATAACATGAATACCTGAGGAAGTAGTCTCATACATCAACTTCAACTCCTCATCATCTTCCATGAATTTAATGCAATTTCTCTTCCAATGCCCTGTCTCCTTACAGTAGCAGCACTTACCAACGTAAGAGGTATCTGACTCGGGCTCAGAAGACACACGCTTGCCATGATTCAAAATCTGGACAACTTTGTCTTCACCCTTGTCAGCATTAGGTTTAGTAAACCTACCCTTCTCATTCATGAGATTGTACAGGGTACTCTTCACGTTTGGCTCAACTGTCTTGAGCATATCATGCAGTTCAGTCAGCGTCTTCGTTAAGCCTTTCTTGATATAGTTCCTTCTGAACTTATCATAGCTTGACGGCATTGACTGCAGAATGATCTCAGTTGCCAATTCTTGGCTAACTGGATAATCCAGTTTCCTCAGGTTATCAATGTAACCCATCATTTTACTGACATGAGGACTCACTGGATGATCATTTGGTAGCTTGCAGCTAGTGATAGACTTAACCAACTGGTATCTCTCCACCCTTATCTGCTCCTGAAATTTCAATTTCAGGCTGCTGATCATCTCTATTGGCGACTCCATGTTCTCATATTGCTTCCGCAAGTCTGAGTCCATGGTAGCCAATATCAGACCACGCACATCTACCGCATCATTATAATGCTTATTCCAAGCATCATATACTGCATGAGAAGCATTGGACCCGATCCTCACGGGGAGAGCTCTCTCAAGGACATAGTCCTTTCTCTCCTGTCTGAGGACTAGCCTCAGGTTCCGCGACCAAGTCAAGAAATTTGATCCGCTCAGCTTGTCCATCTTAAGGACAGACCGGATCGAGAAAGTGTTTTGATTGTTTGTGCTAGTCATAACTGAAAATTAAGATAAAAGGATTTTAGTTAATATGTTCAATATGATTAATCTCGTATTAAATTTAATATGATTAATCACGCATTATATTCAATAACATAAGTTACCCTCAATAGAATATAATGATTCCAAGATCCACATATAACTAAGATTAAAGTGGGCCACTGGCCGTCACCAAACCTCAGCTTATATCGGTAAGCCCTATGTCGGCTAATTATATCCGTGATATAACTCTTGGTTGTGAATCTGGGCCCGAGGCCCAATCCACTCTGATGTCTCAAGGCCCGGGACTCCCGATGGCCTAGTCAAGAAAACCAGACTATACAGTCATGTAATCATTAATGTCTGGGACTCCCAATGACATTTATGAATCACAAACCGTCTTATCCACGCAAAAGTAGACACCCTCACACTGTAAGGCCATGAATACAATTGAATGGGCTTCGACAGCTGACATAGACTGGGCAAGACATCCAACGCTTGATATTATTTGTGGTTCGTAGGTTTATTAAAATTTCATTCCCAAAATAGAAGATTACTATTTCGGGAAACTTTCTATTTTTGGAAACCTACTATTTTAGGAAACTTTCTAAAATTGGAAACTTTCTAAAACCGGAAACTTTCTAACTTTAAAAATTTCTTTAAAATCTAAAACCCGCAAATCTAGAAACTTCTATTTTAAGAAACTTTCTAATTTCAAAATTTCGGAAACTTTAATTTAAAATCGACTTTATAATTTTATAAAATAAATTTTAAATTAATCTGAAGAAAGACTCAAATAATTGGCCCAATTATTTTAACTTCTTGGCCCGAGGCCCAAGAATTGGTCCATGTCCAAGACATGACCCAATTGTCCAATTAAATGACATAACCGGTCTGGTTCATTAAAATTGGTCTATCCAAATTTTAATTACTACGATGACCACAATTGTCAACCGGTTATTTACTAAACCGGATTTTCTCAATTTATTTGGTCCAACCAAATCAAATTAGTAAATCCTGGTTTAGGCACAAAATCCAATTTTTCGACTTTGGATTTCTTATCCCGGTTTAACCAGACTTAATAAAATTATTAAATCTGTTTATTAAACCAGGACGAATAATTTTAATCAAAATTTTAAACCGAGTCTTAAACCCAACCGTATCGATCGATGAACCAACCGCATCGATCGATTCATCAACCGCATCGATCGATTCATCAATCGCATCGGTCGATGCTCTCAGCATCGATCGATGCGTTCACGCGTTGAGCAGGCTTGGCCGAGATATGCGAAATCCATGCGATCGTTTGATCGATCCATACGATTGCAGTCGATCTCTCGCGGTTGTATCGACCGATCCATGCGATCGTATCGATCGATCCATGCGATCACAGCCGATACTTCTTTATGAAAATCGCATTCCAAATCAATATAGCTTGGATTTGCGATTTCAAGTGTGTTTAGGTTTCAATTCCTTGTTGCTTAAGTGATTTCTCTTATCAGTAGGTTATTCAAAACACTTCTTAAACAAGAAAACAATCCTAAACTTGAATCTAAACAAGAAAAAAACCAGAACCTGGCTCTGATACCACTGTAGGAATGTTTAGTTGATCCTGATTCAATTCTTAGATTCAAATCAACCTAAACATGCAGATCTAGGTTCTTCTTGATTAGAAACAATGATTAGATCTCACCTTTTACCTGTTTTGTGCAGCGGAAAGGGAGAACAGGTCAGAGATCAGAGAGCCACCAAGGGATGGATCCTCCAAAGGTTCACACACGCACGCAAAGGAATCTGGCTGCTAGACCACGAGGAGGGAGGCGTCGCAGGAGAGAGAGAGTTTGCGGCTGGGTTAGGGTTACAGAGGAAAACAGACTCGAGTTTTATTTATCAAACTCGTCCGGTTCCTCTTGGGCCATTTGGCCCAAATACCAAATAACTCGAAGGCGTTCGCGCACTGTGTCGATCGACACACCTTGTGCATCGATCGACACACAGTGGCCAAACCCTTTTATTCTCTCTAAGTACAGTAAATGCCTAGCACTTTTACCGTACTTCTGCTAAGCCGTTCCTATACCTTTCCTGTTAGCTTAGGCGTGTGACCCATATGGGATCATATAATAGAGGCAATAAGTCCAAGACTTATAGATCATGAGCGGACTCTAGCAAGCCATCATGACCCCCAGTATTATATGACTTATGTCTGATCATTGACATACTCTTACTTTCTAGAGACAGTACCGAGATTACTGGACACAATTCCAACATGAAGTACCTGCTTCCATCGAGTGAAGGTGTTTGCATGGGTCCACATATGTCTGTGTGGATAAGCTCTAACTTCTTCTTGGCTCTTGTTGATGAGGATGATGGAAAAGTGACATGTGCTTGTTTTCATAGCTGGCATGCTTCACATACGTCATTGTAATCATAGAGATTGGGAACTCCCCTTGCCATGTGATTTTGAAGTAACTTCTTTATGTATGTATGGCTACTATGACCAAGTCTTTTATGACATAGTTGACCAACTGGCTTCTCTCTTGCATTGTAGGAGGCTTCTTCTGCTCTGGAGAGGTCAAGAGGAAAACTTTTCTTTCCATCTCCACCTGGGCAATCTTCATTCCCATTTGATCGCGAATTGTGCATTGAGTTCCCTTGAAGATAAGCTCGTACCCATGTAGCATCATCTGGGGAACACTAAGAAGGTTCTTATTTAGGTCAGGAACATATAAGACATCTTTTATGATCCTCTCTCCCACCTTGGTCTTCACAAGTATGTCACCTTTTCCTTCCGTCATTATTACAGCTCCATTTCCGACGCGAATAGGAACTTTCACATTTTTGTTGATAGTTGTGAAGTACCTTGCATCTTTAGACATGTGGTTAGTGCATCCACTATCGATCAGCCATGTATCTTTCTTTGGTATCTTCATAATTGTTTCCTCGGCAGAGAACAATTTATGTTCCTCGACATTTGTAACTTGCGCATGCTGGCCTTGTTTGCTTCGACATTCTCGCGCAAAATGTCCCAACTTCCCGCTGGTGAAACATTCTTTGGGTTTCCTCCAGTGCTGGTTCGGCCTCTTGTTCTTCAAGTAACAACCAGCTTCGTTGTGGTTTTCCTTCTTGCAGTAACCACACCATCGTTTCTCTTTGCCTCTCCATTCGGGTTTCTCTTTACTACTTTCTACTTTCTTGAATACTCTTGCACCTTTGAATCGAGCCGGGAAAGCTCCTTTGGAACTTCTTTCTTCGTCTGGAAGAAACTTTGATTCATGGGAAACCAAAGATCCTACAAGATCAGTTACACTGATGTTCTTCAAATCTTTAGTTTCTTCCATTAGCGCCGCCAGATTTCCATAATGATAGCTGAGCCACAGCATGTTGGAGCACCATCTCGAGACACACACTCGCCACACCCTTCCGGCGCACCTGCCAGCGGATACTTCAACGAGCCGTTTTGCCAGTGGTGTTGGGCATTTCGGTCTTGCTGGAGGCGTTAGGTTAGGATAGGAGTAGTTAGGCCAGGTAAGTGGGGCACTAACTTCTTTTTGTATTATAGATAGATCGGCGGATAGGCGACTTTGCGTGTCGTCTTTGACTTTTCTGATGTACAGCGGCGTCGTATGGGTTTTTGGATGTGATGACGGTCTTATGTGTGGACTCTGATCATAACCATGTACTGAAAACCTTATTGTGTACGATATATCGTTTTATGTATGTGGTGGATGCAGAGTGTTCCGCTGATCGTTTTGAGTAGCGTAGTACCTATTTGCCGGATTGAGATGGTTATGAAAGCAAGTAGATTACTACGTGAAATTAAATGATGAGCGGAACTGACGACCGTTCATCATGACCGGAACCCGGACCGACGACGCATCCGACCGATCATTAGATTGCGTGATTGTGTGGTGATTGCTTGTTTTTCTCTTCCTGTTGCTTGATTGATTGATTGATTGATTTTCTTGTGCGGTAGATTGCGTAGTGTTAGCATGCGTGGTTTTAGTAGACTGATTGTTTTGGTTTTAGAGATCGTTGGTTTGATAGTTGTTCGGAAGTTTGATTAGGGGTTGATCGCTTTTCTTCGGTTTTGTTAAAAAAAAGGTAAAGTGTTGATTTTTATTTTAATTTTACTTCGAGTTGAGCCGACTTGGGGGACGGTTGTGTTTAACCGACAATTCACGAGGGAGCGGACTTATAGAGTATTGTTATTTAATCACGGGTAACCATCGGGTACGTGATTAAGTAACCATATTTCTATGGGAAAGTGATATCGAGGATAGATCGGGATGAAACTAATTGTTTCAGTGAGTTGTTGTATTGAATGTAGGACGGAATGGCGACGCGATGTGAATCCGAGACCGAACCCGAACCCTAGAAATAAGATGGTGTTACAAGAAGCAGTTTAACCTGAACCTGCAAGTGAGTCAGTGGAGTTTCATCACCAGAGTGGGTATCAGTGATTGAGGAGGGTCGAGGAGTGCATGAGTATTGCGGTTAGTTGGAATGAAGAAAGTCACTCGAGGCGGTACTCATTAGAAACAAGTGAAGCAATGGGAATGGAGGGCGAGTTATTATTGCGAGATCAAGGAAGCCTGGAGCATTGATCGGCACAGATGAATCCATGAAGCGTGGAGTTCAGTGATCAAGAAATTTCGAGGTGTACATAAGTATGGCGGTTCAGTTGGGAGGATGAACATCGATATTACCATAATACCGATGGGGAGCGAGAGCAGTAAAGATGAAACAAGTATCGAGAGTGGAGGGAGAGTCGGTATTGTGCCATTCACGGAGGTCGAAACAAAGTGGGAAAGTCAAAAGTGTCGATTCAAGACGATCATTAGTTGGCGCAGATAGAATCAGAAACTCGAGTGGAGCAGTTCAGTCAGGATCAGTGATTTCAAGAATCCAGATTAAAGTCAGTGAAGCAATGAGGTGAGGAACCAGGAGTGATCGTGATCCAAGTTCTCAGTGTGGAGTGTTCAAAGCGTCAGTATTTTGGGTTTGTTCAAGACGGTGTTTCAGAGGTCAGTAAGTATCGGGAGTCCAGTTCAGTTGGTTCATCGTTCGAGCATCGGAGCAGTGGAATCTGTTCCAGAGTGGCGACTTACAGAGTTCAGTTTCCGACTCGAAGTTTTTAGTAACGGAGAATTCGGGGACCGAATTCCTGTAAGTGGGGAAGAATGTAATATCCTGTTCCAAGAAATAGTCAACGGGCAGCAGAGAAGTCAACGGAGGGCATTTTCGTAATTTTCAGAAGATGAAGGGCATTTTGGTAATTTTACCAAAATGCGACCTGGAAGTGGAGACGGGCCAAGTGTTCTTATTTTTGTCCAAAAGAACATTTAGAAGACCAGACGTGGAAGAAACGAAGATTAAACGAGTTTTACGGACTATCGGGAAAGGAAACCGATAGAACCGATAAAACTTGTAAAATCCATAACGGGAGCTACGGGTGTCCGTTTGAGCTGATTAAGATTTTTAAATTCATATAAGATCTTCTAGAATCTGAAAATGAGACTTGGTGGATTTGTAGAAGCAGCTAAAGGATTTTTTAAAATATTTAACGTAAAGCCAGTTTTTCCGAGAAACCGATACATCGTTCGGGCAAGAAAGAAGACCCTCTAAAGTCCACAAAAAATTATGAAATTTTGACCGAAGCTACATTAGAAGATGAAGAAGATATGGTTAAAAGGATTCAGCAATATTTGATGTCTAGATCAAGTTATGAATTTTGAGTCCTTAATGGGTTATTAAGGCTTAAAAATTCAAAATAAATTCCTTGAGGCTTGGGCTTGAGTCAGGGTATTTGGGACAGTTTACCAAGACCATATTGGACCTAAATCCATCTCAGTATGAAGCATGGGCCACGAAATTTGAGCCCAAGAAATAGAAGCTTCTTAGGTGCATGAATCTCCAAAGATGTGTTGTCATCAATCCAAGGGCTGCATGGAGGAGGCTACAAGTGGATGGTGGATGATCAAATTCATTGTTTGTGGATGGTTTTTGGTGGAGAGGTCGTGGCTTAAGATGGAAAAGAAGAGGTGACAAGTGGAAGGTGGAGATCTCTTCACTTTAGCTATAAAAGGAGGCCTCCACCCCTCACTTTTCTTCACACCAAAAACACTTCTCAACAAGAGTAGTGAAGAAGAGAGAAAGAAGAGAGGGAGAAGGGAGGAAGAAGAAGAAGAAGAAGGAGGCGGCAAGAAGAAGGAAGAGGAGGAGGAGCCGGGAGAAGAAGAAGAAGCCGGAGGGAGGAGAGAAGAAGGAGAAGCCGGAGGGAGGAGAGAAGAAGGAGGATCCGGAGGGGAGAGAGAGGGAGGAGAGAGAGAAAAGGAGGAGAGAGAGAGTGAGAAAAATAGAAGAAAGATGGGGAAAGGAATATTAATACGTCGGAATATTCTAAAGAATATTCTTCGGAAAGGAATTTTTCCGACGTAATAATCTTCCCGATAAACCGGATTTCTTTTATTTAGAAATAGGATAGACGGTTGTAGTAGCCATCATATGAGGGTTATCCGGAGGTTCGGAATCACCAAGGTCAAGTGCGGGTCAAGTTCGAGTTCGTGCATTCGGGAGGTTCGGGTTCCAGTTCGGGGTCTCGGGATTCATACCGTGTCAGAGCCGCTATTTCCGCTTCTATCTCACTGTGAGTCGGCTCACAAACTCATAGATTCATATAGACCATAAATTGATAAACCGTAGTGCTAGGATTGCATACCCGTTACTTAACCTAATTAGTAATCAATAATTAATTGGACGTTAATGATAAACCGGTTAGGATCAGATAAGCACACTAGGTTTAAAGAATTAAATGGTAAATCAATTGTGTGCCGCTAGGTTGTTGATATACCATGGATTTTATGGCTTTTAAGCATGGTATATGTGTTATTTATCGAGTCTTTTACTATGTTTTAGAGTCTTTTCAGGTGTTTATTAGGTACAAACACATTTGAAGCATATTTGGTGATTTAGACACTTTCTGGAGCTAATTGGAGTATTTGGCCGAGAGATAGAGTTCACTGTCCGAAACAGAGAAAGGTGTCGATCGTTGCATTCCTAGCATCGATCGATGCACCAGCGAGATGGGCCAAAAGACGGTTTAATAAAGAATGATGAAACTGCAGTCCTGCCCAGAAGTTCCTAATATTTACAAAGAAGCCCCAAAACGTGTTTTAGGATTATAATTAGGTTTTACAGCCACTTGTGAGGCTAAGCTTTTCTTACGTTAAGTTTTACTCAGAGAGAGTTGAGGGGCTGATCCTGATCTCGGAAGAGACTTGATTTTGAACCCCAGTTCTTATTTGATTATATGATATTTGGTTTTCTACTTGAGATGTTTTCTGTTTCGATGAACATGTCTGAGTAGATCACCTGTTAGGTTGAAGGATTCTCATCAAGGATTTCAGAGAATTATAGTTTAATTAATCTGTAGAGACCCATATCTGCTAGTTCTTTATCTAAGTTGTTCTTAATGCTTAATCTGGAGTAGCTAATCAGAATTATGATATTAGGTTGATTAATTCAGCGGAAGTTGATTAATTTAACTAGAAAGAATTTAGATAAGCAATTAAACTGTTCGCAAACGGAAGTTTGGTTCAGGTTAATTGTGAACATATCAAACTTGGAATTAATGCTAGTTTAATCTGTTAGTTCTCGCAAACGGAAGTTTGGTTTGCTGCACTTAGACTTAGAGAATTATCACAAAGGAATTTGGTTAATTTTATATCCGTGTTTTGAGTTCTAGAATGGTAATTGATTGGATCTAGATAGATTGATTGTTTGCGTTCCTGATTTCCTGAGAACTCCTGAAACCTAACGCATTGTTCTCTTGCTTACAAACTCACTTGATTTACTTTGCTATTTCGTTTACTGTTTTCACATCTGCTTCGCTTAATTTAATCTGAATTACTAATAATCTATTGTGTGACTGAGAGTCCTTGTGGGATTCGATACCTTATATACTACGATTGCATTAACTGTGCACTTGCAGTAGAATAGGGAAAACTATACAACCTATCAAGTTTTTGGCGACCATAGGACAACCATGGCCAAGGCCAGAGAAACTTCCGATTCAGTCTGATCGCATCTGGGGTGGTTCTATTAAGAGGATGCTCGGTACGGACGATTTCACAGAGAGGCCGCTACATGAGTACTGGGACGAATACGACACGTTGTTGTATAACGGTTGGTGTGGTATGGAGATAGCGCCAACCAAATTCGCTGATTACTCTGTTGGAATTGTGTCCAGTAATCTCGGTACTGTCTCTAGAAAGTAAGAGTATGTCAATGATCAGACATAAGTCATATAATACTGGGGGTCATGATGGCTTGCTAGAGTCCGCTCATGATCTATAAGTCTTGGACTTATTGCCTTTATTATATGATCCCATATGGGTCACACGCCTAAGCCAACAAGAAAAAGGTGTAGGAACGGTGTAGCAGAAGTACGGTAAAAGTGCTAGGCATTTACTGTACTTAGAGAGAATAAAAGGGTTTGGCCACTGTGTGTCGATCGATACACAAGGAGTGTCGATCGACACAGTGAGCGAACGCCTCGGAGTTAATTGGCCTTTGGGCCAAATGGCCCAAAACGAACTGAACGAGTTTTATAAACATAAGACGAGTTCAGGTCGAAAGATAAGCCCTAGCCGCGAGCCTCCTCTCTCTCTCGGCGCCGATTTCCTCCTGGTCTAGCAGCCTCTTCCTGCTCGGTGTGCGTGTGTGAACCTCTGGAGGAGTTATCTCTCGGTGGCTCTCTGATCTCTGACATACCATCCCTTTCCGCTGCATAAACAGGTATAAGGTGAGATCTACTTATGTTTCTAATCAAGAAGAACCTAGATCAGCATGTTTAGGATAATCTGAAACTGAATTGAATCAGGATTCATCCAAACATTCCTTCAGTGGTATCAGAGCTATTGGTTCTGGTTTTTCTTGTTTAGATTCAAGTTTAGGATTGTTTTCTTGTTTAAGAAGTGTTTTGAATCAACTACTGATAAGAGAAATCACTTAAGCAAAAAGGAATTGAAACCTAAACACATTTGAAATCGCAAAAACCAAACTATATTGATTTGGAATGCGATTTTTCAAAAGTGAGAATCGGCTGTGATCGCATGGATCGATCGATACGATCGCATGGATCGGTCGACACAATCCGAGAATATCTCGGCCAAACCTGATAACCGTCCGTGCATGCGTGAGAGCATCGATCGATACAGGATCGATGCACGATCGATGCAGGATTGATGCTTAGAGCATCGACCGATGCGGTTGATGGATCGATCGATGCGGTTGGTTCATCGACCGATATGGTTGGTTTAAGGCTCGGTTTAATGATTTTATTAAAATTATAAACGTCACGGTTTAATAAACAGATTTAATAATTTTATTAAATTCTGGTTAAACCGGGATAAGAAATCCAAAGTCGAAATATTGGATTTTGTGCCTAAACCAGGATTTTCTAATTTGATTTGGTTGGACCAAATAAATTGAGAAAATCCGGTTTAGTAAATAACCGGTTGACAATTGTGGTCATCGTAGTAATTAAAATTTGGTTAGACCAATTTTAATGAACCAGACCGGTTATGTCATTTAATTGGACAATTGGGTCATGTCTTGGACATGGACCAATTCTTGGGCCTCGGGCCAAGAAGTTAAAACAATTGGGCCAATTATTTGAGTCTTTCTTCAGATTAATTTAGAATTTATTTTATAAAATTATAAAGTCGATTTTAAATTAAAGTTTCCGAAATTTTGAAATTAGAAAGTTTCTTAAATTAGAAGTTTCTAGATTTGCGGGTTTTGGATTTTAAAGAAATTTCTAAAGTTAGAAAGTTTCCGTTTTTAGAAAGTTTCCAATTTTAAAAAGTTTCCAAAAATAGTAGGTTTCCAAAAATGGAAAGTTTCCCGAAATAGTAATCTTCTATTTTGGGAATGAATTTTTAAATAAACCTACGAACCTCAAATAATATCAAGCGTTGGATGTCTTGTCCATTCTATGTCAGCTGTCGAAGCCCATTCAATTGTATTCATGGCCTTACAGTGTGAGGGTGTCTGCTTTTGCGTGGATAAGACGGTTTGTGATTCATAAATGTCATTGGGAGTCCCAGACATTAATGATTACATGACTGTATAGTCTGGTTTTCTTGACTAGGCCATCGGGAGTCCCGGGCCTTGAGACATCAGAGTGGATTGGGCCTCGGGCCCAGATTCACAACCAAGAGTTATATCACGGATATAATTAGCCGACATAGGGCTTACCGATATAAGCTGAGTTTTGGTGACGGCCAGTGGCCCACTTTAATCTTAGTTATATGTGGATCTTGGAATCATTATATTCTATTGAGGGTAACTTATGTTATTGAATATAATGCGTGATTAATCATATTAAATTTAATACGAGATTAATCATATTGAACATATTAACTAAAATCCTTTTATCTTAATTTTCAGTTATGACTAGCACAAACAATCAAAACACTTTCTCGATCCGGTCTGTCCTTAAGATGGACAAGCTGAACGGATCAAATTTCTTGACTTGGTCGCGGAACCTGAGGCTAGTCCTCAGACAGGAGAGAAAGGACTATGTCCTTGAGAGAGCTCTCCCCGTGAGGATCGGGTCCAATGCTTCTCATGCAATATATGATGCTTGGAATAAGCATTATAATGATGCGGTAGATGTGCGTGGTCTGATGTTGGCTACCATGGACTCAGATTTGCGGAAGCAATATGAGAACATGGAGTCGCCAATAGAGATGATCAGCAGCCTGAAATTGAAATTTCAGGAGCAGGTAAGAGTGGAGAGATACCAGTTGGTTAAATCTGAAGGATTGTTTAGATGATCCTGATTCAATTCTCTGATTCAGATTATCCTAAACATGCGGATCTAGGTTCTCTTGAATAGAAACAATTGATGATCTCACCTTATACCTGTTTATTGCAGCGGAAAGGGATGGTATGTCAGAGATCAGAGAGCCACCAAGGGATGGATCCTCCAAAGGTTCACACACGCACGCAAAGGAAGCTGGCTGCTAGACCACGAGGAGGGAGGCGACAGAGAGAGAGAGAGAGGCGGCTCGTTTTTGGGTTCAGCTTGTAGAAGAAAAACAGACTCGAGTTTTATTTATAAAACTCGTCTGGTTTCCTCTGCACTGTGTCGATCGACACACCTTGTGTATCGATCGACACACCGTGGCCAAAAACCTTTTATTCTCTCTAAGTACAGTAAATGCCTAGCACTTTTACCGTACTTCTGCTAAGCCGTTCCTATAACTTTCCTGTTAGCTTAGGCGTGTGACCCATATGGGATCATATAATAAAGGCAATAAGTCCAAGACTTATAGATCATGAGCGGACTCTAGCAAGCCATCATGACCCCCAGTATTATATGACTTATGTCTGATCATTGACATACTCTTACTTTCTAGAGACAGTACCGAGATTACTGGACACAATTCCAACAATCTCCCACTTGTACTGGAATCTCTGTATTCATAATCCTTTTGTCACAATATCTCGATTAGTCATAAGGCAAGATTGGTGTCATCCTTATAAAGCATAATCTTGTTCATCAGACTCTGATTTGATACTGACAATCCAAACGACTCGGGACAGTCCGTTTGAGCATGGCCATGCATTTTCCAGTATTCAAATCTCCGATTGGCCTAGAGATATTCACTTCATTTATATTGGAGGGACAAATTCCGTCTTGTTCCATCACTGTAAACTACTCATTTCATAATGTACCCAAACAAGGTCCTTATAACTATCGCAGAACGATAGCGTTAGACAATGATCAAAGTGCATTAGTCCATGTGCAGTCACATGCATGCGAACTCAGGTCTAAGGACTATACTCTATAGTCGTAGTGAGAATCTCTTATGACACAGATATAAATATCCTGAAGAGTTCTCATAATCGGGTCTTGTCCGGTCGTATGTTCCCCAACATACACCTATGTACTGACTTTGATGCCGCGCATCTATGACACACTGAGACTTTGTCATAAGTCACGTACCAATCCAGTCTCACACGGTTGTTGGTGTTCCAATTTCAACAACCTTCGACTAGGGACAGGATGATATAATCCATTTATCAAATATAGGGTCTCATGATCAAGCTAAATGACTTTGATGACTCAAGATCAAGTCACTTACTTCGATGACCTATAAAATGGTTTATATCACTTTGGAACGATTATTTCATCACAGTTAAAATAATCTTGAAATAATAATTTCATTAAACATCTTAAATGTTATTTCAAGAACATATCCAATAACTAAATAAAGCCCTTTAATAACTCCCACTGAAATTAAGACTACATCTTAATTTCACTTATCCTACAGCAACAGTCTGCGACTCGTGCTTAGGCCTAAGGAGTGGCTTCGTTAATAGATTAGCAACGTTCTCATTCGTTGAAACTTGCTGATCTACTTAACATCTCTGTCATTTATCTCACGGAATAGGTTATACCTATCCTCAAGGTGTTTGGACCTCTGATGTGCAGCTAGTCTCATCTATGCTGGAAATCACATCAAGTTCAGTGACGAACTCTTCTTTCCAAACAACCTCTTTCGCCACTTCTCAAGTTGCGAAATGTTCAGCTTAAGTCATGGAGTCAGCAACAGTGCCTTGCACCGCCAGATAGACACAAGATATAACCGGACTGTGATCGGAAATCATCTTTGTCTATTGGAAACTTGCCTTTCAGACTCTACCGACTCGTAGCACCTTACTTTCTCCGTAACTCTAGAATTTATCCTTAGTATTCCTCAAATACTTTAGGATATTCTTTACGGTAATCCAGTGATTCTTTGCTGGATTTGACTGGTCTTTACTTGTCTTGCTTAACATTAAAGCAACATCAAACAAGTACGTTTCATGGCATACATGATAGATCCAATTGCCGACGCATATGGAATCTTATCCATGCATTTAAGCTCAGCAGTTATCGTAGGATACTGTATCTTGCTTAACTTAATGCCATGTGACATTGGCATAAAACCCTTCTTGGATTGCTCAAAATGTGTAGGACTTTGTCAATTTAAGAATTCTGACTTTGTCCTACCAGCTCTTTTGGATCTCTATCTTTAGATCCAAAATCCAAGAACTACGTGGCTTTACCCATGTCAATCATTAAACCAACTCCCAAGCTAGTCCTTTACCGACTACAGCGTTGGGACGTTATATCCGAGAATCAGTATGTCATCGACATACACTTTGAGAAATGCAATATCGCTCCCACTAATCTATTAGTAAACACACAGTTCCGCTTCATTCCTGTTCAAGTCAAAACCTTGACTACTTCAACAGAACGAAGATTCCAACTCCGATATGTTTGCTTCCATCCATGAATGGATCGATGAAGCCAACTTACACAAAATGTAATTCTTCGGAGTCTGGGCTCACTTTCGCTTCCTTGAATTTCGCAGATTCGTTGCTTTCAATGATCATCAGATCATGCGAGCATTCAATGATCATCAGGCTGAACTAATGACGAGAATTCACTCTCGGATTAGTGACTGATTCTTTCATATCTGCGAACTTCAGGCTCCACAGGTGTAGATTCTACAGAAATCTGTAAATCCTTCCGCTGCTCTCCCTCAATAGGTTAAGCAGCCTCCTGTATTTCTCGAATTTCTTCGAGTTGTACTTTTACTCCCACTGTTCTTCTTGGAAAGTAACTTCCCTTCTTAGAAAACAGAATGGTCGTAAAATTACTTTTTACTCCCACTGTTCTTCTTGGAAAGTAATTTCCCTTCTTAGAAAACAGAATGGTCGTAAAAGTACCGAGCCTTGGTTTCCCTAAGAAAACTTCGAGTTATACTTTTACTCCCACTGTTCTTCTTGGAAAATAAAATAACTTCCCTTCTTAGAAAACAGATTGGACGTAAAAATAACAAGCCTTAGTTTCTCTAGGACAACCAGCGAAGTAGCACAACTACAAATATTCAGTAAAGACAAATTTGGATCGATTCCAATCCACATTAACGTGGTGTCTTTCAACTGATATTTGTGGAACTATTTCAGCGTAAACTTAGATATTTTAGAGCGTTATTCTTAAATAATATCATGGAAGATTCGTGTGACTCATCTTTAATCATTTCTAATAAGATCTGATTCTTTCTCACAGAAACACCTTCAGGTTTTCAGGAGAAATGAGCTGTGAAACGATTTCACACTCATTAAGATGATCACACAATCAATGACTTAAGTATTTTTACACTCGTGATTTAATCCAGAGTCTTAATACTTTTGTCACTCAGATCCTATACTTCATTCTGGAACTCTTTCGACCATGTCAAAGAATTCCGACTAAGATAGGCCCTTTTTCTTTTGGTCCAGTAAACAGAATTCAAGTCTCATAAGATATCTTATCAAATGAGCCCAACAGTCCATAACTATGGGATTTCTGAATCCGACTTACTCTATGTGACCAAGACTTTTATGCCAAGAAAAATCAGGTTTAATTCATTAGATTTAAACCAATTCGGTATTTATGTTACATTTAGGCACTCTTTGGTTTAAGATATAAAACCCATTCCATGAATAGGGTGCTACAATTAATATTTCATTAAGATCAAAAGAACAAAACTTGTCTTTTATCAAAATGAAAAACATTCAAATTCTTACAAGAAAATGAAAGACAATTCTGCTTAAAGCAGGTACATTGTAGCAATTACTTAATACAAAACCAAGCCTAAAAGGGATCTATAAGTGAAAACCCTACGGCTGAGGCAGCATCCCAAGCTCCTTCCAGACATGTAGTTTCACTTGCCCTTCCTTCAACGTTCTACTGTTGCTTAGGCTCTGCATATTATCACAAATATTAGTGCCACAACCAGTATCCAATACCTTTAAGGACGTTCTACTGTTGCTTAGGCTCTGCATATTATCTCAAATATTAGTGCCACAACCAGTATCCAATACCTTTAAGGACGTTCTACTGTTGCTTAGGCTCTGCATATTATCACAAATATCAGTGCCACAACCAGTATTCAATACCTTTAAGGTAGAACTTGAAGTAATAACATGAATACCTGAGGAAGTAGTCTCATACATCAACTTTAATTCCTCATCATCTTCCATGAATTTAATGCAATTTCTCTTCCAATGCCCTGTCTCCTTACAGTAGCAGCACTTACCAACGCAAGAGGTATCTGACTCGGGCTCAGAAGACACACGCTTGCCATGATTCAAAATCTGGACAACTTTGTCTTCACCCTTGTCAGCATTGGGTTTAGTAAACCTACCCTTCTCATTCATGAGATTGTACAGGGTACTCTTCACGTTTGGCTCAACTGTCTTGAGCATATCATGCAGTTCAGTCAGCGTCTTCGTTAAGCCTTTCTTGATATAGTTCTTTCTGAACTTATCATAGCTTGACGGCAGTGACTGCAGAATGATTTCAGTTGCCAACTCTTGGCTAACTGGATAATCCAGTTTCCTCAGGTTATCAATGTAACCCATCATTTTACTGACATGAGGACTCACTGGATTATCATTTGGTAGCTTGCAGCTAGTGAGAGACTTAACCAACTGGTATCTCTCCACCCTTATCTGCTCCTGAAATTTCAATTTCAGGCTGCTGATCATCTCTATTGGCGACTCCATGTTCTCATATTGCTTCCGCAAGTCTGAGTCCATGGTAGCCAATATCAGACCACGCACATCTACCGCATCATTATAATGCTTATTCCAAGCATCATATACTGCATGAGAAGCATTGGACCCGATCCTCACGGGGAGAGCTCTCTCAAGGACATAGTCCTTTCTCTCCTGTCTGAGGACTAGCCTCAGGTTCCGCGACCAAGTCAAGAAATTTGATCCGTTCAGCTTGTCCATCTTAAGGACAGACCGGATCGAGAAAGTGTTTTGATTGTTTGTGCTAGTCATAACTGAAAATTAAGATAAAAGGATTTTAGTTAATATGTTCAATATGATTAATCTCGTATTAAATTTAATATGATTAATCACGCATTATATTCAATAACATCAGTTACCCTCAATAGAATATAATGATTCCAAGATCCACATATAACTAAGGTCTAAGTGGGCCACTGGCCGTCACCCAACCTTAGCTTATATCGGTAAGCCCTATATCGGCTAATTATATCCGTGATATAACTCTTGGTTGTGAATCTGGGCCCGAGGCCCAATCCACTCTGATGTCTCAAGGCCCGGGACTCCCGATGGCCCAGTCAAGAAAACCAGACTATACAGTCATGTAATCATTAATGTCTGGGACTCCCAATGACATTTATGAATCACAAACCGTCTTATCCACGCAAAAGCTGACACCCTCACACTGTAAGGCCATGAATACAATTGAATGGGCTTCGACAGCTGACATAGAATGGACAAGACATCCAACGCTTGATATTATTTGAGGTTCGTAGGTTTATTTAAAATTTCATTCCCAAAATAGAAGATTACTATTTCGGGAAACTTTCCATTTTTGGAAACCTACTATTTTTGGAAACTTTCTAAAATTGGAAACTTTCTAAAAACGGAAACTTTCTAACTTTAGAAATTTCTTAAAATCCGAATCATGCAAATCTAGAAACTTCTATAAATTAAGAAACTTTCTAATTTCAAAATATCGGAAACTTCAATTTAAAATCGACTTTATAATTTTATAAAATAAATTTTAAATTAATCTGAAGAAAGACTCAAATAATTGGCCCAATTGTTTTAACTTCTTGGCCCGAGGCCCAAGAATTGGTCCATGTCCAAGACATGACCCAATTGTCCAATTAAATGACATAACCGGTCTGGTTCATTAAAATTGGTCTAACCAAATTTTAATTACTACGATGACCACAATTGTCAACCGGTTATTTACTAAACCGGATTTTCTCAATTTATTTGGTCCAACCAAATCAAATTAGAAAATCCTGGTTTAGGCACAAAATCCAATAATTCTTTCGACATTGGATTTCTTGTCCCGGTTTAACCAGACTTAATAAAATTATTAAATCTGTTTATTAAATCAGGACGAATTAATTTTAATCAAAAATTAAACCGAGCCTTAAACCGACCATGTCGATCGATGAACCAACCGTGTCGATCGATCCATCAACCGCATCGGTCGATGCTCTCAGCATCGATCTTGCATCGATCGTGCATCGATCCTGTATCGATCGATGCTCTCACGCATGCACTGAACCGAGCCAAAAACCTAACTGTGTCGATCGATGTGCACCAACCGCATCGGTCGATGCACCAATATCGAACCTGCATCGATCCTGCATCGATCGATGCTTTCACGCGTTAACAAGGTTAGCCGATAGACTGTATCGACCGATCCATGCGATCGTATCGATCGATCCATGCGATCGCAGCCGATTCTCATTCGGTTGTATCGACCGATCCATCCATTGCATCGATCGATGCAATGCGATCACAGTCGATACTTCTTTATGAAAATCGCAAATTCCAAATCAATATAGCTTGGATTTGCGATTTCAAGTGTGTTTAAGGTTCAATTCCTTGTTGCTTAAGTGATTTCTCTTATCAATAGTTGATTCAAAACACTTCTTAAACAAGAAAACAATCCTAAACATGAATCTAAACAAGAAAAACCAGAACCTAAAGCTCTGATACCACTGAAGGATTGTTTAGATGATCCTGATTCAATTCTCTGATTCAGATTATCCTAAACATGCGGATCTAGGTTCTCTTGAATAGAAACAATTGATGATCTCACCTTATACCTGTTTATTGCAGCGGAAAGGGATGGTATGTCAGAGATCAGAGAGCCACCAAGGGATGGATCCTCCAAAGGTTCACACACGCACGCAAAGGAAGCTGGCTGCTAGACCACGAGGAGGGAGGCGACAGAGAGAGAGAGAGAGGCGGCTCGTTTTTGGGTTCAGCTTGTAGAAGAAAAACAGACTCGAGTTTTATTTATAAAACTCGCCTGGTTTCCTCTGCACTGTGTCGATCGACACACCTTGTGTATCGATCGACACACCGTGGCCAAAAACCTTTTATTCTCTCTAAGTACAGTAAATGCCTAGCACTTTTACCGTACTTCTGCTAAGCCGTTCCTATAACTTTCCTGTTAGCTTAGGCGTGTGACCCATATGGGATCATATAATAAAGGCAATAAGTCCAAGACTTATAGATCATGAGCGGACTCTAGCAAGCCATCATGACCCCCAGTATTATATGACTTATGTCTGATCATTGACATACTCTTACTTTCTAGAGACAGTACCGAGATTACTGGACACAATTCCAACAAAATCTCTCACTAGCTGCAAGCTACCAAATGATCATCCAGTGAGTCCTCATGTCAGTAAAATGATGGGTTACATTGATAACCTGAGGAAACTGGATTATCCAGTTAGCCAAGAATTGGCAACTGAGATCATACTACAGTCACTGCCGTCAAGCTATGATAAGTTCAGAAGGAACTATATCAAGAAAGGCTTAACGAAGACGCTGACTGAACTGCATGATATGCTCAAGACAGTTGAGCCAAACGTGAAGAGTACCCTGAATAATCTCATGAATGAGAAGGGTAGGTTTAATAAACCTAATGCTGACAAGGGTGAAGGCAAAGTTGTCCAGATTTTGAATCATGGCAAGCGTGTGTCTTCTGAGCCCGAGTCAGATACCTCTTACGTTGGTAAGTGCTGCTACTGTAAGGAGACAAGGCATTGGAAGAGAGATTGCATTAAATTCATGGAAGATGATGAGGAGTTGAAGTTGATGTATGAGACTACTTCCTCAGGTATTCATGTTATTACTTCAAGTTCTACCTTATAGGTATTGGATACTGGTTGTGGCACTGATATTTGTTATAATATGCAGAGCCTGGGCAACAGTAGAACTTTGAAGGAAGGGCAAGTGAAACTACATGTCTGGAAGGAGCTTGGGATGCTGCCTCAGCCGTAGGGTTTTCACTTATAGATCCCTTTGAGGCTTGGTTTTGTATTAAGTAATTGCTGCAATGTACCTGCTTTAAGCAGAGTTGTCTTTCATTTTCTTGTAAGAATTTGAATGTTTTTCATTTTGATAAAAGACAAGTTTTGTTCTTTTGATCTTAATGAAATATTAATTGTAGCACCCTATTCATGGAATGGGTTTTATATCTTAAACCAAAGAGTGCCTAAATGTAACATAAATACCGAATTGGTTTAAATCTGATGAATTAAACCTGATTTTTCTTGGCATAAAAGTCTTGGTCACATAGAGTAAGTCGGATTCAGAAATCCCATAGTTATGGACTGTTGGGCTCATTTGATAAGATATCTTATGAGACTTGAATTCTGTTTACTGGACCAAAAGGAAAAGGGCCTATCTTAGCCGAGCTAGAGAAAGGCCCAAAGGCTTATTGGACCTGGAACATACTCATGTATGTGGCCCAATGAGCAGTAATGCCAGAGAAAAATTTCCTGTACTTCATTGTCTCTACTGATTACTTCAGTGAGTGTGACTGTGTTCATTTGATGAGACACAAGTCGGAATTCTTTGACATGGTCGAAAGAGTTCCAGAATGAAGTATAGGATCTGAATGACAGAAGTATTAAGACTCTGGATTAGATCACGAGTGGGAATACTTAAGTCATTGATTATGTGATCATCTGAATGAGTGTGAAATCGTTTCACAGCTCATTTCTCCTGAAAACCTGAAGGTGTTTCTGTGAGAAAGAATCAGATCTTATTAGAAATGATTAAAGATGAGTCACACGAATCTTCCATGATATTATTTAAGAATAACGCTCTAAATTATCTAAGTTTACGCTGAAATAGTTCCACCAATATCAGTTGAAAGACACCACGTAAATGTGGATTGGAATCGATCCAAATTCGTCTTTACTGAGTATTTGTAGTTGTGCTACTTCGCTGGTTGTCCTAGGGAAACCAAGGCTTGTTACTTTTACGTCCATTCTGTTTTCTAAGGAGGGAAGTTATTTTCCAAGAAGAACAGTGGGAGTAAAAGTATAACTCGAAGAAATTCGAGAAATACAGGAGGCTGCTTAACCTGTTGAGGGAGAGCAGCGGAAGGATTTACAGATTTCTGTAGAATCTACACCTGTGGAGCCTGAAGTTCGCAGATATGAATGAATCAGTTACTAATCCGAGAGTGATTTCTCGTCATTAGTTGAACCTGATAATCATTGAAATCTGCACCTCTGGAGCCTGAAGTTCGCAGATATGAATGAATCAGTTACTAATCCGAGAGTCATTTCTCGTCATTAGTTGAACCTGATAATCATTGAAAGTTCGCATGATCTGATGATCATTGAAAGCGACGAATCTGCGAAATTCAAAGAAGCGATAGTGAGCCCGGACTCTCCAAAAAAAATTACATTTTATGTAAGTTAGCTTCATCGATCCATTCATGGATGGAAGCAAACATATCGGAGTTGGAATCTTCGTTCTGTTGAATTAGTCAAGGTTTTGACTTGAACAGGAACGAATTGGAACTGTGCGTTTACTAATAGATTAGTGGGAGCAATATTGCATTTCTCATATTGTATGTCGATGACATACTGATTCTCGGAAATGACGTCCCAATGCTGCAGTCGATTAAGGACTGGCTTGGGAGTTGGTTCTAATGATTGACATGGGTAAAGCCACGTATGTTCTTGAATTTTGGATCTAAAGATAGAGATCCGAAAGAGCTGGTAGGACAAAGTCAGGATTCTTATCATGACAAAGTCCTACACGTTTTCAGCATTCCAAGAAGGGTTTTATGCCAATGTCACATGGCATTACGTTAAGCAAGACACAGTGTCCTACGATAACTGCTGAGCTTAAATGCATGGATAAGATTCCATATGCGTCGGCAATTGGATCTATCATGTATGCCATGAAACGTACTTGTTTGATGTTGCTTTAATGTTAAGCAAGACAAGTAAAGACCAGTCAAATCCAGCAAAGAATCACTGGATTGCCGTAAAGAATATCCTAAACTATTTGAGAAATACTTAGGATAAGTTCTTGATTTACGGAGAAAGTGAGGTGCTACAAGTCGGTAGAGTCTGAAAGGCAAGTTTCCAATAGACAAAGATGATTTCCGATCACAGTCCGGTTATATCTTGTGTCTATCTGGCGGTGCAAGGCACTGTTGCTGACTCCATGACTTAAGCTGAACATTTCGCAACTTGGGAAGTGGCGAAAGAGGTTGTTTGGAAAGAAGAGTTCGTCACTGAACTTGATGTGATTTCCAGCATAGATGAGACTAGCTGCACATCAGAGGTCCAAACACCTTGAGGATAGGTATAACCTATTCCGTGAGATAAATGACAGAGATGTTAAGTAGATCAGCAAGTTTCAACGAATGAGAACGTTGCTAATCTATTAACGAAGCCACTCCTTAGGCCTAAGCACGAGTCGCGGACTGTTGCTGTAGGATAAGTGAAATTAAGATATAGTCTTAATTTCAGTGGGAGTTATTAAAGGGCTTTATTTAGTTATTGGATATGTTCTTGAAATAACATTTAAGATGTTTAATGAAATTATTATTTCAAGATGATTTTAACTGTGATGAAATAATCGTTCCAAAGTGATATAAACCATTTTATAGGTCATCGAAGTAAATGACTTGATCTTGAGTTATCAAAGTCATTTAGCTTGATCATGAGACCCTATATTTGATAAATGACTTATATCATTATGTCCCTAGTCGAAGGTTGTTGAAATTGGAACACCAACAACCGTGTGAGACTGGATTGGTACGTGACTTATGACAAAGTCTCAGTGTGTCATAGATGCGCGGCATCAAAGTCAGTACATAGGTGTATGTTGGGGAACATACGACCGGACAAGACCCGCTTATAAGAACTCTTCAGGATATTTATATCTGTGTCATAAGAGATTCTTACTACGACTATAGAGTATAGTCCTTAGACCTGAGTTCGCATGCATGTGACTGCACATGGACTGATGCACTTTGATCATTGTCTAACGCTGTCGTTCTGCGATAGTTATAAGGACCTTGTTTGGGTACATTATGAAATGAGTAGTTTACAGTGATGGAACAAGACGGGATTTGTCCCTCCAATATAAATGGAGTGAATATCTCTAGGCCAATCGGAGATTTGAATACTGGAAAATGCATGGCCATGCTCAAACGGACTGTCCCGAGTCGTTTGGATTGTCAGTATCAAATCAGAGTCCGATGAACAAGATTAGGCTTTATAAGGATGACACCAATCTTGCCTTATGACTAATCGAGATATTGTGACAAAAGGATTATGAATACAGAGATTCCAGTACAAGTGGGAGATTGTTGGAATTGTGTCCAGTAATCTCGGTACTGTCTCTAGAAAGTAAGAGTATGTCAATGATCAGACATAAGTCATATAATACTGGGGGTCATGATGGCTTGCTAGAGTCCGCTCATGATCTATAAGTCTTGGACTTATTGCCTTTATTATATGATCCCATATGGGTCACACGCCTAAGCCAACAAGAAAAAGGTGTAGGAACGGTGTAGCAGAAGTACGGTAAAAGTGCTAGGCATTTACTGTACTTAGAGAGAATAAAAGGGTTTGGCCACTGTGTGTCGATCGATACACAAGGAGTGTCGATCGACACAGTGAGCGAACGCCTCGGAGTTAATTGGCCTTTGGGCCAAATGGCCCAAAACGAACTGAACGAGTTTTATAAACATAAGACGAGTTCAGGTCGAAAGATAAGCCCTAGCCGCGAGCCTCCTCTCTCTCTCGGCGCCGATTTCCTCCTGGTCTAGCAGCCTCTTCCTGCTCGGTGTGCGTGTGTGAACCTCTGGAGGAGTTATCTCTCGGTGGCTCTCTGATCTCTGACATACCATCCCTTTCCGCTGCATAAACAGGTATAAGGTGAGATCTACTTATGTTTCTAATCAAGAAGAACCTAGATCAGCATGTTTAGGATAATCTGAAACTGAATTGAATCAGGATTCATCCAAACATTCCTTCATACTCAACCTGCAAGAGTCTCGGCATAGACACGCAGGTTATGGAGCTGTGCAGAGGCATTGGTCTGGGGACAATGCCGATGCAGCCTTACGATCTATACCCAGAGCTGGTGAGACAGTTGCTTGCCACATGCAGGGTTGTCTACCCGAACCCGGACAGCATAGATGCTCGAGGAGGCACATTCACTTTCATGTGTCTCGGCGCCAGGTATCGAGTACCCCTTCTCGATATCTGTAGGATTTATGGGTTTAGCATTGAGCAGCCACACACCGACATGACCCTTCCATGGGAACCAGCAGAGGCAGTGCAGTTCTGGCAGTACATTGGTGGTGGACGGTATCACTCACGGACTACGCCTGTTATTCAGGTTAGACATCCGGTTCTCAGGTATGTCTTGCGTATCTTGGGACGCACTCTATTGTGCAAGCATGAGGCCAACAAGATGCGCAAGAACGAGTTGGAGTTCCTATTTAGAGGACTGACAGAGCAGTTCAGGAGTACGGATGTGCGGAACTCGGCTAGGAAAGTCAACCTGGGAGCCGTATTTGCTCATTATCTTTGCGAGCTGCAGAAGAAGCCTTATTAAGGCGCGCGCAAGGAGACAGTAGGGAGTCTTCTCACTCCTATTTTCAGACACTGCGGGATCCCTATGAGGGATACAGAGTGCGTTACCGAGCGCGAGTTTTTGGATCTCAGTCACTTGCAGAGTGCTACGTGGCTGAAGGAGGGACGAGTGTGGGTTTATTACGACCCTGAGGATACACAGTATGGTATTGATCTTCCTGCTGCTAGGTTGACTCAGATTGATACCATTGATGCTTTGAGTTTCCGCCCTCCTGCCAGAGATCGACGCGCAGTGCCTACTATGGCTCATCCGCTGGGAGAGCCTTCTACGAGAGCTTCGTCCTCCTCTGCTCCTGCGCCAGCGCCTGCCCCAGCCGACGATGTGGGTCCCTTTCCAGAGCCTGCGATGCCTTACGGTGCATACTCTGAGGCAGAGTGGAGAGAGATCAGATGGTATGTTTCGAGTTTTTTGGAACTTCATGCGTACTTGCAGCTGCAGGAGGCCACCACAGGTTCAGCAGCCAGTACCCGCTTCTCGACGCAGACGACGATCCCCGACTCCTCCTCCCACGACTGACACTGATCCCGCACCCGATGACGATGCACTGTATGGAGGGATAGACGATGAGAGCGAGTGAGAGTAGTCTCCATATTTTCAGTTCTGTATTCTGACTTTTTATCTTTTCTTGCACTTTTTTTTTTCATTTATTTTTAGGACTCTACTATGTTTGGATGATTTGTACTTTGTTCGGTACATCTTTTGCTTCGATTTTACTATGTTTCTAGTGTTTTCAGCTTGCAGGTTTTTAAAAATTGACATAAACCGACGGACTAACCTGCTAACTAGCTGTCTGATCCGATATACGCATTGCAACGATCGTTGCTGCTTTGAGCAACGATCGACACTCAACGAAAAATCGCCAAGTAACGGTCGATGCACTTAGTGCAACGATCGATGCTTGTGCGACAGAGGTAAAACCCGACAGAACTGAAACATCCATTAACAATTTTTATTTTTCTTTTTACCAATCCTTCGTTGGACACTACTGGGGACAGTGTGTCTTAAGTGTGGGGGAGGTGCTACTGACTTTTGTTTTCTGTTTTCTTAAGAATCAAGTCCGTTTTTCAAAATTTTTTGTTTTATTGAGTCAAAATTGTTTAAGTAAGAAACTATGATTTTCTGAGAAGATTTACAAGACTTGCAGGAACTTAAGTAACCATTGGGATGAAGTTGCAGGATCTATCTATGACTATTAGAAAACTCCATCACAGATCAACCTACTGGGAACACCCACATCACTACAGGTATCAGAGGATCCTTTACTGACTTCAACCTTAATACTGACTTAGAATTTCTCACCTAAGGGCTTGGTATGCTTTATGTCGGATTCCCTGTTAGTTCTGACACAACCTGTAAACCTGTCCTATTTAGTTCCCTTCTCCCCTTCTATAAAGTAAAAAAAAATAATAATAATAAACTGAGGATGAGTTAGTAACTCCGAAGTGGTCATGGGAATGGTAGCAAACACTATTTTCTCTCATGTGATCCATGGAATGTGTCCAAAGTACACCCCATAACGGGAAGAACACTGATAAAAAAAATAAAATGATACCCAGTGGGGAAAAATCAGTTGTTAAAGAAGGGAAAGAGAAGAAAGGGACTAGAGAAAGATAGTATGGTGGTCTAGAGCCGATAAGGTAAGAATCCATGTGCCTTTAGATCGATACTCCTTAGGTGAGACCGCACTTAAATACTTGCAGAAGTCAGTGGGGAGAATTTGAATGCTTGAATGTGATTGTGGAGTTTACCTAGGACAGTTGCTAAGTGTGGGGGAAGTACATTGTGGTCTTGATATCCTGTGATTGATTCTTGCAGTGGTTTACTAAGGGGAATCTGAGTATTGTAGCTTCTAGGATGAAATGAGTTTCTGAAGAGTTTTCAAACCTCTTGACTACATTTAGTTCTTTGTCTTGCTTGAGGACAAGCAAGAGCTAAGTGTGGGGGAGTTGATATACCATGGATTTTATGGCTTTTAAGCATGGTATATGTGTTATTTATCGAGTCTTTTACTATGTTTTAGAGTCTTTTCAGGTGTTTATTAGGTACAAACACATTTGGAGCATATTTGGTGATTTAGACACTTTCTGGAGCTAATTGGAGTATTTGGCCGAGAGATAGAGTTCACTGTCCGAAACAGAGAAAGGTGTCGATCGTTGCATTCCTAGCATCGATCGATGCACCAGCGAGATGGGCCAAAAGACGGTTTAATAAAGAATGATGAAACTGCAGTCCTGCCCAGAAGTTCCTAATATTTACAAAGAAGCCCCAAAACGTGTTTTAGGATTATAATTAGGTTTTACAGCCACTTGTGAGGCTAAGCTTTTCTTACGTTAAGTTTTACTCAGAGAGAGTTGAGGGGCTGATCCTGATCTCGGAAGAGACTTGATTTTGAACCCCAGTTCTTATTTGATTATATGATATTTGGTTTTCTACTTGAGATGTTTTCTGTTTCGATGAACATGTCTGAGTAGATCACCTGTTAGGTTGAAGGATTCTCATCAAGGATTTCAGAGAATTATAGTTTAATTAATCTGTAGAGACCCATATCTGCTAGTTCTTTATCTAAGTTGTTCTTAATGCTTAATCTGGAGTAGCTAATCAGAATTATGATGTTAGGTTGATTAATTCAGCGGAAGTTGATTAATTTAACTAGAAAGAATTTAGATAAGCAATTAAACTGTTCGCAAACAGAAGTTTGGTTCAGGTTAATTGTGAACATATCAAACTTGGAATTATTGCTAGTTTAATCTGTTAGTTCTCGCAAACGGAAGTTTGGTTTGCTGCACTTAGACTTAGAGAATTATCACAAAGGAATTTGGTTAATTCTATATCCGTGTTTTGAGTTCTAGAATGGTAATTGATTGGATCTAGATAGATTGATTGCTTGCGTTCCTGATTTCCTGAGAACTCCTGATACCTAACACATTGTTCTCTTGCTTACAAACTCACTTGATTTACTTTGCTATTTCGTTTACTGTTTTCACATTTGCTTCGCTTAATTTAATCTGAATTACTAATAATCTATTGTGTGACTGAGAGTCCTTGTGGGATTCGATACCTTATATACTACGATTGCATTAACTGTGCACTTGCAGTAGAATAGGGAAAACTATACAACGTATCAGTTGTTAGTATCGATTGGGTGATGCATTCATATAGACCGTTGTTTAGGACCGTATATGCATCTATATATGTATTAAGAACGATAATTAATGAATCTATATACGGGAGTTAAGACGACATTAAAATATGGTTGAACCTAAACAAACGTATAGAATATTATAACGGGGTTGGGGTTTAGGTTTAATAGCGGGATTGAGTAATGAATAAAGTTAATTAATAATGAGACGTCGGGGAGTTAGTAAGTTTACTAACTCTAAACCGACGGATCGAGGAGTTAATAAAAGATATCTAGAATGGGTTAAATAAGGAATGTGGTGAGTTGGTAAGCCGTCTACGGGTTAGCAATCCGCTAACCCAAGGTAGTGGATGATAATGAATTAAAAGACTTAGAAACCCTAATAAACCTGCTTGTGTGTGATTGTGTGTGATTGTGTGATTGATTGTGATTGTGTGATTGTATTGCTGTTATTGTGAGCTTTGTCTGCAGGTTTGTTAGACTTCTCGGTGTTGGGCCGAGCAGTTATTGCGGACACTTACTCCGGTCACGGGACCGGGTAAGTTAGTGGTGCTGACTAGGTATCTTACCTAGTCAGAGCGGTGGTAGCGTAGTGGCTTGCGGAATGGTTGGAGATTTATTATTGATATTGATTGCGTGATCTGTGCTAGAGTCCCAGCGAGTCTGCGTGTTTATATTTCTACACTAGGACGCTAGGGTGCGTTAGATTCCGCAAGCCTAGGTTTTGTTTACGTTCCGGTACTTCCGACCCGATTGGATCCTCGGGTTTTACCTAACCGGATCATGGTGATTCCGGTTATGGTGTTAACCTATCGGGTGACGCCGGTAGGTGTGTGATTCGGAGAATACGGGGTCATGTCCTAGGGCCGAATCACATGGAAACTCTGGCTATCTAGGGGTAGTCCGAGTCACCGCGTATCGATGGACAGAGAACGGTGTCCTACTCGTGGGACCTTGTATACACGTTTAGGAGTCGTGGGTTAGTTACCATATAGGTGACGATGTAAACCCGTGGAAGTTACCGAGTTCGTAGGGCCCATTATTGTTTATTCTTTCTTTCGTTGCACGATAGATAGATCGAGTCCAATCGAGGACATGTGCCGCAGTGCCTTCGATTTCCCTTAATTCACTTTATCTCTGGCATTCATTGTGATGTTTGGGTTTATCACGACATGGTAGTGCGGGATCGACTATTTTTCCTGCTGATTGTTATTTTGGGTTTTGGGGCGGGAATTTGTAGACTTAGATAGATTAGAAGCCATTAGTGGGGAGCCGATTCACTGGGTTATCTTAGATCGCTCATTATACTCTTTTTGTGTTTTTCAGGTTTAGCAGCGACGGACGCGGGAGGTTCTCGGTGTAGTTTCGGGATGGCTTGTGACGGGATTTGATTCGTGATTTTTGAGTGTTTTCTCGGTTCGGCGTTATTGTTATTTCGTGTGTTGATTTCTTTGTATATTTGACTTGACGATTGTTTGTGAAAATTCTATTAAACGTTGTACTCAATGTTGATTACTCAGAAATGAAATTGTTTCCCTGATATGAGGTTTAAGTCCGAACCGACACAACTCATCGAAGTAGTGCAAGTGGTACCGCTTGTACTATGGATATGAGGATATCGGAGTCGAGGATAGATTGGTGCGAGCCTTTGTCTCAAACCGAGCTAACTTTGGCTTCGTCCTGTGGCAAACTTTTCCCATTCGACTTGCTCGGGTTTGATCGGTCATGTTCTTGTTTGATTGTTGACCGGTCAGCTCGACGGTCAGCGGAGAATGGGAAAGGGGCGTTACACAGAGGAGTATCACGGGGCAGAGGCAGAGGTCGCTTCTCTGGTCAAGCGAATAATGCTCAGCTCGCCTCTACTTCTGACTTACCGGATATGCCTGGAGTAAGCAAAGAAACATGGTCTGCAATTGTTAATCTTTTGAAATCTGATACGGCTCCTACCGAGAAACTCTCCGGTAAGACAAAATGCGTTGATTTCTTACTTGATTCTGGCGCATCTCATCATATGACTGGAGATGCAGAACTTCTTACTCATACTCATGATATCTCTCATATTATTGTGCTTCCTAATGGCAAACACACGTTTGCAACCAAAGAAGGCACTATGATTTTGAGCGACAATATCAAACTTACTCGTGTCTTGTTTGTGCCTGATCTTTCGAGCACCTTGATTTCGTTAGCTCGTCTACTACGAGAGATGACTTGTCTTGCTTTGTTTACTGATAAAATTTGCGTAATACAGGACCGTACTTCGAAGATGGTGATTGGAGCAGGTGAAGAGAAAGACGGGGTGTATCATTTTCGAGGGTCGGTTCCTGCGAGTGCAAATCGTGTCGAGTTATCTTCTAGCGCGGCTCTATGGCATCAGCGTTTGGGTCACCCATCTAAGAGAGTGTTATCTTCTTTTCTATCTACTTTAGAGGATTTCAATAATCAATGTACTACATTTGAGGATTTTTGTGATGTTTGCGTTCAAGCTAAACAAACACGAGCTGTTTTTTCTGAAAGTCATAATAAAGCTGAAGAATGTTTCTCTTTGATTCACTGTGACGTCTGGGGGCCATACAAAACCACTTCTTCCTCTGGCGCTCATTATTTCCTTACTGTCGTCGATGACCATTCACGAGCAGTATGGACATTTCTGTTACAAACCAAAAGCGAAGTTGCAAACGTTCTTAAACAATTCATCGCCATGGTTCATCGCCAATTCAACAAAGAGGTTAAGACAATACGGAGTGACAACGGAACTGAATTCCTTGTCCTGCGCCAATTTCTCAGTGATAATGGGATAAGTCATCAAACTTCTTGCGTCTACACGCCACAACAGAATGGTCGTGTAGAGCGTAAGCATCGACACATCCTCAATATGGCACGCTCGTTGCTGTTCCAAGCTAATCTTCCCATCACATTTTGGGGAGAGAGTATTCTCACGGCGTCTTATCTTATCAACCGCACACCTACTCCGCTGCTTGATGGTCGTACTCCATACGAGGTCTTGTACTCTAAGCCTCCGCCCTCAGCTCATCTCCGAGTATTCGTCTGCTTATGTTTTGCTAAACGTCATACGTCGCAACATGACAAGTTCAAGGAACGTAGTCGTCGCTGCATATTTGTTGGCTATCCTCAAAACCAGAAAGCTTGGCGAGTATATGATCTTGACAAGGCTGACTTCTTTGTTTCTCGTGACATGGTGTTTAAGGAAACTGAATTCCCTTTTGCATCGGCTGTATCAGTCTCACCATCTCCACCGAGATCCTCAGCTCCTCCACCTCCACTGTTGCTTCCTGATGATGACGAGTCAGATGATATCTTCGAAACTCCGACGGAAGACAGGGGGAGCTTACCTCTCACTACCACCGATGACACATTGTCTGACGGTATAGTTGCTCCTCCATCTACATCTACGGATGTTATTACTGAGGTTCTTGACAATGATGTCGAATTGCTTGGACGTGGACAACGTGAGAAACGACCGTCAGTTCGTCTAGCTCCGTATGTCACATATCTTACTCGCCTCGAAAATGAACCCGTCTCTCTCTCATCTGACACCTCCTCATCATCTTCAGGTAAGTGCGTTTATCCTCTTGCCAACTTCGTATCATGTGATCGTTTCAGTCAGGCGCACCAAAAATTTCTCGCTAATGTCATTACATTTGATGAGCCTGTATCCTATAAGCAGGCATTTAAACTTGAAGAGTGGCGCAAAGCGATGAGAGCTGAAATCGACGCATTGGAATTGAATGAGACATGGACTCTTGAACCATTACCGTATGGCGCCAAGGCTCTTGGGTCCAAATGGGTTTATCGTCTTAAGTTCAACTCCGACGGCACTCTTGAAAGACACAAGGCACGCCTTGTTGCGCTTGGGAATCATCAAAAAGAAGGGGTGGATTTCAACGAAACATTCGCACCTGTAGCGAAGATGGATACAGTTCGTCTTCTTCTTAGCGTTGCTTCGGTTAAGAACTGGGAACTTCACCAAATGGACGTGCATAACGCTTTCTTACACGGCGATCTCGACGAAGTCATATATATGAAACCACCTCCTGGTTTTCATAATGGCGACCAAAATCTGGTTTGCAAACTTAAAAAATCCATCTATGGTCTCCCCCAATCTCCTCGCTGTTGGTTCTCAAAGCTCTCCACAACACTCTTATCTTACGGGTTTGTTAAATCTCATAAGGATAACTCGCTGTTTTCTTATCAACGTGGATCAATTGTGTTGCATGTTCTAGTGTACGTCGATGATCTGATCGTATGTGGTAATGCTTCTGCGATCATCAGCTCATTTAAAGCCTATCTCAGTCGGTGTTTCAAGATGAAAGATCTCGGTCTATTGAAATACTTCCTTGGTCTCGAGGTGTCCCGAGGTCCCGACGGCATATTCCTCTCGCAACGTAAGTATTGTCTGGATATAATTGAAGAATGTGGTTTGTCTGGTGCTCGTCCTGTTGACACGCCTCTTGAGCAGAACCATACACTTTTCTCCTCGAAGAGTGCACCGCTTCCTTCTCCGGATCGTTATCGTCGGTTGATAGGCAGACTTGTTTATTTAACTCATACGAAGCTGGAGATAAGTTACGCAGTGAACATCCTAGCTCAGTTCATGCAGAAACCTCTTCTTGATCATTGGGAATCTGCCTTGCGGCTAGTCCGTTACCTCAAGTCCACCCCAGGCCAAGGCATTGTTCTCTCCTCTACTTCATCTCTTCAGATAAATGCTTACTGAGACTCTGATTTCAATACCTGCCCAGAAACTCGACGCTCACTAACAGGTTACATGGTTCTTCTTGGAGAATCTCCGGTTTCTTGGAATACAAAGAAACAACCTCGTGTATCCTTATCATCGGCTGAGGCCGAGTACCGCTCGATGGCCATGACCTGCAAGGAGTTGCTCTGGATTAAAGAAGTTTTATTGTTTCTGGGTATCGATCATTCTCATCCTATGCGTCTTCATTGTGACAGTCAAGCGGCTCTACATATTGCTGCCAATCCAGTGTTTCACGAGCGCACAAAACACATTGAGAGTGATTGTCATTTCATTCGTGACGAGATACAAGCTGGAGTCCTATCTACTGCCTATGTATCTACGCATCATCAACCCGCTGACATTTTCACGAAGGCATTGGGTCGTGACCAATTTCAGTATCTTCGGTCCAAGCTGGGCGTTTATAATCTACACGCTCCATCTTGAGGGGGAGTGTTACGATATATAGCATATTCCTTTTGTATAATATCATATCTTTGTGAATCTTGTATAGTTTACATATGTGGCTTTAGGAATGTAATATATAAACCACTGTATCAATCAATAACAAGCGATGTTTCACATTCTAAACCTAAGTTTTAACATGGTATCAGAGCCTAGTCCAAACTACAAAAAGGACTGTGGTTGGATCTTGGGCCACCCGATTGTTGGGCCACCCCATGAACAACTCCACGCTTCAGATGGCAAAGAGCTCTGAGCGTGAGAGGGGGTGTTAGTGTCCCACATCGGAAGTTGGAGTAGATCATATATAATATATAAAGGATTAGAGTCAATCCACTTATTGCCAATTGGTTTTGAGTTGGAAACCAGTCCAATTTAACATTTTCTCATATTTTAGATATAAATAAAAGTAGATAAGTTGGCATGAAATGTTCAAATTCAACTATCACATATTTTGTCAATGTTTATTTGAATCTACCGATTTAGATAAGTGGGTCGTTTTAGATGTATTGCATTATTGACAAAAATATTATATAATGAACTCCATAGAGTTTTTTTAATCTAAACAAAAGATATTAAATCAGGTATTTGGGGGAATATAGCCGCCATTAGTTTGACAATTACATGCATTAATCACGTAGAAAAAACAATTCGATAAGCCATCTCTATTGAACATGAAAATCAATTAAATTAGATGTATTTCATTACAGTACAAAAACGTGCAACAGAAGTCAACATTCATAAAATAAAAGGACCACAATTAAATACTTCTGCCTGAGAAACCGAACCTAATCCCCACATGAGTTTGACCAGTTTTTGTTTTTCTTTATCAATAACTTTTTAAATTAAAAGCTAATTTCCATAAAAGAAATAAGTGTTTACAGAAAACATAGCTATATAAGCATGAAGAGTTGCAAATACTATACAATAAACGGGAAAGCTTAAAAAATAGTGAATACAAAGCATTTAAACAATTTAAAGCTATGGAAAAGTCATATGTTCTCATTGACAATGAAGTTGTTAAGTAAGATGAATCTTTGGATACTGGACTGAACACCGGAGAATAGAACAGCAGCTAGTGCATAAATTTCTATCTCCAGAATGGCTACAAAGGCGATTAAACACCTAACAAATGAGCTTTTGATGACACCCCTTACAACACAAACATTTAAAACAAATGGTGAGCACAAGGGAGAAAAGAACTCCATAAAAGAGTCAAGATTCTCATAAAGAGGTAATGTAACAATATTCCTCATAAAGAGGCAAGATATCAAGATCCTCATACAGAGGAAAATTCATAAAGCAGTAAGGTGATCTTCGTACAGAGGCAATGATCTGCATAAAGCAGTAAGGTGATCCTCGTACAGATGATACGATCAGAGTTTTAATCCCTAGATCTACACTGCAAGTGCACGGACGTGAACTAGTAGTATATAGGGTATCGAATCCACAGAGACTCTAGATTCTTATGGTAGATTATAGAATGTCAAGTTAAACTAGGTGAAACAGAGAATAAGCAGTAAATCAGAACATAAAGTAAATCAATAGCAAGAGTGGTTTGTAAGCAAGTACTAAAAGCGTCAAGTCTAGGGAGTTCTCAGGAAATCAGACAAGCAGATTAACTATCAGTCAGGATCAAATTAAGTTCAGTTCTAGAACTCAAACACAGATATATAACTAACCAACTTTCGTTGCGAGAATTCTCTAAGTCTAATTAGCAAAAAACCCAAATTTCTTTGCAATTCCTAACAGATTAAACTAGCCTTAAGTGCAAGTTTGATTTGTTCACAATTCAATTAAACCAAATTTCTTTGCGGATAATTAAATTGCTCAACCTAAATAGTTCAGATTCTAAATTACACTTTCGTGTCAATTTAATAACCTAAGGTCTAGATTCTAAGTGATCAGGTTAGAAACTAGTATTAAGCACAATTCAGGTTTAAGAACAAATAATATATGAATTCCTTAACTGATAAATTAATCTAACAAGTCATGAAAACCCTAACGAGAATCCCTAAACCTAATTATAAATCTACTCAGACATGATCAATGAAACACAAATCAATGAATAAATAGATATCATAAAAATCAAAGAGTAAGAGTAAAAGAGGTTCGAAATCTTCTCTCTGGAGTACAAGAATGATCAGCCTCTCGGTCTCTCTCTCTAAAAAGCTAATAGTATGAAAGCGTCTCTAAAACAAAACAACAAAAACCTAATTATAAAGTCCTAATCACGCTTGGGGTCTTTTTGCAAATACTGGAACTTTCTGGGGCAAAACTGCAAATCTCCAAAGTCTTCATTAATGAGCTGGCGCAGAGGTGTGTCGATCGATGCAAATGATGCATCGATCGATGCAATGGTCATCCAGACTTGGTGAAACTGAATCTCTTGTCTTAAGCTCCAAATAATGCCCAAAATGCTCCATTATCTCCAATAATCCTCCAAACGTACATGTACCTAATAACGCCTGTAAATGACTCTAAAGACACGACAAAAGACTCTAAAACATACTTATATCATGGCCTAAAACAGGTAAAAACCATGATATATCAACTCCCCCACACTTAGCATTTGCTTTCTCTCAAGCAAAACAAAGAACTAGAATGTGGTGAAGAGGTTTGAAAACTTTCAGAAACTCTTTTCATCTTAGAAGCACAACTCAGATTCCCCTTAGTAAACCACTGAAAGATTCACCTGCAAGACATCAAGACCAACATATACTTCCCCTACACTTAACAACTGTTCTGAGTAAACCCCACAATCAATCCAAAGCATTCAAATTCACCCTACTGACTTCTATTAGCTATTAAGTGCGGTCTCACCTAAAGATTATCGATCAAAGGGCACATGGATTCTTACTCTGTTAGCTCTAGACCACCATACTATCTTTTTATGGTTCCTTTCTTCTTTTTTCCCTTCCTTAGCAACTGATTTTTCCCCATTGGGTATCATTTTTTTTTTTTATCAGTGCTATTCCCGTTATGGGGTGTACTTTGGACACATTCCATGGATGCACAGGAGGTAATAGGGGTCTCTACAACTCCCGCGACCACTTCGGAGCTACTAGCTCATCCTCAGTTTATTATTCTCTTTTTTTTTTAAGGAAGGGGAGAAGGGAACCTTACTTGGACAGGTTTACAAGCTGTGTCAGATCTAACAGAGGAATCCGACTCAAGGTATACCAAGCCCTTAGGTGAGAAAATTAAGTCAAAGTTAGGGGTGAAGTCAGTAAAGGATTCTTTGCATACCTGACTTGATATGGGTGTCCTCAGTAGGCTGATCTGCACTGGGTTTTCTAATAGTCATAGATTGATCCTGCAAGCTCATCCCAATGGTTACTTAAGTTCCTGCAAGTGTTGTTGGCTTCTCAAAAATTCATTGTTTCCTACTTAGACTGTTTTGACTCGATAAAACAAATTTTTGACTGACTCTTAAGAAAACAGAAAGCGTGCGTCAGTAGCTACCTCCCCCATACTTGAAACACACTGTCCCCAATGGTGTCAAGCCTAGGCTCGGTAAAAGAAGAAAATGTTAAGGGATGAATTGGGTTCTGTCAGTTTTACCTGTCTCGCACCTGCATCGATCGTTACGCATAAATATGACGATCGTTGCAAGGCGATTGCGATTATGTGTCGATCGTCGCACAGGTCAGCAACGATCGCTGCAATGCGGTTTTCGTGTTGTGACGATCGACACACATGACCGTGTCGATCATTTCATTGAGATTTTCGTCAGTTCAGTCAGAAGTCAGCAAGTTAGTCTGTGAGAAAATCTCAAATCTCAAACCTGAAAACTGAAAAACATCGCAAACAAGCAAAATCAAAGCAACAAATAGTCTAGAATCAAGTACAGCATCCTAAACATAAGTACCAACAAGAAAAGTCAAAAGAAAAATGAAAAAGAAAACAGAACCGATAGTCTGAAAATGGGACTCTGGTCTCACTCGCTCTCATCATCATTCCCATCCAAGGGATCATTACTGCCCGAAGTACCGGGAGTCGGAGAGCGCTGTCGACGACGACTAACAGGAACGGTCTGATGAACCTGTGGCTGTCTCCTGCAAGTGCATCCACGCATGAAATCCCAAATGCTCTGCAGTATACCATCCTGACGCTCTCTCCACTCACCCTCAGACATCTCACTCACTGGTACCGAAGGAGCTGGATAAGTACCAATGTCATATGTAGCAGCAGCAGGCTCGGGCGCTGGCGCAGAGGAAGAAGAAGGCCGTGTAGAAGGCTCTCCCAGAGTATGGGCCATCGTAGGTACACTGCGATGATCTTCCGTAGGAGGGTGGAAACTCAAAGCAGCCAATGTATCAATCCTGGTCAAATCAGCATCAGGAAGATCTACACCACGCTTCATAGCGTTCGTGTCATAATAAACCCATATACATCCCTCCTTCAACCATGTAGCACTCTGCAGGTGGCTAAGAAAGGTCTTCCCAGTATTAAAGCATCATCCGGCTCACTATCGTACTTGAGCACCACAAAATCTGTCGGGACAAGGTAGTTTCCAACTCTGACTGGGACATCCTCAAGAATTCCTTCTAGAATCCTTCTTGACTGATCAGCTAGTACAAGAGAAGTCCTAGTGGGTGAAAAATCTGTCATTCCCAGCTTCTCTGCCACATAGTATGGCATGAGATTTCCAGCAGCTCCTAAATCACACAAGGAGCGCCTAAAGCTATCCTCAAAGATGGAACAACTCAGCACAAATATACCAGGATCAGGTAGCTTCTTAGGAATCTGAGTTAGCAACACAACACTGATTTGTTTAGGGATTATTATCACCCAATCTTTTAACACTTCGTCCATAGGCAGCATCTTCTCCAAGTATCTCTGCACACAAGGGTGATATGGTGGATCATCAGGTTGTGGATCTTCTTCCAACTTCTCATCCATCACTTTCAGCTGTCTGGCTTCATCAAGTTCCTGTTGAGATATCTCAAACACTTTAGGGGAAGGTGTAGTAGGCTTGTGAGCCTTCTCTTCAGCAGTACCAGAAGAAACAAGTAAGTCTGCTTCACGACATGCAACGATCGACACACTAGGTGCATCGATCGATGCAGCCAATTCATCAAAACTCTCGGGTTTTTCTGCTTCTTCAATGAGTTCAGCTGTATTAAACTCAAATTTCTCTCCTCGGGTTGACCCATCATCAATATGAACTGACCAAGCATTAATGTGGGTATCCATAACATTTTTCCCTTTAACTGAGCTTGAAATTTGGTTCACTTGGGTATCCAGCTGCTTCACATGTGTACTCAAGGATTCAAACTTCCCATTAAAGTCCTCATACACATCATCCAGCTTCTTGTTGAAGTCCACATCAGTCTTAGTCTGACCCTCCAGCAACTGTTCCATCATTGCTTCCATCTTGCTCTCATGAGCACTAGCAGCAGGAGGTGTCTGATATGAAGATGATCCATAAGTCCTCTGATAAGAATTACGATCAGAGTTTTAATCCCTAGATCTACACTGCAAGTGCAAAGACGTGAACTAGTAGTATATAGGGTATCAAATCCACAGAGACTCTAGATTCTTACGGTAGATTATAGAATGTCAAGTTAAGCTAGGTGAAACAGAGAATAAACAGTAAATCAGAACAAAAAGTAAATCAATAGCAAGAGTGGTTTGTAAGCAAGTACTCAAAGCGTTAAGTCTAAGGAGTTCTCAGGAAATCAGACAAGCAGATTAACTATCAGTCAGGATCAAATTAAGTTCAGTTCTAGAACTCAAACACAGATATAGAACTTCGTTGCGTGAATTCTCTAAGTCTAATTAGCAGAAACCCAAATTTCTTTGCAATTCCTAACAGATTAAACTAGCCTTAAGTGCAAGTTTGATTTGTTCACAATTCAATTAAACCAAATTTCTTTGCGGATAATTAAATTGCTCAACCTAAATAGTTCAGATTCTAAATTACACTTTCGTGTCAATTTAATAACCTAAGGTCTAGATTCTAAGTGATCAGGTTAGAAACTAGTATTAAGCACAATTCAGGTTGAAGAACAAATAAGATATGAATTCCTTAACTGATAAATTAATCTAACAAGTCATGAAAACCCTAACGAGAATCCCTAAACCTAACTATGAATCTACTCAGACATGATCAATGAAACATAAATCAATGAATAAATAGATATCATAAAAATCAAAGAGTAAGAGTAAAAGAGGTTCGAAATCTTCTCTCTGGAGTACAAGAAAGATTAGCCTCTCGGTCTCTCTCTCTCTAAAAAGCTAATAGTATGAAAGCGTCTCTAAAACAAAACACTAAAAACCTAATGATAAAGTCCTAATCACGCTTGGGGTCTTTTTGCAAATACTGGGACTTTCTGGGGCAAAACTGCTAATCTCCAAAGTCTTCATTAATGAGCTGGCGCAGAGGTGTGTCGATCGATGCATTGCATCGATCGATGCAATGGTCGTCCATACTTGGTGAAACTGAATCTCTCGGCTTAAGCTCCAAATAATGCCCAAAATGCTCCATTATCTCCAATAATCCTCCAAACATGCATGTACCTAATAACACCTGTAAATGACTCTAAAGACACGACAAAAGACTCTAAAACATACTTATATCATGGCCTAAAACAGGTAAAAACCATGATATATCAACAGAGACAAAGATCTGCATAAAGCAGCAAAGTGATCCTCATTCAGAAGTAAGAGATAACTAAGATCAAGTCTAATAACCTCATAAAGAGTTAAAAAGAGTGACATGAACTTAGGCATAAGGAGAACAAGTCTTGATATATGACTTAAACGAGACAATTCCTCAAAGATCCAGGGAGTCATAAAGATATAACCTATTGAAGTCTTGACAAAATGACTACCACCGGATGCAGGAAGAGGCGGATGTACTACAATGGAAGCTTGAGGATGAGATGGTGGATCTGGTGGAACAGGCGGGTCAGGTGGCTCACACCTGTTGCTGAGGACCCAAACCAGAGTCTGGGTTGACGGGAGCGGAAGGCTTCCCACACAGAGACCGATTGTTGTAGATATCGCAAGAACCATTGTCTTTAACAAAGAAGGGATGAAATCTATCTTCTTAGTCCTCGATTGAGAAGAAACAGATGCAATCTTTACTTGTAGGAAGGCAGCCATAACTTTGACGTGAACAAATGTTGGTTTTGTACCGAAGAAGGCAGTTCCTGATTTCAGATCTGCTAAGTTCTGGATAGGTAAAGAATTGACGATAGACGGAGATAATGATATGGAGCACATGAGCTTCCCTACAAGAGGGTACATATCTGAATAGGCGACAAACTTAATTGCACCTTTCACCATCTCGACTAATTCAGTGGCCGGGAAAAAAGATTTACCAGAGGAGAGATGAAAGTCCGACAAGAAGCTACGGCGAAGGAGCAACAAGCGGAGACACCGGCGTTTACACGGTGGAGGCTTTGGAGAAGGGGAGGTGCATGAAGAACAGAGGCTGTGAAGCTCGATAACTAGATCCGCACACAGAGGAGGCAGAGAGTTGAGCGGCGGTGGTGACACGAGATGTGGAGGAGCAGCGAGGGTCATCGTCACGAGCAGTGGACAGGCAAACTTCAGCGGAGATGCGAGTAGAGGAGGGCAGGTGGAGTCGGGCGGCGGAGGCGGAAGAGGGTGATCTGGCAGTTCTGGAGGCTTGGGCTCCGCTAAAACAGCAACGACCATGGTGGAGAGTGCGGAGGAGTGACGGCTAAACGAGGGAGTGATATGCTCAGAGTTTAATTCCCTAAGTTCAACTGCAAGTGCACAAGAAAATGTAGTATCTAGGGGTCGAACCACAGAGACTCAAGAAATCTAACAATAGATTATAGAACTTCAAGTTAAGCTAGGCGATGCAAATCAGAAATAATAAACTAAAAATCAGAAACTAAATCAGCAAGCAAATCGATTTGTTTTATCAATATACTAAAAGCGCTAAGTCCAGGGAGTTCTCAGGAAATCAAGACAAGTAGATCAATTATCAGTCATGATCAAATTAATCACGGTTCTAGAACTCAAACACATATATAGAATTAACCAACTTTCGTTGCGAGAATTCTCTAATTCTAAACCACAGAAATCCAAATTCCTTTGCAATTCCTAACTGAATAAACTAGCCTTAAGTGCAGGTTCGATTTGTTTACAATTAAATTAAACCAAATTTCTTTGCAGATAATTAAATTGCTCAACCTAAATAGTTCAAATTCTAAATCACACTTTTGTGTCAATTTATAATCCTAAGTTTAGGTTCCAAGTGATCAGATTAGAAACTAGTATTAAACACAATTCAGGTTGAAGAACTAATCAAGTTATGAATCCTTAACTGATAAATTAATCTAGCAAGTCATGAAATCCCTAATGAGAATCCCTAAACTTAACTATGAATCTACTCAGACATGATTAATGAAACACAAATCAATGAATAAATAGATTGTATATATAAAAGAGTAGAGAAAGAAAAGGGCTTCGAAATCTTCTCCAAAAGCAAAAGCAATAAAAGGTAAGATCAGCCCCAAAGCTCTCAACTCTCTCTAGCTAAAAGTATGAATGTGTGTCTCAAAACAAAACACCAAAAACCTAATTATAAAGTACTAATCACGGCTTGAGTCTCTTTTGTAAATACTGGAACTTTTGGGGCAAAAGTGAAATTCTCCAAAATCTTCATTAATTCGCTGGCACGAGGTTGCATCGATCGACACAACGGTCACTCCGAGTTAGTAAAATCAGCTCCTTACGGCTTAGCTCCAAAACTTGCCCAATAAACTCCAATATCTCTCAAAATCCTCCAAACGTGTATGTACCTAATAAACACCTGAAAGAGACTCGAAAGACACTAGAAAAGACTCTAAAACATACTTATATCATGGCTAAAAACAGGTAAAAACTATGATATATCAACTCCCCCACACTTAGCCTTTGCTTGCCCTCAAGCAAAACAGAGAACCAAAATCTGGTGAAGAGGTTTGAAAACTTTAGAAACTCATTTCATCTTAGAAGTATCGCACTCAGATTCTCTTTAGTAAGCCACATGAAAAATGCACCTGCAGACATGAAGACCAACATATACTTCCCCCACACTTAGCAACTGTCCTGAGTAAAGTCCACAATCACATCCAGAGCATTGACATTCACCCTACTGACTTCTATAAGCTATTAAGTGCGGTCTCACCTAAGGAGTATCGATCAAAGGGAACATGGACTCTTACTCTGTTAGCACTTAACCACCATACTATCTTTTTCTGGTTCCTTTCTTCTCTTTTCCCTTCCTTAGCAACAAAATTTTCCCATTAGGTATCATTTTATTTATTTTTAGCAGTGCTGTTCCCGCATTGGGGTGTACTTTGGACACATTCCATGGATACACAGGAGGTAATAGGGGTCTCTACTACTCCCGCGACCACTTCGGAGCTACTAGCTCATCCTCAGTTTATCTCTCTCTTTTTCTTTCTTTAAGGAAGGGGAGAAGGGAACCATACTTGGACAGGTTTACAAGCTGTGTCAGAACTAATAGAGGAATCCGACTCAAAGTATACCAAGCCGTTAGGTGAGAAAAAGTAAGTCAAAATTAGGGGTGAAGTCAGTGAAGGATCCTCTGAATACCTGAAGTGATATGGGTGTCCTCAGTAGGCTGGTCCATGTTGGGTTTTCTAACAGTCATAGATTCATCTGCAAGCTCATTCCAATGGTTACTTAAGTTCCTGCGAGTGTGGTGATCTCCTAAAAAATTCATTGTTTCATACTCAAACTGTTTTGACTCAATAAAACAAACATAACAGACTCAACTGACTCTAAGAAAAAAAAAGAATATGTCAGTACCACCTCCCTCACACTTGAAACACACTGTCCCCAGTGGTGTCAAGCGAAGGATGTATAAGAAAGAAAATGGACTGGGATGTGTTGGGTTCTGTCGATTTTTACCTGTCTCGCAACTGCGTCGATCGTTGCACAGGGCCGCGACGATCGATGAAGTGCGATTGCGATATGAATCGATCGACACACATAACCTTGTCGATCGTTGCAGTGCGATAGTCGACTTGGGTCGATCGACACACAAGACTGTGTCGATCGTTGCACTGCGATTACGTCGTATCAATTAACAGTCAGCAGTTAGTTCGTGAGAAAAATCTCAAAAATCAAATCTAAAAGCTGTAAACATCACAAACAAGCAAAATCAAAGCAACATATTGTCATAGAAGCAAACACATCATCCCAAATGACAAGTACTGACCAAGACTCAAAGGAAAATAAAAAGAAAAGTGAAAAGATACAGAACCGAAAGTCAGGAAATAACAGCTCAAATCTCACATCACTCGGACTCATCATCAATGCCAGCATATCGATCAGAATTACTAGATGTCGCAGGAGTCGGAGATCGTCGACGTCGCGGAGCAGGAACAGGCTGATGAACTGAAGGGGGTCGGCTGCAAGTGTAGCCACATATCCATTAACAAATACCCTTCATCCTATCACTCATGTGCTCTCTCCAATCACCCTCGGTCATGTCACGAACGCTCATCGGTGGATCAGGATAGGGACCAAGATCGCCAATGGCAGCAGCAGGCGCATGAGCTTAAGAAGAGGAAGCTCGCAAAGTAGGCTCACCGAGAGGATAAGTCATCGTAGGCACTCTGCGTTGATCATTCCTAGGAGGCTCAAAACTCAACGCAACCAAGGTATCAATCCTAGTCAGATCAGCAGCTGAAAGCTGCACACACCGCTTATGCAGGCATGAGTCATAAAAAACCCAGAGACGGTCTTCCTTCATCCATGTGACACTCTTAAAATGACTCAAATCCATGAATAACTCTGTAGTGTCACACTCTCTTCCCTCCAAAGGAATCCTGCAGTGACGAAAGATCGGAGTGAGCAAACTTCCCACAGTCTCTGTCTTGTTCCCATCGAAAGCCTTGTTCTTCAGTGTGCACAGGTGCTCAGCAAAGACAGCTCCTAAGTTTAGCTCGGGTGCAGGATCTCTCAGATCAGTCGCAGCAAACAAGTCTCTCAAGCCAGTGTAAAGTATCATGAGCTCATTCTTCCTCATCTTGTTTGCTTCAGACTTGGCCAGCAACGTGTAGCCCAGGATGTGGATCACATTCCTCATAACTGGATGCCTGACAGACATCTGCTTCAAAGTCCTTGAGTTGTATTCCCCATTACCAATGTGATCCCAAAAGAACTAAGTGTTCGCTGTATCCCACTCACCAATGACGGAGCATCTAGTAGGCTCCACACTGAATCCATAAATGCGGCAGATGTCAAGAAGCGGAATGTGATACCTGGCTCCCAGACACATGAAAGTGAAAGTGCCTCATGCAGCTCTCATGCGCATCGAGTATGTGTAGTAAACTCTGCAAGTGGACAACAGCTGTCGCACTAGATCCGGATAGAGCTCTTAGTATCTTATCGGCATCGTCCCTAAGACAATACTCTCAACTAATGAATGCACCTCCTGATCAATGTCCATGATCTTATAGGTCCGATAGTCAGCAAACTTAGTGGGATCAATGTCCATATGCAACCAACCGTTGTAAAACAAAGTGTCGTAATCATCCCACTGCTCTGAGATCGCTCTATCAATACAATCCGCACTCTTAATAAACTCCTTAGGCGCAAGCTCCCACTCTCTAGTCGCCGGAATCTCATCATGCTCTCCCTTAGGTCAAGGAGCCTGTATAGCCTCACGGTTTCGCTGATATGAATAACGCAGAACTCACTTTACTGTTAAGCATGCTGCGCAAGTATCACAAGGCTCTTGGCTATTCTCTTGATGACATTTCAGGTATCTCTCCAGAGTTGTGCACTACAGGAAAACAGGTATTAATAACATAAGAAAAATGCTATAATACGGTTTTGATAGCGGAAAGGTAAGCGCTATGTCATGTCCCGCGATAATAGGTCTGACACTTTCGATAGCGTTTTTCATTAATGCTATATTTTAATGTCTACGATAGCGCTTTCTTTAATGCAATATTATTTAATACAATAGCGGAAAGTTTTAGTTATAAAAGTAGCTGTTATTATAGCATTTTATCTTTTTATAATAGCGATATCAAATTGTAATGATTAATCTGGTTTTTATAGCGTTATAATTTTGCAAGATTTTTTTTATAGCATTTGATCCATTGGTTTTATTATAGCAGTTTAAACATTACGTTGATTATTTGATAGCACATTTGACATGCTATTATTTGTAGACCTTTTTCATTTTCTATTTTTTTATAGCAGTTACCAATTCTTAATAGCATTCAGAGAATGCTGTAATTAACTAAAATTTATCACAAAAAAAAAAATCAGTGAGACAAAAAACAAAGACGATCCTTATTTATAGTTCAATTCAAACAACTTATCTAATATATTCTGGAGTACATAGGTTTAGTGTTACAAAACTTAGAGAATACTTCTTATAGTTCAACATGAAAACAACTTATATATAACAAACAGAAACTAGAGTACATATGTTCAGACAAAACTAAGAGAATCCTTATAGTTCAACATGAAATACAACTTCAATAGTTATCTAATCAGGCTGATGATTCCATTTGTCAAAATGCCGAAGATGCTTGTTTTGCTAATGGTTCCTGCAAACAAAAAGAAATATAGATAAATACAATCATCTTACTCGTTATATTTCTGTTGAATCATTGACAAATCAGAAAGCCAAATACAGGAAGTTGTTCGACCTCAATATCATATCTCAGAAAAAAATGCAGTTGAAAATGAAAGTACCAAACCGAAAAGTAAATTCAAATATACCTTTGGCATTGCTCCTTAGTCTCGACGATGACCCTTTCCTTTCGAGGATTCTCCTTTCTCTTGTTTTGGTGGTTTCATTGTAGCTGATTCGAGTTCTTGTTTTCGGAGCCTTTGTCTTCCTTTCTGAGTTTATGGACAAGTCTTTGGAATTCAGGTTCGATATCTTCTTCGTCTTCCTCAACCCGTATCAAGTATCCCGCAGCTTTCCGGTATTCTACTCGTGTGAGCTCCACACAATCACTTCCTTGGTCATCATCTGCTTCTTGTGGTGGCTGTGGGCGGATTTGTGGTCTGATTCCGTAAGCCGGGAGAGCGCAGACTATGACTTTCCGGCTATTCATTTCTGAATCAATTCATAAAGCATCTCTGAAATTAGTAATAAATCTCGAATATGAATCATAATTTGAACTAAAACCAGACAAATATGATAATTACCAATTGGGAGAGAGTGTCTTCTTCAAGCGGAAGCGTCAATTCGACTGTGTACAAATAGTTTTCTTGAAGCTCACATCGCCTGTTTTGGATCTGTCATCGGGATTGAATGATTTTACGGTGGAGACATAAGACTGAGAGGATCCCGACTGAGATCCCTAGAATTTAATCGTGTAAAGGCGTCATCTAACGGTGTGAGAGAAAGAGACGGAATATGAATAACAGTGTGGATTCTGCCACGTTTACAATTCGCACACTCTGATCTTATTGGCTCTCGTCTTTATATTTTTTTTTTTTGTCGAAATTGGTTTTGAAAGCTTATTATGAAAGACATGCATGTCTTGTTATTTTAGTGTTTAAGATCTTTTTAACTACAAAAAAATTTATGATTTGTTTTATATATAAAATTACTTTGTAGAAACTTCATTTATCTTTTAAAAATAAATAGTGGGGAAATTATTTTATTAAAAAAAGATCAAATATAAGTGTGAATGAACAACAATTATCTTCTAATGCCCTAAACTAACCCTAACCCCATACCCTAAACCCTAAACTATCTCTAAAATAAATTGCAAAGTTAATTTTTAGTGAAACAAAAATACTAGATGTATTTGTTAGTAAGCTATTATCCTCCAATGCCTTAAACCAACCCTAACCCCCAAACCCCAAACCCTAAACTATCTCTAAAATAAATTGCAAAGTTAATTTATAATGAAACAAAAATAACAGATGTATTTGTTAGTAAGCTAATATCAACCAATGTCCTAAACAAACCCTAACACTTCTATACCCTAAACCCTAAATTGTTGCTAAAATAAATAGTTGGGATAAGTTTTTTAATAAAACATAAAAATCAACTATAAGTGTGAATCAAAAACAATTATACTCCAATACCCTAAACTAACCCTAACCTTAACCCTCCAAATATATACCATAAACTACAAACTATCCCCAAACTATTTACATATGTCGATTATTAGTTTGTTTCTCCGTAGTTTGATTAACTTTTTAAATAAAATTTTACTTGGTTTTAAAATTTTTTAGAAACATCTGTTAGTCTAATAATACTTCTTAACTAAACAAAACACATGTCTTCACATAATGATACATGTAGTTTGATACACAATAAAGTTCACAGTTTAAAAAAAAACATTCAAAGGCTTCTGCTAGCAATACAAGTTCAGAGAAGTTTGAGTTTCTCGTTAGGCCAAGCAATCGTACTGCCTACTGCATCAGAAATAAACTGGATTTCTGAATTTCCTCTCCACACCTTCGCAGTTGCAATCTTTGGGACTATTACCCAAACCTTGGTAGCATTGGGACCTAATGGGACTCAATGCACAACATCTGCTGGATCGTTTGAAAATACTTCGCCTTCTGCAACTATTTGTCCAGAGTTCCCGCAATCTAGAAGGATGCACTTCTGCTTTGCACCTTTGCCTTTACCACTGCTGATACTTGCAGCTTTGCTTGAACCACTGTTGATACTTGAACTCTAACACCCAAAATCAATACAACCACATTCGTAAGACAATGAAAGTAACCATAACGTCATAAGATAATTACAAACGTGGAAGATGGATCAGAATTTACCGGAGTTGATGTCTTCAGTGGCTTCTCCTGTATTTGAGCATTAATCAAACTTATATTTGGAATTGACCATGCGATGGTGTCATTAAGTGCGTCAGCCATCTCGAACATTTCAGCAGTAGGTCTCCACAAATAAGCATCATGCTTAATCACTTTAATGATCTTCACACTTGCAGCATTAAGACCCAGAGGGATACCGTGGACAACTTCTTTTACGTCAGTGGATAACATTACACCCTCAGCAATAATTTCATCTGAAATCCAGTCATGTATGTTGCATCTATTAAGTGTTCTGTCCACACTTGTATCCTAATGGTAGATGCACATATGTTAGTAATCTACTGACTAAGTTAAGAAAAAAACAAACTAAAATCAATTACCTGGGATCCATCAGACACATTCATTTCAGTCTTCTTTGAAATAATATCCTCGTCAATAATAACTTTATCATATGGCCACATAATCTTTATTCCTACAGCTTGTTCAATAGAGGACATATCTGGGGTAGGCGGCCTCCATAAAGATGCATCTGGATTCAAAGCAAACTTCACAATAACAGCCGCTGCATTAGGACCCAAGGGAATCCGACCAATTCTGTACGATGGTTCAGCAGAACAGAATTCTCCTTCAGCGACAATAACATCATCTTTTGCAATCCAATCTAACAGCTGACACCTAATCCCTCCTCTGGATCCATCACTAACATCAGGCTGAGCACCGACCTCATCACATTGTTTCTGACAGGCAAAATATGAGGTTAGTGAAGTCATACCTCTTATGTATATTAACAGAATTAAAGAAAGAAATGACTTACTTTTTCCAGCTAAATTAATGAACTCCTTCTGTAAGTCTTCGAGTTTGCTTTTCATTTCTGCTTGTGAAGCTTCAAGTTTTTGCACATATGTGTCTCTGGCCTGAAGGAATGCTAGTTTGGTTGCAGTAACCCCTCGACCCATTCCTCTAACTCGACCAGGTTTGTCTTTGCCTAAAACTTGACTCACAGCACCCTCTCTTATATTATCACCAGAGGTGGAGTCCATTTGACTATCGATTGATTGAATTTTTTCCTGAAAATGACATATTACTTAACAAGAATCTTAAATCCATAAAAGACAATGACAATGTAAACAAGAACATGGATTCTTACTATAGTATCAGCCCATTCAGGCCTCACAGGTGTTCCATCAGAATGAGTGTGAGCTGCTATCCAGACCTTAGTCCTAGTGACTTTCCTTGGGTCTGCACTCTTTTTTTTCTACAATACAATTATTAATCAATATTCCAAGAACTGTTTGTAATCTCAGATTCAAAATTACACTTTAGAAATAAAAATAAAAATACCATATCGCAAGATAGGCGGAACATTCCTTTCCGGCTAGTGGTGTGTGGGATTTGAGCCCTCCTTAGATTCTTGTATTTATCACTTCTTACCTACAATAATCAATCCAGCATGAATTGTTATAGCAATTTTGAATGCAAATACAAGATCAAGACAATCCATAAAAATACATATAAATAACCTTAAAAGCAGTGCTAGTCCTCTCCTTAACCCATGAGTTCCATGATGCAGTACATTGTATGTTAGCAGGTTTAACGCAAGTCTGTCTGCGCTACTCTTTACAGCTTTAAGGTCTGAAACAAGTCTAGACTTAGAAGCCCTCCACAAACAACCCATCTGCTTGAAAACAGCGTCTTTTTGCCACTCTTCTTGCATATTAAACCTCTCATGTAACCAAATACGACAATATTAAACAAATTACTTTTTCTCATTTAATGTTGAGTTATGAATACCTGGATTTCATCCCACATGAGGTCCTTTGTAGCCTCATCAAGTTGTCTCCAATCTGGCAAAATCACGGGGACATGCTCCCTCACAAGTGGCCCAAGAAATGATGACAGTATGACTGATCCAGGCCCTGAATGTTCACCAACCCCAGTGAATTCCACATCTACCTTAGGCTGAGAATCTGTTGCCACTTTCCGCAACCTTGTCGGTCATCTTCTCTTCTTCTTAGTTGAATTCGACTGTTCTGTTTATTCTTCTACACTTTCAGAGTTCCTGGACCGTGCTGGTGACTCCCTCGTTTCATTGTTAGCTTCCATAGCCTGTCCCTGAGTCTCAGTTCCACCTGTTATGGATTGACTGGGTTGTTCCTGATTCTCAGTTCCATCTCCTGTGGACTGAATAAGTTGTTCCTGATTCCCACTCCCATCTCCTGCGGACTGAATTAGTTGTTCCTGATCCTCATTCCCATCTCCTGTGGACTGAATAAGTTGTTCCTTATTCAAAGTTCCATCTTCAGCTCCGTCTGATAAATGTTGCTCAGCTTCTAACTCAGGCTCATCAATTTCATTTTAAGATCCTTCTTGTTCTCCTACATCCATCTGGACATCATCGTCAGTAACTTGTTCAGCTGTTCTCTTAATTGGCTCAACTGGTTGTATATCATCAATATCTTTCTCTACTATCTCCAGAAGCTTCTTTGTCTTCTGCTTGTTTCTCTTCACCATGACGACTGGCTCAATGCCTTGTTGACGTGCACTGCGACGAACTGTGTTTCCTCTAGTCTTTGCCATCAACTATCCTGCAACAATACAAGCTACAACACAGTTAGTATGAGCAATATTAGGTCCTGCAATATTAGCTTCTAACTCAGGCTCATCAATTAGCAACATATTAGCAACACCATAACTCATGTGTGAATAAAGACCAAAAATACAAAACAACATTGCAACTAAACATGACCCATATAAATTACTAATCTCCCACTACAACCCCTTCACAATCATTCCTGACATAGTAGCTCTCATCATCTGATGATTGTTCATCTAAGTCTTCAACTAGCTGTTCAGATAATGGTGTTTCAACAATATCCTCCTCTGTCTCTAGCTCGTGATAGCCCCTTGGTGGCGCCCTCATAACCACATACCACATAGATGAGTCGCATTCTCTAGAGTAAAATATTTGTTTTGCTTGTGATGCCAGAATGTATGGATCCCGGAGATATGAGGACTGGCTCATATGGAGATTGACTAGCGTGAATCCATCTTCTTCCTTCACACCGTTTCCTGTGTGAGCCCAGTTACACTTAAACAATGGAACACTGAACATATGGTAGTCTAGCAGTATGATTTCCTTTATCACTCCGTAGTATGTAACTATATCAGCCATTTGTCTTCTATCTTTTGCACTAGATCTACACATAGTGAATGCTTCATACGTCACTCCACTATTCTGAGTTTTCCTCTTAACGTCATCTGTATGAAATCGATGCCCATTGATAACAAATCTTTTATAAGATTGAGCAGTATTCCTGGGTCCAAAAGCCAACCACTTCAGCTATTTCGAAGGAGGCTCTGAGTTAGTAGATATCTAATGTATAACATAACGGTGTTAGTATCATCTTAGAAGCTTGTATATTAAGTTAAACAAAATAATACGAATTGCACAAACCTTTTCCTTTAGCCACTGTGAAAACCGTTCGTTATGAAGCTTCCACAAGAAAGTCTCATTCCTAGCGCAACGAACATCCATAGATTGCAATTCTTCCAAATGATTCCTATGAATAACAACACATAAATAATCAAACTTAAGTAAATATACTACCGCATAATTGAAAGTTATATATGTTTGAAGGTTGTACTTACTGCACATATGGATCCATAATTGCCGTGTTCATTAACACATATCGATGTGCTATATCTTTTTCTTTATCTGAAAGGAAGACTTCTGTTCCCTTCTGCAGTGGCCGTCCTTCAAGGACAAGTTCATCAGACTGAACATCTTCATTTCGTTTTACTACTTCTTGCACTTTCACAGATTCAGTCAAAAACTCTAGGCAAAATGCAATGCATTCTCCTGCCAAGTATCCTTCCGCCATACACGCTTCTGGCCTAGCATAATTTTTTACATATGCCTTCAGGGTTTTCATGTATCTACATCACAAAATCAAACACACATTTTCAGGTTATAACCAACTAGTATTTTACAGGCACATATGAGAGACAAATATAAACACAATTTCAGTACCTCTCAAAGGGATACATCCATCGGAAGTGAACCGGTCCACCCAACCGTGCTTCCCTTGCTAGATGTAAAGGAAGGTGGAACATGATATCAAAAATAGAAGGAGGAAAGAACCTCTCCAGTTGGCACAATGTCACTATAATCTTAGACTCTAAAGATATCAGCTTCTCCGGATCACAGGTACGCTGGCACAATCTATTGAAGAAGTTGCACACTCGAGTCACTGCAGTTCTAGGTCCTCTAGGTAGCAATCCTCTCAAAGCCACAGGTAGCAGATTTTGCATAAGAACATGATGATCATGTGACTTCATACCACCTATAACTGGCGGATTGTGTGCAACACAGTTTGCGATATTACCACAGTAGCCATCAGGCCCTCTAAAATTAGACAATCTCTTGCAAAATATCTTCTTTTCTTCTTTGGACATCCAATAAGCTGCTGGGGGTAAATACGTTTTCTTCCCCCGGACCTCTGTGTGCAACTGTCTTCGAATTCCAATATCCTCTAAGTCTTTTCTTGCTTTCAGGCCATCTTTAGATTTGGCACTATGCATCAAAGTTGACAATAAAGCTTCAGACATGTTCTTTTCCACGTGCATCACATCAATGTTGTGACGCACCGGCAGTTCCTAACACATAACCAATTGAAAGTAAATACACCAAGCGAATATCTTAAAATAGTAAACTTGAATAATTATCGTGAATATTTGGTTACCTTCCAGTATGGTAGATCAAAAAAGATGGACCGTTTTTTCCACCTCCATTGCTCAGTGTTTTCTGCATACTCTTCCTCTGAAGCTATCTCATCTTCACACAATTCAATTCTTTTTCTATTAGCTTCCTTATCTAATGGTCTTCCAAAATCATTTCTGAACTCCTTAAGTATCTCATAAATTTCATCTCATGTTTTAATTCTACTAGCAGAACCCTCCTCTATGGTGTTGTCAAACCATCCTTTTTGCGTCTGTAAATATGTCCTGGACTGAGCCGCTTCCTGTTGCCCAGATACACATACTTCCGACTAAACTTTAACCATCTAAAAGGTGTACCGGTTCCACAAACATTACATGCTTGTTTGCCCTTCACTTTACAGCCAGATAATGATCCTAAGGCTGGATAGTCGCTGATAGTCCATAACAAAATACATCTGAGTGTGAAACTCTCCTTAAGAAATGAGTCGTAAACCTCAATACCTTCACACCACAAATCCTTCAAATCATCTATCAACGGTTCGAGATAAACATCAATGTTGTTGCTAGGTGCAGTTGGACCAGGGATCAACATAGTCAGCATGATGTTCTCAGCCTTCATACAAGTGGTTGGAGACATATTGTAGTTCACCAACAACATTGGCCATGTACTGTACTTGGTATTTTGAATGGAAAAAGGGTTCATCCCATCTGTGGAAAGACCAAGTCGAATGTTTCTTGGTTCAGATGCAAACTCTGGCCATTTATTATTAACCTGACACCATGTTACAGAGTCTACCGGGTGTCGCATTGAGCCATCTACACAAGCATTATTGGAATGCCAACGCAAATCCTCAGCCAGCCGTTTTGATCTAAACATCCTTCTCAATCTGTCTTTGACCGGAAAATACCTCAGTACCTTTGCTGGAATCCCCTTCTTTTCCTCACCACTATGCTTATCCAATTCCCATCTTGAAGCACTACATCTTGGACAGCTTCCATATCCTCAAACTTCTTCCGATAGAGGATACAATCGTTCTTGCATGCGTGAATGATATCGTATCCAAATCCAAAAATCTTCAAAAATTTCTTCATTTCGTCTGTGGATTTAGGCAGAACATTATCTTCAGGCAGCATGTCATGTACTATAGTCAGAAGCTGATCGAAATAGTTCTCTGACATTCCACTCTTGACTTTTATGCGATATAGAGCCATGATGGCAGACACCTTACTGTAGTTGTGACCCGTTGAGTATAGTGGAGTTTCAGCATCCTTCAATTTCTTCTTAAACTGAGAGTCTTCTGTATGATTGTTCTCAAGCAGAATCATAAAGGGATCTCAGTAAATACCTTGTTTATGCAGCGGATTAGAGAGGTATCGTCAGAGATCAGTAGAACCGCCAAGAGACAGCTCCTCCAGAGGTTCACACACGCACACTTCAGGAAGATGGCTGCTAGACCAGAGAGGGAGGAGGCGCAGAGAGATGATAAGAGAGAGCAGCTAGGTTTAGTTTTATTTATAAAACTTTTGTCCAGTTCTCTTGGGCTTTTGGGCCCAAGTCCCGGTCTGATTAAATCCCTTAGATTTAATCAGGCCCTTTAATCTCTCTAAGTATAGTAAATGCCTGGCACTTTTACTGTACTTCTGCTGAACCATTCCCTTATAGTTTCCTGTTAGCTTAGGCGTGTGACCCATATGGGATAATATAATAAAGGCAATAAATCCAAAACTTACAGATCATGAGCGGACTCTAGCAAACCATCATGACCCCCAGTATTATATGACTTATGTATGATCATTGACATACTCTTACTTTCTAGAGACAGTACAGAGATTACTAGACATAATTCCAACAATCTCCCACTTGTACTGGAATCTCTGTATTCATAATCATTTTGTCTCAATATCTCGATTAGTCATAAGGCAAGATGAGTGTCATCCTTATAAAGCCTAATCATGTTCATCGGACTCTGATTTGACACTGACAATCCAAACGACTCGGGACAGTCCGTTTGAGCATGGCCATGCATTTTCCAGTATTCAAATCTCCGATTGGCCTAGAGATATTCACTCCATTTATATTGGAGGGACAAATCCCGTCTTGTTCCATCACTGTAAACTACTCACTTCATAATACACCCAAACAAGGTCCTTATAACTGTCGCTTAACGACAGCGTTAGACAATGATCAAAGCGCATCAGTTCATGTGCAGTCACATGCATGCGAACTCAGGTCTAAGGACTATACTCTATAGTCGTAGTGAGAATCTCTTATGACACAGATATAAATATCCTGAAGAGTTCTTATAAGCGGGTCATGTCCGGTCGTATGTACCCCAACATACACCTATGTACTGACTTTGATGCCGCGCATCTATGACACCATGAAACTTGGTCATAAGTCACATACCAATCTAGTCTCACGCGGTTGTTGGTGTTCCAATTTCAACAACCTTCGACTAGGGACAGGATGATATAAGCCATCTATTAAATATAGGGTTTCATGATCAAGCCAAATGACTTTGATGACTCAAGATCAAGTCACTTACTTCGATGACCTATAAAATGGTTTATATCATTTTGGAACGATTATTTCATCACAGTTAAAATAATCTTGAAATAATAATTTCATTAAACATAAAAAATGTTTTACAAGAACATATCAATAACTAAACAAAGCCCTCAAACTCCCACTCAAATTTAGATTACATTTCAATGTCTCTAATGCCTACAGCTTCAGTCAGGTACTCGAGCTTAGGCCTTGGGAGTGGCTTTGTCAACGGATCAGCGACATTATCATCTGTCGGAACTCGACTGATCTTGACTTCCTTTCTATCAATGATATCACGTATCAAGTGAAATCTTCTTTGTACATGCTTGGATTTCTGATGTGATCTTGGTTCCTTTGCCTGAGCTATAGCACCATTGTTATCACAGAACAGTGACAGAGGCTCAGCTGCATTCGGCATCACACCTAGTTCAATAATGAACTTTCGTATCCAAACAGCTTCCTTCGCTGCTTCTGAGGCGGCGACATATTCAGCTTCTGTAGTGGAATCAGCAACGGTGTCTTGCTTGGAGCTTCTCCAACTAACTGCACCGCCATTCAGACAAAAGATATAACCGGACTGTGACCGGAAATCATCTTTGTCTGTCTGGAAACTTGCGTCCGTGAATCCACTGACTTCAAGCACATCACTTCCACCGTACACCAAGAACTTATCCTTAGTATGTCTCAGATACTTCAGGATATTCTTGACGGCAATCCAGTGGCTTTCACCTGGATTTGACTGGTATCTACTCGTCATGCTCAATGCATAAGCAACATCAGGACGAGTACAGATCATGGCATACATGATAGATCCTATTGCAGATGCATAAGGAATATTCTTCATGCGCTCAAGCTCAGCAGCCATCGTAGGGCTCTGCTTCTTGCTTAGCGTTGTGCCATGTACCATTGGCGTGAAGCCCTTCTTGGAACCTGCCATGCTGAATCTATGCAGGACTTTGTCAATGTATGAATCTTGACACAAGCCTATCAGCCTTTTAGATCTATCCCGGTAGATCCGGATTCCAAGAACGTATGCGGCTTCACCCATTTCTTTCATGGAAAAACAACTTCCAAGCCAATCCTTTACCGACCGCAGCATTGGTACGTCGTTTCCGAGAAGCAGTATGTCATCGACATACAGAATAAGAAATACTATCTTGCTCCCACTAGTCTTCTTATACACGCATTGTTCTTCTTAGTTTCTGATGAAGTCAAATTGCTTGATCGCTTCATCAAAACGAAGATTCCAGCTCCTCGATGCTTGCTTCAATCCATAAATGGATTTATGAAGCTTGCATACTTTCCCAGCATTCTTTGGATCTATGTAACCGTCAGGTTGTGTCATCTACACATCCTCTTCCAGAATTCCATTCAGGAAGGCGGTTTTCACGTCCATCTGCCAAATTTCATAATCATGAAAAGCTGCAGTTGCTAGTAGAATCCGAATAGATTTCATCATAGCCACTGGGGAATAGGTTTCATCATAATCCACACCGTGAACTTGCCTGAAACCTTTTGCCACCAACCTGGCTTTATAAATCTGGACATTTCCATCCACGTCGATCTTCTTCTTGAAGATCCATTTACACTCGATGGCTTTTACACCAGCGGGTAAGTCAACCAATGAAAACACTTGGTTGACCGACATGGAGTCCATTTCGGAATCAGTGGCCTTACGCCACTTAGAGGAATCTGGGCCCATCATGGCTTGATTGAAGTTCGATGGTTCATCACCATCAATGATCAGAAGATCATGACAGTCAGTCACGAGGAATCCCTGATATCTCTCGAGTTCGTGACGGATCCTCCCGGATCTTCGAACTTCAGGTACTACAGGTTCAGGCTCTACAATTTCTTGTTGGTCCTCCTGCTGCTCTTCCTCATTAGGTTGAGCAGTATCCTGTTCATCTTGAATTTCTTCAAGCAGTACCTTACTCCCACTGTTTTTCTTAGAGAGAAACTCCCTCTCAAGAAAATTACAATCCCGGGCAACAAAAATCTTGTTCTCGGATCGCAGGTAGAAGTAATAAGCCTTGGTCTCCTTCGGATAACCAATGAAGTAGCATTTATCAGACTTTGGTGTAAGCTTGTCAGAGATCAATCTCTTGACATAGGCTTCACAACCCCAAATTCTAAGATAAGACAGCACTGGAGCTTCTCCAGTCCACAACTCATATGGTGTCTTAGCTACTGCTTTTGATGGCGCTCTATTTAGGGTGAACGCTGCTGTTAGCAGAGCATATCCCCAAAGGGATATTGGAAGGTCTGTGTGACTCATCATAGACCGAACCATATCCAATAAGGTCCGATTCCTCCTCTCAGACACACCATTCCATTGAGGTGTTCCAGGAGGAGTGAGTTGGGAAACTATCCCACACTCTCTCAGATGATCACTGAACTCTTGGCTCAAGTATTCTCCTCCTCGGTCGGACCTAAGAGCTTTAATGCTTTTGCCAAGTTGGTTCTGTACTTCATTTTGGAATTCTCTGAATCTCTCAAATGATTCAGACTTATGTTTCATTAAATAAACATATCCATACCTGCTGAAATCATCAGTGAAGGTAATGAAGTACTGATAGTTTCCTCTTGCATTTGTGGACATTGGGCCACACACATCAGTGTGTATCAGGCCCAATAAGTCACTGGCCCTCTCGTTGGGTTTATTAAAGGGGGCCCGCGTCATTTTGCCCATCAGGCAGGATTCGCATTTCTCACATGACTCAAAGTCAAATGAGCCAAGAAGTCCATTCGAATGGAGCCTCTTAATGCGTTTCTCACTGATGTGCCCTAAACGACAATGCCATAGAAACGTTTGGTTCTCCTCATTAGGTTTGAACCGTTTAGTATTAATGTTATAAATTGGCGCGGATTGATCAAGTATGTAAAGCCCATTCGTAAGAGGGGCACAACCATAGAACAAATTATTGCGATTGAAGGAACATAATTTATTCTTTACTGAAAAATCATAACCTTCCAAATCCAACAAAGAAACTGAAATAATATTTCTGCTTATCGCAGGTACAAAATAACAGTTATTAAGTTCTAAAACCAATCCCGAAGGTAAAGACAACAAGTATGTGCCTACAGCTAGTGCAGGAACTTTCGCTCCATTCCCAACTCGTAGCTCCACTTGTCCTTGCTTCAGCCTCCTACTGTTGCTGAGTGCCTGCATATTAGTACAAACATGAGCCCCACAACCAGTATCCATAACCCATGAGATATTATCCGAAGTAGTTGTATTAACTTCTACAACAAAAATACCTGATGAAGAAGTCTCCAGAGTCTTCTTCTTCAATTCCTTTAGACCTTCCAGGAATTTCTTACATTCTCTCCTCCAATGCCCCGGTTCTTTGCAGAACCTGCAGATGTCAGTAGGCCCGGCCTTGGACTTGGGCTTGGGCTTGGATGTGTCCTTGTCCGAGACTTGAACAGCCTTACCCTTTCCCTTGTCCTTGGCAGAGGATCTCTTAAAGCCCTTGCCCTTTTGCACCATAAGCACGTTGGGGTCCTTGGCGGTTTTCCTCAAGTTGGGCTCTGCAGTCTTGAGCATTCCATGAAGCTCAGGCAATGTCTTAGTCAAGCCATGCATATTGAAGTTCAGAATGAACTGATCATAGCTTGCAGGCAAAGACTGCAGAATGATGTCGCAGGCAAGTTCCTGGCTGATAGGGCAGTCGAGTTTCTGAAGATGATCGAGATAACCCATCATCTTCAGGACATGAGGACTCACTGCCGCACTTGCAGCCATCTTGCAGTCTAAGAGGTTCTTAACTGTCTGGAACCTCTCAGTTCTTGCCTGCTCCTGAAAAAGCGATTTCAGGCTTGCCATTATCTCGATGGGCGACAGCACACTCTCGAACTGCATTTGCAGTTCAGGAGTCATGGTTGCCAACATCAGGCAATAGACATCATTTTCATCTGACGAATGCTTTTCCCAAGCATTCTGCAGATTCCTGGCGGCATTGTTTGGAGGCCTCTCGGGGAGGGGATCACGAAGGACATATTCCTTCTTCTCCTGCTTGAGGACCAGCCTCAAGTTCCTCGACCACGTCAGGAAGTTCGTTCCAGTCAGCTTCTCTTTGTCGAGAACTGACCGGATTGAGAATGTGTTTTGTGTGCTTGTTGTAGTCATTGCTTAAATTTAAGATAAAAAGGATTTTAGTTAATATGTTCAACATGAGTAATCTTGCATTATATTCAATAACATTAGTTACCCTCAATAGAATATAATGATTCCAAGATCCACATATAACTAAGATCAAAATGGGCCACTGGCCGTCACCCAACCTTAGCTTATATCGGTAAGCCCTATTTCGGCTAATTATATCCGTGATATAACTCTTGGTTGTGAATCTGGGCCCGAGGCCCAATCCACTCTGATGTCTCAAGGTCCGGGACTCCCGATGGCCCAGTCAAGAAAACCAGACTATACAGTCATGTAATCACTAATGTCTGGGACTCCCAATGACATTAATGAATCACAAACTGTCTTACCCACGCAAAAAATAGACACCCTCACACTGTAAGGCCATGTGTACAATTGAATGGGCTTCAACAGCTGACATAGACTGGACAAGACATCCAACGCTTGATATTATTTGAGGTTTATAGTTATTCCTAAAATTTCCTCCCAAAATAGAAGATTACTATTTTGGGAAACTTTCCATTTTGGGAAACCTACTGGTTTTGAAAACTTTCATAATTGGAAACTTCCTAAATTTGGAAACTTTCTAACTATAGAAATTTCCTAAATATCCAAAACTTGCAAATCTAGAAACTTCTATTCTAAAAAACTTTCTAATTTAAAATTTTGGAAACTAATTAATTAAAAATCGATTTTAATTATTAAAAAAAATTTTAAATTAAATTCCAAGACATAACCCAATTGCCCAATTAAATAACATAACCGGTCTGGTTCATTAAAATTGGTCTAACCAAGATTAATTACTACGATAACCACAATTGTTAACCGGTTATTTACTAAACCGGATTTTCTCAATTTATTTGGTCCAACCAAATCAAATTAGAAAACCATTGGTTTAGGCACTAAATCCAATTTTAAACGACATTGGATTTCTTATCACGGTTTAACCAGATTTAATAATATTTATTAAGTCTGTAAACCGTGACGATTAAATTTTAATAATTTTAAACCGAACCACAAACCAAACCGGACCGGCACATGCCGTGACCATCGATCCGGACAGCTCAAGCTTCACGCGATCGATGCAGCAAAGCGGGACGAGAGCGGGACGTGCGATCGGGCAAGCGCGGGTCGAGAGAGGCGGGACACGATCGCATGATGCTGGCGATCCATGCTATCGATCCTTGTGATCGATCCATGCGATCCGCACTGCAGATCGGTCCATCTCTCGTGCCTCATCACTGATCGGAACGACGACGCGACACGATCCAGCAAGCGATCGGTCCGTGCGTCATGTACCGATCCGGACGTGTGATCCTATGCCGATCCACACTCCGACGCATACCTATCCTTATGGATCGGTACATGCGATTTTAGTTTAGGGTTTTAAAGGTTTTGCTTTTGTTTCTTAAGTGTTTTCTTATCAATTATTACAAACAATGATTGATTCATACACTTTTAAACAACCTAAACATGATTCTAACAAGAAACCCTAATAGAACCAATGGCTCTGATACCACTGTATGATTGTTTAGTGTTTATCCTGGTTTAATTCTGTCAGATTAAACCCTACTAAACATATTGGATCTAGGTTCTCAAGCAGAATCATAAAGGGATCTCAGTAAATACCTTGTTTATGCAGCGGATTAGAGAGGTATCGTCAGAGATCAGTAGAACCGCCAAGGGACAGCTCCTCCAGAGGTTCACACACGCACACTTCAGGAAGATGGCTGCTAGACCAGAGAGGGAGGAGGCGCAGAGAGATGATAAGAGAGAGCAGCTAGGTTTAGTTTTATTTATAAAACTTTTGTCCAGTTCTCTTGGGCTTTTGGGCCCAAGTCCCGGTCTGATTAAATCCCTTAGATTTAATAAGGCCCTTTAATCTCTCTAAGTATAGTAAATGCCTGGCACTTTTACTGTACTTCTGCTGAACCATTCCCTTATAGTTTCCTGTTAGCTTAGGCGTGTGACCCATATGGGATCATATAATAAAGGCAATAAATTCAAGACTTACAAATCATGAGCGGACTCTAGCAAACCATCATGACCCCCAGTATTATATGACTTATGTCTGATCATTGACATACTCTTACTTTCTAGAGACAGTACAGAGATTACTGGACATAATTCCAACATCTTCTTCCGTTTCAGATTCATCAAACTCATCTCCAATGTGATTGGATGGCTCTGAACTACTATCACCCGAAACAAATGCTGTCTTAAACAATTCATAAGCTTCTGATTCTGATGCCATAACATTATCTGACACATCATTCCTTCTGTCACCATGCTTGATCCAACAAGTTCGCCTCTTGTACTTGGGATCCATACCCTTAATCACTAGATGCTCCTCTATTATGTCTAGCAGTTGATGACAAACATTCCGGCAAACTATGCAGGGGCAAAACATTTCAGTTGGATTACCCAATCTCTTTGCTGATGTAGTCACAAAATTTCTTGCTCCCTCAACATACTCAGGGCTAGCCCTATGATTTTTGAAAAAAAATGCAAAGTTAATTTCTATTAGTATTATTAGAAACTAAGTTCCAAAGACTACACAAAACACAGTCCGAAACATACCTTGGAAGAAAAACCCACGCCTTATCCATACCACAGTAAGATCACACCTCCACCACCAGTTATACATACATTTGGGATAGTAAGTTCATCATTCAGACACTCCAATAAATCACATACATTCACATTAAACCATAGTACAAAGTCACTGAGGAACAAACATTAAAGAAATAACAGCTTGCCCTTAATGTCTGAGCAATAAGAGGCCTCTAAGGATAAAATGAATCAATAATCTGCAATCAAATGTAAGTAAACCATGAGTAAATTGCAATAAAAAAATGGACTCTTCATCACAAGATAGTTTAAATATGAGTAATAGTATTCGTAATCAATGTATCATGTTAGCTCAACTAGGATTGAAATTCAGCTGCAAAACAATTATTATATATGAATTAACTACTAAATAGAAGCCCAGAAAGTTAGAAATCGAGTAATGCAGAAATCAATTACATGAACACAAAACCATCAATGTCGAATTCCCAAATTTAAACAAAAAACAAAACAAATTTTACCTTCGGTGTCGGACAGAGAGAATGAGACTGAGAGAGATCGAGACTGTGAGAGATCGAGACAGAATGACAAAGATCGGGGCTGATTATGGAAAGATCTATGAACAAAATGACGAGCAAGAAGGGGATCGATTTTCACTGTAGAACCCTAAGCTCGTTTTTGAAGAAGAACAAGAGGATAAGACAATTATGTTTTAGGGATTTATTGTTTTTTTTTTTTTAATTTGGCGGTCAAAAAAAAATTCTTTCGCGGGTTTACCTATACAATAGCGTCTAAATACCGTTTTTGCTATTAATAGTTAAAGTGTGAGGCGCCAAAAGCTAAGTTTTTATCTCGCCAATCATATTATAGCGTATAAGTTTCAAAAGCGCTATAGAAAGGCCAAGCTCTTATCAACGATAGCACTAACACATAAACCGCTATCATTATGTGCTATTAATACTTGTTTTTCCTGTAGTGGTGCATGCATAGGATACATCTTGATGATGAGACTAAGACATCTGTTGAGCATCAGAGGAGGCTGAATCCTAATCCGAAGGAGGTAGTAAAGAAGGAGATTATGAAGCTACTGGATGCTGGGATCATATATCCGATTTCTGACAGCGATTGAGTCAGTCCAGTTCATGTAGTGCCTAAGAAAGGAGGTGTTACAGTATTAAAGAATGAGAAGAACGAGCTGATTCCTACAAGGACTGTGACTGGACATCGGATGTGCATAGACTACATGAAGCTTAATGCTGCGACCAGGAAGGATCATTTCCCCTTGCCTTTTATCGATCAGATGCTGGAGAGGTTAGCTAATTACCCTTACTATTGCTTCCTCGATGGGTGCTCTGGCTTCTTTCAGATTCCCATCCGTCCAGATGATCAGGGGAAGACTACTTTTACATGTCCAAATGGCACTTTTGCATACCGCAAAATGCCTTTTGGACTTTGTAATGCACCAGCCACCTTCCAGAGATATATGATGTACATTTTTACTGATATGATTGAGGACTTTATGGAGGTGTTTATGGATGAGTTTTCTGTCTACGGGTCATCTTATTATGAGTGCTTAGATAATCTTTGCAAAGTGCTAGATAGATGTGAGGAGAAGCACTTGGTTCTTAATTGGAAGAAGTGTCATTTCATGGTCAGAGATGACATTGTTCTTGGGCACAGAGTGTCTGAAGCAGGGATCGAAGTAGACCGCGCTAAGATTGAGGTTATCACCAGCCTTCAGGCGCCTGATTCTGTGAAGTCTGTGAGGAGCTTTCTTGGACATGCTGGGTTCTACAGAAGGTTCATCAAAGATTTCAGTAAGATTGCTAGACCACTAACTGCTTTGCTGTGTAAGGATGCCAAGTTTGAGTTCATTGCAGATTGTCAGACTGCATTTGAACAGATCAAGAAAGCTTTAGTGAGTGCTCCTATAGTGCAATCACCAGATTGGGATTTGCCTTTTGAGGTTTTGTGCGATGCAAGCGATTATGCTGTAAGAGCTTTTCCGGGGCAGAAGAAAGACAAGAAGCTTCATTCTATTTATTATGCCAGCAGGACACTAGATGACGCGTAGAAGAACTATGCCACTATAGAGAAGGAGTTGTTGGCATTTGTCTTTGACTTTGAGAAGTTTCTCCCCTATCTTGTTGGCTCCAAGGTTATTGTGCACACTGATCATTCAGCTCTGAAGTATCTGATGCAGAAGAAAGATGCTAAGCCGAGACTATTGAGATGGATTCTGCTGCTTCAAGAGTTTGACATTGAAGTGAGGGACAAGAAGGGAGTTGAAAACGGAGTTGCTGACCATCTGTCAAGGATTATGGTTGAAGAAGACGTCCCCATTAATGATTTCCTGCCAGAGGAGAACATAAATATGATTGAGACAATATTTATGATGGATTTAGATAGGAAGATGCAGAACTGTCGGATTATGCGCACTGCGTCGATCGATGCCACCTCGGCAACAATCGATGCATGTATCGGGATTGAATCGATCGACACGAACCTGTGCGTCGATCGACACAATGCGCCTACGAACCCAGAACCTCTGAAGGTTCAGATTCGACACTACAACTTCGATGTTCATGCTGTTTCAACGACTAATCGACCCTGGTTTGCGGATATTGCTAATTATCTGGCTCCAGAGACTGAACCAGATGAGCTTAAGGGGTATGCTAGGAAGAAGTTCTTCAGAGAGCTTAGGAGATACTATTGGGATGAGCCTTATCTCTACAATAACTGTTCGGATGGTATCTACAGGAGATGCATTGCATAATCAGAGGTTCCCGATGTACTATTTCACTGCCATGGATCAAATTATGCTGGACAATTTGCTACTTTCAAGACTGTGTCTAAAGTTTTGCAAGCAGGCTTCTGGTGGCCTACGATGTTCAGAGACGCTCATTCTTTTGTCTCTCAGTGCGATGCCTGTCAGAGGAGAGAAAAAATCAGTAAGAAGCATGAAATGCCTCCGAATTTCATTCTTGAGGTTGAAGTTTTCGATTGCTGGGGCATTGATTTCATGGGTCCTTTTCCCTCATTCTATGAGAATAAGTTCATTTTGGTTGTTGTGGACTATGTGTCTAAGTGGGTAGAAGCGATAGCTAGTCCAACCAATTACTCTTCGGTGGTTCTTAAGCTGTTTAAGACCATCATTTTCCCTAGATTTGGAGTACCTCGGATTGTGATCAGTGATGGAAGATCTCATTTCATCAATAAGGTCTCTGTGAAGCTGCTACAGAAGCATGGAGTTCATCATCGAGTTGCTACTCCTTATTATCTTCAGACTAGTGGGTAATTTGAGTTCTCTAACAGATAGATCAAGGAGATCTTGGAGAAGACAGTTGGGAAGACAAGGGAGGATTGGTCTGTAAAGCTTGATGATGCATTGTGGGCTTATAGGACTGCGTTCAAGATGCCACTTGGGACTACTCCGTTTCATCTTATGTATGGAAAAGCATGTCATCTTCCAGTTGAGCTTGAGCATAAGGCAACATGGGCTGTGAAGCAGATGAACTTTGATCTTAAGTCTGCAGCAGAAATGAGATTAGTGCAGCTTAATGAGTTAGATGAGATTAGGCATCATGCTTATGAGAACTCAAAGCTGTACAAGGAGAGGACTAAGGCTTATCATGACAAGAAGATTGTCTCTAGACAATTTGAGCCCAATGATCATGTACTTTTGTATAACTCTCGTTTGCAATTGTTTCTAGGTAAGCTGCGTTCTAGGTGGTCTGGTCCTTTCAAAATCAAGAAAGTGCGTCCATATGGTGTTGTGGTGCTTATCAGCTCAGAAGGTAAGGAGTTCACTGTTAATGGACAAAGGGTGAAGCATTATTGGGCTAAGGCCAAGATTCCAAGTGGTCAGATTCTGCCTCTGGATGATGCACCCTCTACCTGATCGCAGAACAGTCAAGCTAGTGACGTTAAAAGAGAGATGCGTGGGAGGCAACCCACTAGGTAGTCTGCACATATTCTTTTTAGTCGTTTTTGTTAGGATTTTACTTTGGTATTTCATTTTTGTGTGTTTTTGGTATGCAGATACGAAGTCTGGGAAATACGAAATTGCACTGCGTCGATCGTGCGGTCCTGTGCAACAATCAATGCAGGGAGAAATATGCAAGGAATTGAGATCGTGGTGTGTCGATCGTTGCGGTCCTGTGCAACGATCGATGCAGAGAGAAATATACGAGGAATTGAGATAGCGGTGTGTCGATCGTTGCGGTCCTGTGCAACGATCGATGCACCTGTTTTAAATTGAAATCAAAAGGTACATGTGCTACAAACCAAAAATCGGATTGGTTCGATTTGGTCCTACCAAACACGATCTGCAACGATCGTTTGCACCCTATGTGACGATCGATGCAGTCATGAGCCAGGTAAGTGCTTTTAACTTTTCTACTTCTTTTTTCCTCATTTCACAAACACACCCATAGAACCCTAAATCGCCATTGTCGTAAATCCTTCGATTCTTGCTCGTTTTTAACGATTGAAAAGCCTAATCTGAGCGGATTTTTGTCCTCTATCCATATATGTAATCAATTTGAGTCGATTCCAAGGTACGCTCTCTAAAACTTGATTTTTCAGACTCGGTTCTAAAGTTTAAAGGTTCGATTTTGGCCTCTGATTCTCAATTCCGTGATGATATAGCACTGATTTAGGTTGTTTGATAGTGGAATGAAGGTGCCTAAGTAGTTTTCACGTTCGATTTTACAAGTTTTTTAAAATTTGAGTTTTGTGATAGAACTTGTAATCTTGTGCAAAATTGACAGAAAAAAAATGTGAATAGGCTGCTTATACTGCTCCGTTTGATGCTGGTTCTGATGCTGATTATGCTGTTGTTGAGGATTTGATGAGTTTGCTTTTGATTCCTGACTAATTTCAGTTTTTCTGATTTTTGCTTACAGATGCCTCCTCGTAAGCGCAACAGAGGTAATGCAGCTGCTGCAGATGATTCTCCTCCTCCTGAAGAGTGGTTTACGCGAGCCTCACCACCACCTAATTGTGAACAAATTGAACCTGCACTTAAGGCTAGTTTATTCTGTTAGGAATTGCAAAGAAATTTGGATTTCTGTGGTTTAGACTTAGAGAATTCTCGGAACGAAAATTGGTTAATTCTATATCTGTGTTTGAGTTCTAGAACCGTGCTTAATTTGATCCTGACTGATAATTAATCTGCTTGTCTTGATTTCCTAAGAACTCCCTGAACTTAGTGCTTTTAGTATATTGATAAAACAAACCGATTTGCTTGCTGATTTAATTTCTGATTTTTAGTTTATTATTTCTGATTTGCATCGCCTAGCTTAACTTGAAGTTCTATAATCTATCGTAATATTTATTGAGTCTATGTGGTTCGACCTCTAGATACTACATTTACCTGTGCACTTGCAGTTGAACTTAGAGAATTAAACTCTGAGCATATCAAGTTTTGGCGCCGTTGCCGGGGATTCTTTTGAGTCTTCGATAGATTTGAATCTAGAGTTTAGACTAGGTTTTTTTTTTTTGTTTTTGGTTACTAATTTTTCTGTTTTTCTTTCTGTCTTTGCGTGTCTCAGGTTTGACGCATTGCATCTATCGACACATCCTTTGAATCGATCGACACAAAGCGATCCCGAACTGAATCGATCGATGTGGACCTGTGCATCGATCGATGTGGACCTGTGCATCGATCGACGCTTGATGATTACCGACGATTTATGCATAATCGCGCGACCAGAATTAATCCAGAACAATAAACTTGTGAATCTCAGACTTGAAGAACTTGCAAGGTTGGAAAGAACGAATAGGAAAGCTCAGAGACTGCTAAGATGGCTAACAAGAATGCTGCGCCTCTGATTTTGATTCAAGATGCTGAAGGTGTTCTGAGGGATTTGCAGAACAATCCCTATAATGCTCAGGGACAGAGGATTGATGCTGAAGAAAATGTGATTGAACATCAAATTGTTCAACCTGAGCAAGAAGCTCCGGGTGGAGGAGATGATGGACAAGGAAATTCACAACAAGAAGCGCCATCTAGAGCACCAGAGCCTCTTGTTAGGAGGACACTAGGGGATTACAATAGACCCGATGAGTTTTACGCCAATAGGTCTGTGATTGTTCCTCCTGCATTTCCGCGGAATGATTTCGAGCTGAAGACTTCGTATTACACGCTTGTGGGACAGCATCTCTCTCATTGTCTCCCACATGAGCAGCCTATGGATCACATAGAGGACTTTAAGTCTCTAGTCACTAGGATGAAGCACAATGGAGTGAGCTATGACTACTTACACTGCAAGCTTTTTCCTCACTCTCTTGGAGGAGAAGCTGATAATTGGCTGAAGCAGATTCCACCTGGGACTCTGACTACTTGGGATGCAGTGAAGAAGAAGTTTCTGCTACATTTCCATGATGATGCTAGATCCGATCAGCTTAGACATGATCTCTTGACTTTCAAGCATGGATCTACAGAGCCTTTGAAGGCAGCTTGGGTGAGATTTAGGATGTACCAGAGAGATTGCCCTCATCATGGTTTCTCTGAGGTTCATCTGCTGGGCATTTTCTTCAGAGGAGTTGATTTGTGGTATCAGATGGCTCTAGATGCTGCAAGTAATAGGAACTTCAACACTAAGTCTCCAGAAGAAGCAAATGAGCTAATTGAGAACTTGGTCACTAGTAATAGTGTCAAGAATGCTGATATGGAGAGGAAAAAGTCTTGTAGAAAAGCTGATAGCTCACTGATAGCTGAAATGAAGAACAAGATTGACTATGTTCATAGTCTTCTGACTGGGGAGGTACTTCTCTGTCCCATTCCATTGTAGCCACCTCTGCCTTGCTGAATTCCAAATATGTTCCCCTGAAAACCAGTCCCACCAACATAGTTTACATCCTCTTCTTCGCAGCCTTCATCAGCCTCAAACTCTTCAACATCCTGAGCAAAGTGAACACTCTTCTTCCCAGTTAGAAGATTATGAACAGAGTCAATCTTGTTCTTCATTTCAGCTATCAGTGAGCTATCAGCTTTTCCACCAGACTTCTTCCTCTCCATATCAGCATTCTTGACACTATTACTAGTGACCAAGTTCTCAATTAGCGCCATTGCTTCTTCTGGAGACTTAGTGTTGAAGTTCCCATTACTTCCAGCATCTAGAGCTATCTGATACCACAAATCAACTCCTCTGAAAAAAATGCCTAGGCAGCTGAACCTCAGAGAAACCATGATGAGGGTAATCTCTCTGGTACATCCTAAATCTCACCCAAGCTGCCTTCAAAGGCTCTCTAGATCCATGCTTGAAAGTCAAGAGATCTTGTCTAAGCTGATCGGATCTAGCATCATCATAGAAATGTCGCAGAAACTTCTTCTTCACTGCATCCCAAGTAATCAGAGTCCCAGCTGGAATCTGCTTCAGCCAATTAGCAGCATCTCCTCCAAGAGAGTGAGGAAAAAGCTTGCAGTGTAAGTAGTCATAGCTCACTCCATTGGGCTTCATCCCAGTGACTAGAGACTTAAAGTCCTCTATGTGATCCATAGGCTGCTCATGTGGGAGACCATGAGAGAGATGCTGTCCCACAAGCGTGTAATACGAAGTCTTCAGCTCGAAATCATTCCGCGGAAACGCAGGATGAACAATCACAGACCTATTGGCGTAAAACTCATCGGGTCTATTGTAATCCCCTAGTGTCCTCCTAACAAGAGGCTCTGGTTCTCTAGGTGGCGCTTCTTGTTGTGGATTTCCTTGTCCATCATCTCCTCCACCCGGAGCTTCTTGCTCAGGTTGAACAATCTGCTGTTCAATCACATTTCCTTCAGCATCAATCCTCTGTCCCTGAGCATTATAGAGATTGTTCTGCAAATCACTCAAAACACCTTCAGCATCTTGAATCAAAATCAGAGGCGCAGCATTCACGTTAGCCATCTTAGCTGGTCTCTGAGCTTTCATGTTCATTCTTTCCAACCTTGCAAGTTCCTCAAGTCTGAGATTCACAAGTTTCTTGTCCGGATTAATTCTGGTCGCGCGATTATGCATAAACCGTCGATAATCGTCAAGCGTCGATCGATGCACATGTCCGCATTGATCGATTCAGTTCGGGATCGCTTTGTGTCGATCGATTCAAAGGATGCGTCGATAGATGCAATGCGTCAAACCTGAGACACGCAAAGACAGAAAGAAAAACGGGAAAAATTAGTAACCAAAAACAAAAACGATAAACCTAGTCTAAACTCTAGATTCAAATCTATCGAAGACTCAAAAGAGTCCCCGGCAACGGCGCCAAAAACTTGATATGCTCAGAGTTTAATTCTCTAAGTTCAACTGAAAGTGCACAGGAAAATGTAGTATCTAGAGATCGAACCACAGAGACTCAATAAATCTTACGATAGATTATATAACTTCAAGTTAAGCTAGGCAATGCAAATCAGAAATAATAAACTACAAATCAGAAACTAAATCAGAAACTAAATCAGCAAGCAAATCGGTTTGTTTTATCAATATTCTAAAAGCGCTAAGTCCAGGGAGTTCTCAGGAAATCAAGACAAGTAGATCAATTATCAGTCATGATCAAATTAATCACGGTTCTAGAACTCAAACACATATATAGAATTAACCAACTTTCGTTGCGAGAATTCTCTAATTCTAAACCACAGAAATCCAAATTCCTTTGCAATTCCTAACTGAATAAACTAGCCTTAAGTGCAGGTTCGATTTGTTTACAATTAAATTAAACCAAATTTCTTTGCAGATAATTAAATTGCTCAACCTAAATAGTTCAGATTCTAAATCACACTTTTGTGTCAATTTATAATCCTAAGTTTAGGTTCCAAGTGATCAGATTAGAAACTAGTATTAAACACAATTCAGGTTGAAGAACTAATCAAGTTATGAATCCTTAACTGATAAATTAATCTAGCAAGTCATGAAATCCCTAATGAGAATCCCTAAACTTAACTATGAATCTACTCAGACATGATTAATGAAACACAAATCAATGAATAAATAGATTGAATATATAAAAGAGTAGAGAAAGAAAAGGGCTTCAAAATCTTCTCCAAAAGCAAAAGCAGTAAAAGGTAAGATCAGCCCCAAAGCTCTCAACTCTCTCTAGCTAAAAGTATGAATGTGTGTCTCAAAACAAAACACCAAAACCTAATTATAAAGTTCTAATCACGGCTTGGATCTCTTTTGTAAATACTAGAATTTCTGGGGCAAAAGTGCAATTTTCCAAAATCTTCATTAATTCGTTGGCACGAGGTTGCATCGATCGACGCCAATGGAGCATCAATTGACACAACGGTCACTCCGAGTTAGTAAAATCAGCTCCTTACGGTTTTAGCTCCAAAACTTGCCCAATAAACTCCAATATCTCTCAAAATCCTCCAAACGTGCATGTACCTAATAAACACCTGAAAGAGACTCGAAAGACACTAGAAAAGACTCTAAAATATACTTATATCATGGCTAAAAACAGGTAAAAACCATGATATATCAGGGACGCGAATTCGCGATGAAAAACGGATGTCGGACCAGAGGGAAGCAACGACGGCGGCGTCCTCGGGGACCGTGCCAAAGAGCGCAAGACCTAGGGCAAACTTTGACCAGTTTTTATTTTTATTTCATTTTTCTCTTGGGGTGAAAAATTTTATATACCAGAGCAACGGTGGAGCCGCAAATTCATTTGATGAGGGTCAACATTAATATAAATCAATAATAAACATTAAATATTTTATTAAAAATAAAATTTTATCAATTGAATTCGATCAATAAGTTATTTGGACAAAAGCATGATATTGCATACAAAAGAATTGTCGTAGCACAAATTATAGCATTATGTGATTCCCATTTGAAGATAAGAATCTTGTCGACCAGTTTTTTTCATTTTGTCTAATTCTATATATAATCGATGTTAAGATATTTTTCTTGCATCTTCTAAAGTATTCAAGCAAATCCAAATAATTTCATATTCTCCTCCTGATTTATTCGTAGAATCCTTTTTGCCTTTAATTTATTTGTACCCGTCGTTTTGGAGGCAAACGTGATTGAGGATTTTATGAAATTTATCACTTGTCATGAGCCTAATTCATACGCCGTTATGATACATATTAGATGATTTCAGCTTTTTCGTCTAAATGACAGAAAACATTGTGTCATTTACAAATAAGAGATGGCTTACACAAGGACAATTTCTAGCAACTTTTATTCCTGGAAGATCTATGTTCTCATGCGCTTTCCTACATAAATCAAATAAGACCTTTGTACACAATATAAATAAGTAAGGAGATAATGGATCTCCATATCTAAATCCACGGGAAGGTAATATTTTACCATGGGGAGTCTCATTAATTAAGAAAGAGTGAGATAGCATTGTAACACACTCCACTATCTATTTAATCTATATCTTATAGAAACAAAGCCTTTCAAGAACTACCTTGAGAAAATCTTATTCAATTCGATCATAGGCCTTCATCATGTATGTTTTGATAGTCATTACTCCTCAGAACAATCGCTTTAAATCGTCTAAGTAGTGGAGAACTTCACGTGTTATCAGAACATTATATGTAATAGCTCTTCCTTACACGAATTCAGATTGATTCTCCGAAATAAGAGAAGGCAATACAGATTGCATTCACTTTGTTAAGATTTTAGCAATGATCTTGTAGAAGACTCCACATAGAGTTTTCGACATGTACTTTGTTACTCTCTTTGCAGTGGACGTTTTAGATACCATATGTACATTTGTTTCGTTCAAAGTTTCCAAAAAGGTGTAGGAGGTGAAGAATGAATTCACGGAAGAGACAATGCATGTTTTAATAATTGGCTGGTATGACTGAGAGAAACCCAAGAGAATCCATCAGGTCCAAGAGCCCTTCTTGCATGGATATCAAATACTGCCTTTCGAACTTCATATTTTGTTGGTAGTTTAATAAGCATATCATTCCACTATCTCAAAACTAAAGGAGACAAAACGTCTTATACTATTAAGTACTCACTATTACCATTTATCGAAAATAAATTTTTGTAATAATTTGTGATTAATCCCTTAATCTCGCATTATTTATAGACCGCAGTACCATTCCTATCCTCTATCACGGTCAGCCTATTAATCAATCGCATGTTCCTTGTTGTGGTTTAAAGAACGTTTTGTTCTTATCTCCAAAGATAAGCCAAAGTACTATGCTGCGTCGCTTTCAGTACATTTCTTCCTCATAATAAGATCTATCTAAAGTTTCATTCAAATCATCTATAAGGGACGGATTATTTGTTGTTGCCGACATGGCATCATCAAGTGCCGCTTAAGTGTCTCAGATTTGAGTCGCACTATTTAGGTTTGTTGCTTTTTCCCAATTGATAATCACTTTTCTGCAAGCACTGATTTTATCCTCCACAGAAGCTAAATCTCCCGAGTTCCAACATTCTTTAACCAGGTCGTAGATTTCTTATTCACTTAAGTGATTGTCAAATCTAAACATCCCTCTTCTTTTAACTGGAGCGATGTCCAAATAGGTAATAACCGTTCTATGTTTAGAGCCTTCAAATTTCAGATATTCAATGAAGCTTGATGGGAAGAAATCCATCCATAAGTTGTTAACCATAGCTTTATCCAGCCGTACATGAAAAGATGATTGTGTCTCATTCCGAGCCAAGAGAAGGAGTTTCATGTGTATTGTAAATGCCACCAGAATTTTGTGGTATAAAGCTTCTAAACTAGCATTGAAATCTCCAATTGCTAGCCATGTGTCCTCTCTAGATCCCCAAATTCAGCAATTTCTTTCAAAATTGCTACTATGTTTTGGATTGTTGGTGCCCTATATAAACATGTGAGATAGAAGTATTGTCCTTGAAGTCTGATCCTCGTATCAATGAAGTTATTAGAGGTAGAAGAGAATATTTCAAGTTCCACATTCTTCATCAAGTACAAGCCTAAACCTCCACTAAGACCCAAATGTTGCATTGCAGATTATCATACCCAACAAGCTTTTAATCTGGCCCACATAAACATCTTGATTTTTAGTCTCCATAGGAAACATAATTTTTGGGAAGAGTTTCAATCTCAATTCCCTTAAGCGCCGAACTGTCTGGGTGTTTCTCAGGCCCATGACAGTTTACACTAGTTGTGATCATTGAGACTTGGATGGTTTTCGAGGGTCCATCAAACCCTTAGACAAAGAAGTACCACTACATTTACCATTGTTGATATTGGACGGTTAGTTTGGACCTCATACGGAGGTAAAATCCTTAAAAAAAGAGGAACAATCACTACAAGAAAACATGTCACTTACAACGGATTTTTTTACGGTAAATATCCGTTTGAAATTACTGAAAAATATTATGACGGATACCAGAGGATTTGAATCGGTAGGGTGCCATTAGTTATCCAATGGAACTTTCCAACCGAATGCGTTCCCGTCGGAAATTACCGATGAAATAACAGACGGAACCCGATCATTTTTCATTTACGTCGGTAATATGTCGGGAAGTGGTTGGTTCGTATAGCCGTTAATAAATACATTATATAGCTGTTACCATAGTCGTTAATAGATACATTAATATATTTGTAGACCGATAGAGAAGGATAACCCCGACGTTCATTGAGCTGATAGAGGACGGCCACACCAATAAGGCGGGCAAGGAGAGAGAATTGGACATGCTCTTATCCCAGCAGTCCGAAGAAGGGTCAACTTCCATATCTTCCTTACCATCTGAAAAGATAACAAAATTGTTCTCGAGGTAACATTTTCTTATAAAGTTTTGCTATTTATAATTAATTTTGAATATTTAGAACTCTAACTTCTTATTTTATTTTTATTTTCTAATAAACACCGAAGAGTAGGGGTCATTTCTTCGGTTTAAGAAACATGGCCCAGAAGCTGAAGTCCTCGACACTGCTTTCTCGCTTCACTCCCGATAGAGACTCTTTTACCGGACCATTTGAGGAGAAAGACACAGAAAGTTCCAGTTTAAAGGCCACCCATGAGGCCCTCCTCACAAAAGCCGCCCGGACCAACGATGTATTGGCAGCTATGGAATCTCGGCTAAAGAACCTCCTGACTCGGGGTTCGGGATCGGGATCCAAGTAGTTTGTAGTAAGAAAAAACTTTTTTATTTTATGTTTTATGAATATTTTGAATACTTTTATTTTTATATTTTATATTTCATTAATTTTAAATTATTCTAATATTAATAATAATTTTTTAATTTAAAAAAGTATAAGTTTTTTTATAAAAATATATATTCATTATTCGTCAGTTATCTTTCGGTTTAGAGCCATCGGTTATCCGTCGGTTTAGAGCCAGTGGTAAACCATCGGTATAATATCCTTATGTTATCTGTCAGTTTATCTTCCGTCGGTACTGCCTTGACAATTCATCAGTTATATTTGTTGGTAATTTGTCGGTTTTTCCGTTGGTAACTTACCGATGAATTATCGACGGTATATAACCAACAGGTTACCAACGGATAACCGACTAATTTTCCGTCGATATGAACCGTCGATTTATTTGGGTCGATAATCTATTGATAATTATTGATGAACAATTGACGGATTATTTTTTCCCATGACATAGAACCTGCGGATTCATTATATTGGAAATCTGTTGGTTTTGGCCATTACCGGTAAGAGCGTGTTTTATTCTGTTATTATGTCCAAATAAGAGCTCTCTTATTCTGTTAAGAGGTTTTTTGTTTGCTCCAACTGATTTTACGGTCTGTTATGCCCTTTTCGGAGGAAGCTTGCAAGTGATAAGATCGAGTTTTAATCCCTAGAGCTACAACGCAATTGCATATACATGCAATTGTGGTATATAGGGATCAAATCCAAAGAGACTCAAAAATCTTAGGATAGACTATAAAGCGCTAAATTAAGCTAAGCAGAACAGTCAATAAGCAAATAAACAAGCAAGAAATATAAATAGAACAATTGTAAGCAAGCATGAAAAGCGTCAGGTCAAGGGAGTTCTCAGGAAATCTTGAATATAAGCTAATTAATCGATTGAGATCAAATTGAGATCAAAATAAGATCGGTTATAAAACTATAATCACAGAAGTATAACGGACCAACTTTCGTTGCGAAAGTTAACTGTGTCTAACAACCTAGCAAACCAACTTTCATTGCGAACTCTAAACTTCTAAACATGCTTTAATATTAGGTTCCTTCGTTCACAATTTTCCTAACCTAAATTTCTTTGTGAATAGACAAATTGCTCATATTGTTTATTTTTAGATAATTAACCAATTTTTGTTGCGAGAATCAATCTAATATCAATAATCTAAGTAGCTAATTTAGATTAAGCATTAAGATCAACCTAGATGAAGAAATAAAAATTATGAATCCCAGTTTATTGATTAAACTAATTTTCCATGAAATCCCTAATGAGAACCATAAAACCATCTGGTAAACTACTCAGACATGATCAATCAAACAAAAATCACATTTGAAATAGAAAGCATAAAGAGATCAATATGATAAATAAAGGGGTTTGAAATCTTCTCTCTCTGAAGTATCAGATCAGCCCCAAAAAGCTCATAATCTCTCTGAATGTAAGTAAAATATCGCCTAAATAATGGCTTAAAAACCCTAATATAAAGTTTAAAACAAGTTTAGGGGCTTCATTGTAATTATGAGAAACTTCTAGGATAAACTGTAATTCTCCAAAATCTTCACTAAATGGCGAAAATCCTCCTGATTCGGGTCTGTGTCGATCGACACCAAGGCAGTGTCGTCGCACTCGCTCATGATGTGAATATTGGACTCCTTAGGACGATATCTGAGACCGGTGAAGTTACGGTAAAATCAGCTCCTTCTGCATCGACTGATACCAAAGGTGTGTTGATCGACACAAGTCCTCAATCATCGTACAAACTTCTCTTCTTTAGCGTGACTTCTCCATATAGCTCTAGAATGCGCCATAATATCCAAATATGCTCCGAACGTACTTAAACCTGTAAAACACCTGAAAAGACTCGAGTATATAAATATATCATGGCTTAAACCCCATAAAAGACATGATATATCAACTCCCCACACTTATATTTTGCTTTCCCTCAAGCAAACAGAAAACCAAGATCAGGAGAAGATGTTTAAAAACTTCAGAAACTCATTTCATCGTCGGAGCACCACACTCACATTCCCCTTAGTAATCCACTTGAAAACAGGCATGAAGAAATAAAGACCACAATGTACTTACCCTACACTTAGAAACTGTCTCAAGTAAACTCCACAATCAAATCAGAGCATTCAAACTCACCATACTAACCTCTATAATCAATTAAGTGAGATCTTTCCAAGGGAGTATCGACCAGAGGACACATGGACTCTTACCCAGTCAGTACCTGATAACAATGCTGTCAACTTATGGTTCCTTTCTTCTCCCTTTTCTCACTTCAGCAGCTGATTTTTCCTCTTTGGGTATCATTTTATTTTATGAGTTTCTCTTCCGTTTTATTGCGGTATTACTTTGGACACATTCCATGAAGTACATGAGGTGTTAAGGATCTCTACCATTCATGTGATCACTTTGAAGCTACTAGCTTATCCGCAGTTTATTACTTTTCCTTACTTGAAGGGAAGGGAGAAGGGAACCATACTCAGACACATTTACAAGACTTTCAGGACTGCCAGAGGAATCCGATCAAAACTATAGCAAACCCCTGTGTGAGAAAAATCAAGTTAAGTTTGGGGTGAAGTTAGTAATGGATCCTCTGACTACCTGAAGTGATATGGTTTCCTTGGTAGGTTGATCAGTGTGTGTTTTTCTAATAGTTAAAGATCTGATGCAAGTATGTCCAATGGTCACTTAAGTTTGTGCAAATGTGGTGATTTCCTCAAAAATTCCTAGTTTCCTACTCAAGGTTTGACTCAATAAAACGACTTAATTGACTATAAGAAAACAGAAAACGATGTGTCAGTAACTACCTATTCCACATTTAATCAACAATGTCCCCAGCGTTATAGAAGCTTGGGCTCGGGAGAAAAAAAATCAGAGTGAACAGAGTCTAAAAATTCAGAACACTTACCTGTCGCGTGATGTGGGTCGACCGACACAAGTTGATTTTCTTTGGTTCATGTGTTTGAGTAGTGTGTCGATCGGCGCAAAAGGTGTATCGAGCGATGTTGCTTATATGGGACCTGTTCACACGCCTTGAACACACCAAAACAAGAAAAATGAAAGCAAACAAAACCAATATGAAAAATAAAGTAAAGCCAGACTCACCAGTTGGTTGCCTCCCACTCAGCACTTGTTTTTAGTCATTGGCTTAACTATGGGTAGGGGATCAGGCTCTTAGGGGTTTCAGCAGAAGCAATGAGTGCCTCTGTGAAATTCTCCTCATCCAATGTGGTGTATAAGCATCGTGAACATGAGCTCTACCAAGGAAGGATAAAATAGAACCATGGCGGGAGCGAAGCGTGAGTGGGATATTGTGTTTCCCTGCATTCACATCAATGTTGTTAGGAGGTTTAATTCGAGAGGATTCATACATTTGCTTTGGTGGAAGTGAGATGTTTGGAGCTTTCTACTTATGAGCAGTTGCAGCCTCTGAATATGATAGAGTAGGCTCAGGATGAACCACCATCTTGTTCTCTCCATTATCTGACATTTTAGCCTCACCAATCTGAATCTTTGTCTCCACCTCAACACTGAAGCTATGTCAATGAATGGTGGATTTCTGCAGCTTATCCATCTTGAACTGCAAAAGCTTATCTCCCAGATGGAGATCAATCAGATTGCGCCTCACATCAATCACTCTTCTACATGTAGCCAAGAATGATCTACCAAGCAGAAGAGGATCATCCGGTTCAACCTCGTATTTCAGCACCACAAAGTTTGTTGGAATCATATACTTTCCAACTCTGATAGGAATGTCCTCTAAGACTCCTTTTAGAACCCTCATGAGTTGATTAGGTAGGATAAGAAAGATCCTAGTAGGTTAAAAATACATTAATCCCAATCTCACAGCCAAAAAGTATGACATGAGATTCACATCAGATCCTAAGTCACACAGAGAACGCTTCAAGCTGTCCTTGAAGATAGAACAGTCTAACACAAAGACTCATGGGTCTGGACGCTTCTCTTGAATCTGATACTGTAACATTGCAGTGATCTGCTTAAAAACCATCAACACCTCTTCTTTCAAATCTCCATCTGAAGAGATCATTCCTTTCGCATATCTCTGCAGAGAAGGGTGTTTCTTCTGGGCATCAACTAGTGGTAATATGTTTCTTATCCACCACTGCAATGCATTTAGCTTCATCAAACTTTTGTTTGGACTTCTTATAAGCTCTAGGAGAAGGTAATGGAGGCCTATAGACTCGGTATGGCACTTTTTCAGGTTGCTGGACTCGTCTAGAATGAGTGTCGACCGATGTTAATGGTGTGTTGGTTGATTCTAGCGTGACTCTAGCGACTTGATTCTAGTCAAAACTCGAAATATCGAATTTCTCCACTTGTGTCGACCAACGATTTGATGTGTGTCGATCGACACAGAGTCTGCAGCGTTGGAGTTCCCTGTAACTTTGAGATCAGACACTATGATGTCTCCTTGCTTCTGTACAATGACAACATTGATGAATTGCTTCTCAAATTGGGTCATTTTCCCCTTGATGATTGCCTCAGCTTGCGTCATTCGAATTTCCAAATTTTCAACTCTGCTTGTCAGAGTCTCCAACTTCCTACTGAGATCTTGATACATGGAGTCCATTTTCCCATTCAGATCCACTATCATCTTCTTCTAACCAAGAAGCACCTGCTCAAGCATGGATTTAATCTCAGATTGCTCATTAGGCCGAGGAGTCTGGTATGATGAAGAATCATAATTTCTGGAGAATGAGTTGTTCTGCTGGAATGGTCTATGAAATGCAGGATTTGGAGTGTAACCAGAAGCGTTCCTCTTCTGATTTCCATATCTCTGACTTTGATAACCAGTTCCAGCTATGTAATTGACACTCTCGGACTCATCAACTTGTCCGCAAGTCTCTGCCTTTACAGAAAAATAGACATGCTTCTTCCCAACTAGAATGTTGTGAACTAAATCAATCTTGTTCTTCATCTCTTTAATTTGAGTTCCATCCACTTTTACACCTGATCGCTTCCTCTCTAGATCAGCATTTTTGGTGCTATTGCTAGTCACCAAGTTCTCAATCAGCTCCTTAGCTTGCTTTGGAGACTGTGTTGAAATTTCCATTGTTGGACGCATCCAACGCCATCTAATAACCAATCCACACCTCTAAAGAAAATGCCCAGCAGCTGAACCTTACAGAAACCATGATGAGAGAAATCATGTTGATACATCTTGAAACGTATCCAAGCAGCCTTTAGAGCTTATGTAGGACCATGTTTGAACTGTAGGATCTCTTCCCTCAGTAGCATCCCAAGTAGTAAGAGTACCTGGTGGAATATGCTTCAGCCAGTTTGCAGCTTTCCCACCAAGAGAGTGTGGAAAAATATTGCAGTGCATGAAGTCATAACTCACTCCATTGTGCTTCATTCCTGTAACTAGATCCTAAAATCTTTTGATATGATCCATAGGATGCTCATGTGGAAGACTATGGACCATATGATGTCATACAAGAGTGTAGTAGGAAGTCATCAGTTCGAAGTCATTCCTCTGAATGGGAGGAGGTCCGATCGCAGACCTGTTAGCATGGAACTCGCCAGGTCTGTTGTAATCATCTAGAGTCCTCCCATCTTGTCCATTCCCTTGCGCATGTGCAACAACTGCGCCATCAGCTTGTTCAACACCTCCAGCTTGGTATGTGCCCGTATCAACAACTTGTACTACAATGGGATTTCCTTCCCCATCAAGTTTTTGACTCTGACTTTTGTAGGCATTTCCATCAAGGTCTCTCAGAACACCAGCTTCATCTCGTTCAAGCACCACGCCATTAGGATTCAACATCCTCACTGGTTTCTGTGCTTTCGTATTTGTTTGCTCTACTCTTGCAAGCTCCTCGTTTTGAAGAAACACAAGCTTTTTGTCTGGATCATTCCATAGTGCACGATTTGGCATGCACTGTCTAATTCACGACCTTTGTGTCGACCGATGTTGGTTAAGCATCAATCGAGGCTGAGTCGCGAGATGTGTCGACCAATGCTAGAAAAGTATCGATCGACACAAATGTTCTTCATCGAACCTGAAACACATGAACGAGACAAAACAAGAAAGTAGTTAGTAAAATGAAAAACGAAAAGTCTAGTCTAAACTCTAAACTTAAATCTATCGTAGGAGAGTCCCGGCAACGGCGCCAAAAACTTGATATGCTCCAGTTTTAATCCGTAGAGCTACATCGCAAGTGCACATATTTGAAATTGTAGTATATAGGGGTCGAATCCACATAAACTCAAGATTCTTACGATAAACTATAAAGCGTCGAATTAAGCTAAGGAGAACATTGAATAAGAAATTAAACAAGGAAGAAAAAATATAAATAGAACGGTTGTTAGCAGGTATGGAAAGCGTCATGTCAAGGGAGTTCTCACGAAATCATGAATTTAAGCTAACTAATCAATCGAGATCAAATTAAGATCGGTTTTAGAACTAGAATCACAGAAGTATAACAGACCAACTTTCGTTGCGAAAGTTAAATATGTCTAAAAACCTAGCAAACCAATTTTCGTTGCGAATTCTAGACTTCTAAACATGCATTAATCTTAAGTTCCTTCGTTCACAATTTCCCTAAGCCAAATTTCTTTGCGAATAGACAAATTGCTCATATGGTTTCTTTCTAGATATTTTACCAACTTTCGTTGCGAGAATCAGTCTAATATCAATAATCTAAGTAGCTAATTCATATTAAGCATTAAAATCAACCTAGATGAAGAACTAGAAATTATGAATCCCAATTTATTGATTAACTAATATTCCATGAAATCCCTAATGAGAATTCATAAACTCAACTAGTAAACTACTCAGACATGAACAATCAAACAAAAATCATATTTGAAATAGAAAGCATAAAGAGAACAATATGATAAATAAATGGGTTTGAAATCTTCTCTCTGTCGAGTATCAGATCAGCACCATAAAGCTCATAATCTCTTTGAATGTAAAATAAAACGTCGCCTAAATAATGGCTTAAAAACCCTAATATAAAGTATAAAACACATTTTAGGGCTTCATTGTAATTATGAGAAACTGCTGGGCCAAACTGTAATTCTCCAAAGTCTTCATTAAACGCAAAAATCTTCATGATCCGGTTCTGTGTCGATCGACACCAAGGGAGTGTCGTCAACACTCGCTCATGATGTGAATATTGGACTCCTTAGGATGATATCTGAGACTGATGAAGTTACATTAAAATCAATTCCTTTTGCATCGACCGACACAAAAGGTTTGTCGATCGACACAAGTCCTCAATCATCGTACCAACTTCTCTTCTTCAGCGTGACTTCTCCAAATAGCTCAAAAATGTGTCATAATATCCAAATATGCTCCAAATATACCTAAACCTATAAAAGACCTGAAAAGACTCGGTAGAGACTATAAAAGACTCGATTATGTACATATATCATGGCTTAAAATCCATAAAACATTATATATCATCAAGTTACTCTCCTGACTAGTTCTCTCTTATCAATTATGAATTTGGCAGATATTGGATGCTCGGACACCTCATTTTGAATGCTTAACTCAGATGATACTCCGATCTGATTTTTCTGTCTCGTTTTCTACTCAATAGAAATGCTCTTGAGGGTCTGCTTTTGAGAGAAAAAGGCATCTTCATAGCCTCATTATCATATATAGCCTCCACATTTTGAAACTTTTCCCACTATTTTCCACATCTGACTGTACTTTCTTCCCCGAGCTCAGAACCATTAGAATATAAAAGATGTGGGGAGATTATTTCTAGTGTTGATATCCAAGGTAGTAGTTTTGGTGATGTTTGTTGATTTGAATGTTGAATTTGAACAGAGGATGAGCCTTATATACCTTATCATTGGTCCATGTCATGATTTACACCAGATTGCATTACCTTCTTTTATTTATACATCATATTACATTACCTTCGAGTCGGTGAAACTGATTTTGATGTTGATAACCGCCAGTCCTCATTCGTACCCTCCCTTCACTTTCCTTATCCGGTGGCATGTTCCTATAGAATCTCTCCTTTTGGTGGACATCTGAAGTATGCCTAAAATAATATCGCTTCTCAGGAACATGCAATGGTGAACGTCGTCTCTATCTCAAAAACTTATCAAGTGTGATACTTATTTTTCTTTTCGAAAAGCCAAATTCATAACCCACTTATCTACATTTGTTCTCGTGTCGTCTTAGATTATGTATGTATTTGTCTTTCTCAATTATATGGAGAGTGTTTTGTTGAGATATTCCCATATCTCTTGATTCAGGTTGCAAACAAGATATTTCATTAGGGCAGTCCTTATCATCATGACTAAGGATTAGAAATCGGAAACAAATTTTTTCAAGTTTTTTGTACTCGAATTCCAGAGATGCTTCTTCACTTGTTGGGAAACTAAATGACTTCCTTGTTAAAAGTGGCTGCAAGGTTTAAAGATCCACTATAACCATGCCCTCTCTTGAGTTATGATCAACGAAACTCCTCAGTTCCTGACTAATGGCACATGGAGTGTTCTCTTTCCAATAATGTAAAGGCATATCATAAATCCTAATCCAAAAGGGAATGAAGCATGGAAATGAATCCGAAAAAGCTGGTTGCCACCTTTGAATCACTAAAATTCACCGTTTATAGTGAAACAAAGCCTTTGCTAATACCCTTTCCAAATCGTACTCTGACTCTAATTTGAACGTAAATCTCTCACGGCTCATTTCCCTTCCATCAACTCTTCAGCCCCCACATTGATGGCATGAAGTTGATAACAACCTTTGGACGTTGGATCTTTGGATTCATAACCCTACCAATCAAAGTTAGCTTAGATCCAAAGATCAAATGAATAACCGATTTGGAAATCAAATGAATAACCAATATGTGAGGGCATGAATGGTTTTGGACAAAACCTTTTCCTTTGTTATGCTGATTTGGGGAATATATGTTATTTTAGATCAAATGAATAACAGAACCTGAAAACAAAATTATTCTAAAATCATTTACAACCATATTCAATTTCTTACTTCAAATTGCACTTTTCACTAAAATTTGTTTTAATTATATTTTATTTTCAACTGAAAAATGAATTAAAAATGAATTACTTCATATTTGAAATAAAATATGGGATTACTCCACTTTTTGTTCATTACTCTATTTGTTGCTTCAAATGGAATACTGTTGTAACTGCACTTTTAGAGTAACTCTGGGGTTGATTGGAAGAGTTGTGGCTTTTATTTTTTGCTATATAAATTATGCTGTAGATTTTTTTGCTGGCGTTAAATTTAATTGATGTAGGTTTTTGGCTGTGAAAATATTTTTTTATTTTTCACAACTCAATTTTTTTGCTATGCATATTTAGCTTTGTACAGCCAAAACAAAAAAAAAATAAAAAAAATAAAAAGCTTTGGACAGAAAAATATTTATAAAGCATGATTGGATTAGATTGTGTGCTTTGGAGAGAAATTAGGCTTTAGAAAGATTTTAAATCCATTACCAATCACCCCCTCTATTTTAGATTAAATAATTCAATTTTAGGTTGGATATGTTCTAAGAGATCAAAATTTAAAAGTCAGATTAGAGTTTAAGGTAAAAAACTAAAATACATTTTAAATTTGAAACGAAGTAGCAAAAAAAAATTAAATGAAAAAAGAACATCGTTTAGTTAAATTGATCGGAGATAAAAATGTAAATTCTGTGATGAATAAGATTAATTTTGAAAAGGTTCTACTTATGTATAGATATTCTAAGTGTTGTAAATCTATTCAAATTTCAGTCTGGAAAGATGCAAGGACTAATATATGTATATAATCCTCTTATAAAAATATGTTTGGTCCAAAATCATAGACAAGTGAGAGTTAATAAATCAAAATAATTAAATTACAACCCATGAAGTAGATGAGTCTTATAAAGGCAGCTCCTAATTCAATCACCATTCATTCTCTCTCTCTCTCTCTCTCTCTCTCTCTCTCTCTCTCTCTCTCTCTCTCTCTCTCTCTCTCTCTCTCTCTCTCTCTAAAGTCAAGTTTTTCGTCTGAAAGGGAACACTTTCCAAGAACCAGAAAGGCGAAAGAAGAAGAAAACTCCATTAATGGAGACAGAGGCAGCAGTAGCAGAAACATCAACAGAACTGAATTTCGACAGCACAACTTCATCTCCGTACATAACAGCTCCTTCAAGCCCAACTCGTTTTGGCAACAACAATCCTTTCTTCTTCAGTGCACCGACAAGCCCTTCACCTTCAAGTTCCTCCAACATACCCTTTGACTGGGTTGACCAACCAAGAACTCCCAAGAAGAGATCAGCCAGCGATATTGATGAGGACTTCGAGTTCAATTTTAGTGGTCAATTGGATAAGTCTTCTTTCTCTGCCGCCGATGAGCTCTTTGATGGAGGAAAGATTCGACCTTTAGGGCCCTCACTCCCTCCTACTGTTTCTTCTCCCAGATCTAGTGTTCTTGACAGAGAAGATTATGATAGAGGAAGAGACCAGTCTCCCGGATCTTCTTCACGTTATGATCGTAAAGGAAGCCGTTCTGTGTCTCCGTTAAGGGTTTCAGACATTATGGTTGATGAAGAAGAAGTACATGAGTCAACAAATATGGTTTCTTCTAATACAAGTAACCAAAAATCCTCTGTTTTTTTGTCAGCGATTCTGTTCCCTGGCCGAGCGTATAAAAAGTGGAAACTCAAAGATCTGTTGCTATTCAGGAGTGCATCCGATGGAAGACCGGTTCCAACCAAAGAGTCCTTGAAAAGATATGATATACTTACAAAGAAAGAGGCCGAAGAAGCAAAAAATTCGAGTATCCGATCAAGAGAGAGTTGTGATTCGTCGGTGTCTAGGTCCAGGAGGAGGCATGGCGCAGTGGTTTCGGCTCATGAGATGCATTACACTGAGAACAGAGCAGTGTCGGAGGAGTTGAAGAGAAAGACATTCTTGCCGTACAAGCAAGGCTGGTTAGGATGCTTAGGGTTTAACCCTGCGGTCCATGAAATTGCAAGAGTTGGGTCCTTGTCACGTGCTTCCTCTTGATCCTTCATGAATTTTTTTCTTTTATGTGGTAATTTTTAAAATTTTATGGCTTTAATTTTCAGATGTGGTTGTGAGATTCCATCGAATTGGTGGAAAAATAATATTTTATTAATTCATATAAGCTTCATAGATATGAAGTAAAAAAAAAAAAAAACCAAATGTAAAATTAGCGTACAGTGTATTTTGGCTATTTCATTCATTCGATGAAGGTTGTGACTTGTGAATGGGATTTTAGTTGACAATTTAGATGCTAGACGAAAAGCACTTATTTAATCATTGTTTTCACGAGCTCTTTATATAGTACTCTAATTTTCAAACCTGATGCACTAATAGAGTTGAAAACAATTTATGTTAGGAATAGTATATAATGAAAATATTTTTTAGTAGCAGCCCCACGATTTCTCATATGGTATAATACACCAATAGTTTTATATAGGTATAACGTCCTATCCAAACAAAAGTGGAATTGAATCTATCCAAGAATCATAATTTTTACAAAATGACTTTTTCAAATTTTTTTTTGTCAATAAAATATAAACCCAAAACAATTAAGTATTTTAAATGGGTCGTTAAAGACCAACGTAAATGAAATATGATGGTTGATATTTTTTAAATCTCATATTTTAAAAAATCAAACTGTATTAAATCCAAAGAGCCAAATATTCTTTATAAATGAATTGACTAATTATATCATGAAATATTTTTTGGTTATTGAATAAACCATTTTTTGTTCAAAAAAAGAAAAGAAAACCACATATTGAATCGTGGTTGAGTTGGACTAATTCAAAACTCCTTGATCAGTAATGTGAATGTTGGGAAAAGCTTTTCATGACCATGCGAGAAAAAAGAAAAAAGAAAAAAGAAAAAAAAGAAACAATTTTATGTAATGATCTATTAACGATAGCTCTCGAGTTGTTACATTTTAAGTTTAAGTCGCAATTCTAATACGATCACTGCAAAAACATTTTTTAAACAAATTTTAGTACAATTCAAGTGCAAAGCAAGTATATTTAGTTTACCGATAGAGCATAAATTACTCCTAAATTGGAGTGAATTAAAAAGTGTTGGAGAATGAAGCAACAGTGAGGTTGAGCCGAAAGATAGAATAGTAAAAGAAGAAATGCAATGCTCCTTAATCATGAGGTTTGTGAAATAATAATGGTAATGATGCTCTTAAGAGAATAAAGTCTGTGGACCACCTATAAAATAATAATAATTGGTATATATATATATATATATAGTTAACATTTGATTTAAGTAACTGATTACAACCTAATATGGGTTAATAACTTTATTACTCTCTCTTTTTCTTTTGTTTAAACAAGTTTATTGCATCTAAGCTGCAATGATGAATTTCCTGGGGCAATGCCTGGCGTTTTCTTAATATACTTTTTGTCATCTTTTTATTAATCAAATTTTTTTCATTATTTTTATATTTGGGGGGTACAGCACTTTGTAAATGTAGAAAATAGGCAAATGGAAATATATGTCATAAGTCCTTATAAAAATGAATAGTTTTGTAAAAACATTTCCGATCAAACTGAATAATATTAAGGCTTCAGATAGAAAAAGTGGATCAAAGAGTTCAAACGGATTAGACATATCCAATCTGAATCAAACAGATTAAACGGTACAAATACGGATCATGCAGATCAAATAGTTCAAAATATAATATTGAATGGAAAAGCGATACCTATCTTAAATAAAATAATATATATTTATTTGTAGTTATAAATATGTATATTATACATAAAACAAAATAAAATAAAATTCAATATGATTTATCTATAACATATTTGCAACATGTTCAATGATATTCATCATTCGATTTTCTTAATTTTTTTTGATGTTTTATATTATCTATATCAGTTTGAGAACTTTTGTTGTTAATCTTAATATATATAATTTTTTATAATTTATTTATGAAATAAATATTGATTTTAATTTGTATAAAAATTAAGTTATAAAATTTTATTATTAGAAATACTGGATACAAAGATTTACATAAAATAAAAATTAAATAAAACTAAATAGTAATTAAAAAGTGATGCATGTATAATTAAAAAAAATTAAGCTGTTTGATAATTATTAAAAATAACTAACTTTAGTAATATTTCAAGTAGCCAAAATATTTTAAATCAAATTGTAAAAAGTTATAAACTTAATTCATACAGATTTTTAAAATAAAGTTGTAACTAGTTTTTTCAAAAATTAATTCACACAGTTTTTTCAACACTATCAAAGAATATATAATAAAATACTAAACTAAACAAAATTCTTGAATAAAATTTTAGTTAGGCTAACTCTAATAAATGAAAAAATTATATATTTATTATAAATTGATACATAAACAGAAAAACTTGGACCACCTTTTATTTGCCGGAGCATGGATCTGCTATGCACATTATATTTTTACTCTTGAAATTAAAACAAATGCCATTTATTACTATTTTATTATTTTAAAAAGCGAAACACTTGCCAACTGAAACAAGGTGAATGGGGACATAATAACACTTCTCCCTCACTAATGGATTTTCTGCTATTCCTGCGCTTTTCCATTCAACTCCTAAATAATAGGGTGATTTTTTCCCCCTAACCTAACGATATATTAAATAACATAAAAATAGTTTTTAAATAGTATCACACTTTGCTTGATAAAACATTTAAATATTATTTTATTGTTAATTTTATAAAGATAAGTAAAGGTAAAAACAAAACTTAGATCAATGCTCTTAAAAATAAAGAAACTTTTCAATTTAATAATATAGTAATAAATAATATTTTAATATGATATTCAGTAGTATTAATTAGAGATGAAACTATTATTAGGTATTCTCTATTCGAGATTCGATATGAGATCCATGTGATCCGCTCTAAAAATTTGGATATCCTGAAAGGCCGGATCCAGATTCGATAGTAAAATCTAGTATCCGGCTATATATCTAAATTTTGAATTCCGGATATCCGGAAAGGGATATGGACCATTAAATATATTAAAATATTTTTAAAATATGTATAATTTATAGATATTTATATATAAAAGTATAGCTATAAAATTTTAAATTTAACTATGTTTTTCTAATATATATTGTTTTACTTTCAAAAATATTATTTTATAATTATACTTAAATTTTTAATATTTTTATTTATTTTTGTTATTTTTAAACAAATTCAGATATCTGCAGATATCATGATGTTTAGATGGATATCCGAATATTTGAAAACCTATATCAGAATAAGAATATTAATTTTACGGATCCGTCAAATAAAGATTCAGATTCAAATAACTTAAAATTCTCCAGATATTCGATTCATCTCAACCCTAATATTAAGGGCCACAAATAGAAAAATATGTGGAATACATAATATTAATTTAATATTATTTCAACACTAAATATAATGTTATGGCAGGTGTCATTGATCTTAACCTGAAAGTATCTAATTTCATGGATGGCAAGTCTGGACAATGGATTGTGCCTGCACTTAGGCAAGTGATTATAGAGGAAGACGTTAAGCGCATTTGCAGTATTATACCGCCCAGGAACAGAGCAGATGCTCTAATCTAGGGTTTTACACCTTCTGGTCGGAATAACACCCAAAATGGTTATAAACTGCTTTGTTCGGTGGAAGAAGATGGCATACCACTAAGGGAACGACTAACAGCATTGAAAAAAAACTCTCTGGAAAAAACTATGGAAAACTAAAGCTCCTCCTAAGCTCAAACATTTTTTGTGGAAAATGCTTGCCGGGGCACTAGCGGTAAAGAAACGACTTGCTTTACGGAAGCTGTTGACATACATGACATGTAGTGTTTGTGGTCTTGGTCCAGAAAAAATATGATATACCATGTTCAAATGCTCAGTAGCCAAAGATGTATGAACACTACAAGAAAACAAGCCTGAAACCGACAGAAATTCCGACAGAAAATTTGCCGTCGGAAATTCCGACGGGTTCCCGACGAGATATCGACGGTTTGGAAGTCGTCGGATATGTGTCGGTATATACCGACAGAACCAAAAATCCGTCGGAAATTTCCGACGAATTCCCGACAGAAACCGGAGATAGTCGAAAACCCGTCGGTTCATAAAAAATCCGCTGAAGAATGGTTTCAAACCCGAGACCTTTGAGAGTTTAACTCAATACCCAAACCGTTGTGATACTATGTGTTATTCGTTGATGACTTTCAACGTTATTTATATATTCTCAAGTTAGAATCTTATATTAAAAAAAACAATTTTTATTTAAGAATTAATCAAAGAAAACAAAAGTTCATTATTAATAAAAATAAAAATCACATTATTAAAAATTTTAATCGTTATTAAAAGTCGTCTGTCTCCCTCCATTGGTCGACCATGATGTTCCACTCTCCCGCTGAAACCCAAGCCGGTGTTCTTTCACCCCGTTGCCACCAGAGCTTCATACGCCGCATCTTTGTCTTGAAAACATTCCTTGCCGTCCGGTGAAATTTCCGCCAGACAATGAAAACATTATCCGACGAGAACGTAAAGTATTCCTGAAAAAGACGAAATTAATTGTGTATTTAAAATTTTAAATTATAATATTATTTAAAAATAAATATAACTTACAAGGAAATCATTGAACCATGCAGTTTTTAGAACCGTCGCGACGTTAAAGTACGTCAGATAGCGTCCAGACCAGCGATATTCGATGATGTCGCTGATGACGGAGTTGATGACCGCATTGGATCCGAACCAAACGGCCCAGTGGGCTTGGCGAGATGGATCGAGGTTTGGCAGCGACTGTCGACCCGGTTCCGCGATAGTCTGAAGAACGGAAGCGCGGGTTTCGGGAGAAAAGTATACGTAACTCATAATTTTTTTTATTGTTTTTTAGCGATGGAAAGAAGAGAGAAAGCGGGTGGATATTTAAAGAAAATTTTCCGACGGAAAATCCGACGGTTTTCTGTCGGTTTTGGGATTAATTTCCGAAGCGACGCTTACCTATACGTTGCCTTGGGAAGAGAAGTGAGTAAACTTGGCTTTGACCGTTTACCAAAACTTTCCGACGGGTTTCCGACAAAATAGGGGTTTTCCGTCGGTTTTCTGTCGGTAATCCGTCGGAAAGTTTTTGGTACTGTTGGGCCGACATAGCTGTTTAAATTACCGTTGGGCTGACAAATTTTCCGACGGATTACCGACACCAACGTCTTGGTCCGTCGGTTTTCTCTCGGTTTTCCGTCGGTTAGTTTCCAATATATCACCGAGCATTTCTCCCTTCTCCTACACACCACACTCTCGCTCTCTCTTCTGCACTCTCTCTCTAATAATATTTCTTATCAGGCCAAAATGTCTTCATCTAATTATTTCAGATCGTGGATGGACGGACCGAGGGTTGATGAGACGACGGATTTAGTGTATAAACCATATGCACTCGGTATTGTGGAATTCATGACGATGGCTTGCAATCAACCTCATACGCAGAAAACCGGTAAGATGAAATGCCCATGTAGTCAGTGTCGAAATGTTAGAAATTCTACAATTGGCGAAGTATGGCATCACTTGTACTCAGTTGGATTTATGGCTGGTTATAAGATTTTGTATCTTCACGGGGAAACATTTGATGGCGCAAGTAGTAGTAGAGATCAATTTGGTAGTGCTAGTACGCGGGAACCTATTGGTAGTAATAGCGAACAATATAATATCGTGGATGAAGATATTGGTGTAGGTACCGTTCAGATGGTTAATGATGCATTTAGAGAAAATATACATGAAGTAGGTGAATATCAGATTCCTAGGGCAGAGGAGGAACCTAATGTAGAAACTAGGAGATTTTTTGATATGTTAGATGCAGCGAAGCGTCCGCTTTATAATGGTTGCAAAGACGGACATTCGCCATTATCATCTGCAACTAGACTAATGGGAATAAAGACAGACTATAATTTGGCGGAGCCATGTGTGGATGCTTTTTGCGAATTCCTGAAAGATGTTCTTCCTGAAGATAACCTTGCTCCAGGTTCATACAACGGGGTCGAGAAACTTGTTAAAGGGCTTGGATTACCTTATCAGATAATAGATGTGTGCATCGACAACTGTATGCTATATTGGCGAGAAAACGAATACCGATTGGAATGTAAGTTCTGTAAGAAACAGCGATTTGAGGATACAAGGGGAAGAGCTAGGGTTCCATTCAAGAGAATGTGGTATATGCCATTAACTGATAGGCTGAGGCGCTTATACCAATCTGAGCGAAGTGCAGGGGAAATGAGATGGCATGCTGATCATATAAGAGGAGCAGAGATTGCACATCCTTCTGATGCTGAAGCGTGGCGACATTTTCAGAATGTATATCCAGATTTTGCATACGACCCACGTAACGTATACCTCGGATTATGCACAGATGGTTTCAACCCGTTTGGAAGGCATGGGAGACCATATTCGTTGTGGCCTGTCATTCTAACTCCTTACAACCTACCGCCATCTATGTGTATGCGGCGAGAGTTTATTTTCCTGTCTGTACTCGTTCCCGGTCCAGAGCATCCTAGAAGATCACTAGATGTATTCTTGCAGCCATTGATACATGAGTTGCAAATGTTATGGCTGCCCGGTGTTGTAGCCTATGATGTCTCATGCAAGGAAATTTTTTTGCTGAGGGCTGCATTAATGTGGACCATAAGCGATTTTCCGGCTTACGGTATGTTATCTGGATGGACAACACATGGAAGATTAGCATGTCCTTATTGTCAAGAAAAGACCGATGCATTTCAGCTGAAGCATGGCCGCAAATCGTGTTGGTTCGATTGTCATAGGAGATTTCTACCGCATGATCATCCATACCGGAAAAATACTAAACTTTTTACAAAGAAGAGGAAAGTGTTTGACGATCCTATTCTCCAAGACAGTGGGTCGGTTACTTTGGGTCTCTTAGAAACCTTTGGTGCGCTAAGAACTCGTGAATGTGGTGGAAATGGACATGAGAATGTATACGCAGCTGGTTTATCCCACAACTGGCACAAGCTGAGTATCTTCTGGGATTTACCATATTGGAAGGATCAGCTACTTAGGCATAATCTTGATGTCATGCACATTGAAAAAAATTTCTTTGATAACATCATGAACACCGTTCTCAACGTGCAAGGGAAGACGAAAGATAATGTGAAGTCTAGGCTTGACTTGCCTGAAATTTGTAATCGGCCTGAACTTCATATTCAGAAGAACGGTAAACCTCCAATTCCAGCCTATTGGGTAGATCAGAAATCAAAGGTAGAGTTTTTCGAGTGGATTGCGCGATAAGTTAAGTTCCCAGACGGTTACGCATCTAACTTGCGTAATTGTGTGGACACTGATGGTAATAAGTTTATCGGGATGAAGAGTCATGATTGTCATGTTGTGATGCAACGACTACTTCCGTTTGCATTTGCTTATCTACTCCCCAAAGATGTTCATAAAGCAATCGCCGCGGTAGGTGCTTTTTTCAGGGATACATGCACGAGACCTCTTACAGCAGACGGGATTCGATGTTGAGAGGATAATATTCCTAAAATCCTGTGCAATCTAGAGAAGATATTTCCACCGTCGTTCTTTAATGTTATGGAGCATTTACCCATTCATCTCCCGGGAGAAGCTAGGCTAGGTGGTCCGGTACAATATCGGTGGATGTATCCCTTTGAGCGCTATATGTTCCACCTTAAGAAGAAGGTTAAGAACCCAGCTAAAGTTGAGGGTTCAGTTGCTGCTCAGTACCACAATGAGGAAGCGGCGACATTTTCCGGATACTATTTCCCTACACACATACGCACAAAGAGTCGTCGACCGGCTAGGAACGATGATAGAGGAAAGAGACAAATCTATTCGTCAGTGGTACCAAGCATTTTTCAACAAGTTGGTCGGTTAAGCGGTAAAGTTGGAAATCGACAACTGTCTACCGAAGAGCACGCACACCTTCAAAAATATATTATGAACAACTGCGAGGAATTGTTTGAGTACGAGAGGTATGTATAGTTTATTTTGTTTGAAACATTACTTTTATAATACCCACAAATTTTTTTTTAATACTTGGATGATTTTTGCAGGTTATACATGGAGTCACTAAAACTTCAACATCCTGAACTGTCCGAGGAAGAGTGTGAACAGTGGAAAGAGACATACTTTTTCGCTTGGTTACACTATTACGTAAGTTTTTAGATTTAGATCATCCAAGATCCAATTAATTTGTTCATTCGTAAAACAGGTTTTACATGTTATATACTTAGGTGCGAACGGAAATCAAAAATGGACGCACACCGGATGATTGGTTGATAGACATACTTAACGGTCTCCACTACAATACCAAGTCTTATCCACGATATTGCACGAGGGGATACGCTTTCAAAGTGCATAAAGAAGGGTCCTCTATAACAACGGCCGACCACGGAGTTTCATCTACATCCGGTGAAGTTGTGTACTACGGTGTTCTAAAGGAAATACTTGAAGTAAAATACATAGGAAAGCTCGGCATGAGGTGCGTTGTTTTCCTATGTGATTGGTACGACCCTATTATCGGGAAAGGTGTATCAGTGGATGAGTTTGGTGTGACGTCTATACATTCTAATAGAAAGCTGCAGAAATATGACCCGTTCATTATTGGATCTCAAGCAGATCAGGTAATTACTTTGTTTTACCCTTCATGTATTTTTTCATGTTTCTATTATACTCTCATTGCATTGTAATCTTTTTTCGCCTTCGTAATTTTAGGTGAGTTACATCCCTTATCCTCGGCTAACATACAAGAATGATCCATGGGTCACAGTTACGAAAATTTACCCGCGAGGAAGAGTTCAAGGGGTTGAACTCCAAGAACCACTACAAACTACGCAAAATGATTACATAGCTCCGGTTGAAGAATCCCTTGAGGTTAATCTTGTTGTTGATTTTAGTCATTTCGAGAATGTTGTTCTCCACTCAGATTCCGAAGAGGAGAGAGGTGAATTTGACGACGACGAAGATTCGATTTCAAGTGATTACGATTCAGAAAGCGATTCAGACTAAAGTGTATTAAAATATATGTTTTCAAATTTTTAAACTCAATTTTTTTCCCGACATTTTGTTCATTAGTTGTAGTTATAAACTTTATTTTACCCGACATTAGAATGAATCGTATAATCCACAACCAAATTTGTATATGTGGAAATAAATGCTATCAATAAGGATTTAAAGTTTAAATGAGACAACAACTAGCTCATATGGTTCTCACTCCACTATAACAACCACTAGGTCCCGTGTTCGAGCAGTAGCAGCTGCGTTTTTGGAAAGATAATAAGATTTTTCCGACGGTTTTCCGACAGGCTACGACGACCATCGGTAATCCGGTAATTTCCGATGGATTTCCGACAAAGGGTATGATTAGGGTTTAGGGTTTGAAACCCTAAACTCTAATATTGAGAAGACTCTTGAAAGCTAGTAATAATGTGTATAATCACAAAATCAATGGTATATATTATTTTATGATTACTATGTTTGACGGTCGAAATCACTTCCTAATGTCCTATGTCGTTTATGAAAACAATGGACGGATCGTAATATCAACTATCCTATTTTACGGTTAGTACTCCTCAAGTCATTTGATCGTAGATATAGTGAACAATATGTTATATTATGCTATTAGGATTTAATGATTTACAAACCCTAAACCCTAATCAAACCCTAAACATATTCTCTCGGTTCTCCGTCGGAAATTTCCGACGGGTTTCCGACAGGTTTCCGACAGAAATCACATTAAACGTCGGAAATCCGTCAGAAACTGGTCAAAGGCTGCAATTACGCAGGCCTATTACCTCTGTCTGTTCGCTATGCGTTTCATTGAAACGTCTCTTCATGCAATTTCCGACGGGCAGCCACCGGAATCGCCGTCGGAAAATTTTGTATAAAAGTGTTACCGTTCTCACCATTTTCTCCACAACCTCCGACATTCCAGAAAATGAATTTCGTTTATATGTCCCCTCACAACCGCGATTCTTATTTGCGGAAAATTCGTAAGCGGGGTCGGGAACATCTCCCTGTTCTTAGCCCGTCACGAGAAAACCGTTCTATTTGGTTCGGTTACCATGCAAGAATCTTATACGCCATAAGCGAAACCATCGAGAATCACTGGTCGGGGAGTTATGTCATGTACTATGCGGTTCCCGACGACATTAAAGCAAAATGGTTCAAGCATTTTCTGGTATGTTGTAACTTGTTGAAGTAATTTATTGTAATTATAGCCACCTTGACTTTATAACATCGGATTAACATCGCAGGATCACTTTACATTTGCTCCTGATAACCTCTTAAACGTATGGACTGAATTTCATAAGACGGCTCGGCGAGTTTTCCAGACAAAAATGTCACGGTTGAAGTCACTATGGGAAACTGGCAAAGATAAACTGGAATGGATCACAACACGGTCATGGAGACGTATGATCCGCCAGTGGAGACAGACGAACGCAGGGAATTGTTTCGATAACCAGTTTCCGAATTATAATAACTGAACTATCTAAGTGTAACCCTTTAATTAAAACTGTAATGCTTAAAATTGAAATGTACTGCTTTGTTTTTTAATTATGAATTAATAAAAGTTCGTTTTCAAAATAGTTAATGTCCTCATATAAATATCACTGTACATACATTACAATTAGTAACATCGGCACACTGGTTAAGGTACCACATAAACATCCTAAGGGGCTCAGGTTCAAAACCTGCTAACACCATTCTAAATTTTCCGACGGATTTCCGAGGGTAATTATGTTTCCGTCGGAATCTAAAATTTTACAAATTTTTTCGTTTTTGCGCCGAACCGTTTTCATCTAACCGCCAAATAATTGGACCGACTGGGAACCGACGGATTTCCGACGGATCATTAATTGCCGTCGAAAATCCGTCGGTTCCTAAAGAAATAATATCGATTAAACTTCTTCTTCCTCATTTCTTCTGCGCTTTCTCTCTCTCTCTCCACCGCGAAACTCCGCCTTCTCTCTACCATTTATCGACGATTCCGGCCACCGCTTAGCAATTCCGACCGCCCAAAGCATTAAGAACATGTAAGTTCCCTTTCTAACCGATCAAAAACGGAAAATACATGATTTTTAGGTTGTTAGAAGTTTGGATTTAGGATGCATGTAGTGAATTAGGTGTATTAGATCTTAGATAATTGTTTGTGTAGTTAGATTTGTATAATTTTTAAGGTTTACAACAATTCCATTTTCATATACAAGTAATGAATTTTTTTTTAGTATATATTTGATCCTAAAACAATTTTTTTTGGTTTTTCATAATATTAAAAACGTTTTGTAAATTATTTGAAAACATTTTTTTTATTTGTAAGTTTTTTATAAAATTATAAAATGTTTTTACATTTTACAAATTTTATACTAATAATGAAAAAGGTTTTTTTAGTTTTAAAATTTAATCAAAGATTTTAAAATTTTTTGAATTAAAAACTATTATTGTATATTTTAAAACCTTTTTTTTGATTTTTAAGATAGTAATTGTAATTATGAAAACATTTTTGGGTTTTTAAAAATTATCTTAAAAAAATTATCAATATTTAGGATTTATAAACATTTAATATATATATTTTTAAAACGTTTTACCCATCTATAAGTATTTTTAACTTATTATAAAAACGTCTTGAATATTGTTAAAATGATATATTAGTTTTTTATAATTTTTTTAATGAAATGAAAACTTTATTTTGTGTATTATAGGTCGTACGAGGATTTCGAGGCTTTTTTGAGCCAAACCGATGGGTTGTTGCCGTGGAGCACTTCTCATACTCCTGTGGCAACGGCTTCGCATCCTCCGCCTAAGGTTGCTCCGACGGGATTGCCACCGCCACGCCGCTCTCGGTCGACTCAGGTAAGACGGACGCAGTCCGGACCACAACAGTCTATCCATGCAGGCAGCGACTCTATGTCCAACGTCCCAGCAACCCCGGACGACGATGCGCCGGCGACGATTGCACCGGAGATAGAGTTGCTGGTCGAACAGCCAGGGCGGGAGACGTTGAATGGCTCCATCCGGATCCGTTTAACAACCCGGGGACGACTTGGTAAGTAGTTTTTAACATTAACAATTATAATTTTTTTTAAAAAATATCTTGTTAAACGTTTGTTTAATTGACAATATTTTTTTTGTGAACTTCTTACAGGTTCAATATCTTCGGCGACGCATTCCCAGAACCGCAAGAGCGAGAGGGGCGGTTTGGGAATGGCGACTCATAACACGGGAGCTAAGAGCACCGCACAACGAAAATTGAATTTGTAAGTATTGGTTTATTCAATAGTGTTATTTATTGGATTCGACTAACCGTTTTTGTAATGTGCAGAAACAAAGAACAGGAAAGGATCCAAATTTTGTTGAACTAACCGAGGAGGGCCACACGAACAAGTTGACGGGTCAGATCCAGGATCCGTTCGCTCAGAGAATCGTCGAATCAGCAAAGAGGCGGGTTGACGAGGTCCAGACTCAATTATCCGAGGAAGTCAGTTCGACAGAGGAGGTAGTACCGTCACAAAGGATCAACGAGATCTTTCTTGAAGTAAGTTCGTCTGTTTACTCAAAATTTACATAGGCTTTGTTTATTTGAATTGTTTAACTAATATTTGTTACTATACTTTGCAGGAAACGCAACGCAGGAAGGGCCGTGTTTTCGGTTTAGGAAACATGGGGGAAGCCTCGACTCCGCATTCACGCTTCCGACCTGAGAGCGACGTCTTCGCCGAAGCTCTGCGCGAGAAAGATGTGGAAATTGCAGCTCTTAAGGAGAGCTTTGAAGCTCGGATGCGAGAGGAAAGGGCCGAGAATGAAAGAAAGATGGCGGAGATGCAAACACGGATCATGAACTACATCCAGTTTGGCGGAACTCCTCCAGGACAAGGATTGGACGGGACTGAGCGTGTAGCGGGACCAGGAGCGGGAACGGGAACGGGAGCATCAGCTACGGGTTCTGTTCCGGGGTTGGGAACGGGATTGGGACCCAGAAACGTTTCGGATCCCAATGCTATGTAATTTTGAAAAACACTTTTATTTTATAAAATTAATAAAAAAATTTATAAATATTTCGTATATAAAATTTTTAAATAAATAATTGATTATAAAATAATATATTTATATAATATTAAATATAATTATTTAAAGAAATAATAATTTATTACCCGTCGGAAAACCGTCGGTCAAAACCTATCGGTTGACCGTCGGTAAATATCTGTTGGCAAACCGTCGGTTTAGCCATCAGTCCTACCTGTCGGAATACTGTCGGTATTCGACCGTCGGTTAAGAACCGTCGGTAAAGCGTCAGTTAACAACCGTCGGTAAAGCGTCGGTTAACAACCGTCGGTTATACACAGTCGGTAAATAACCATCAGTTTGACGTCGGTTTTCTACCTATCGGTATATTGTCGGTTCGCCGTCGGTTTTTGTTTTGTCGATAAGCCGTCGATAATCTGTCGGAATATTGCCTGTCAAAAAACTGTCGGTAAATATTGACGGATTTCCGACAGATTTTTTTCCGACGCCGTTGAACGGACGGATTTGTCCTGTCGGAATTCCATCAGGAAACGCCTTTTCCGACGGTATACCGACGGTTATGTCCGTCGGTTCCCGGTTGTTTTCTTGTAGTGGAAAGTTGTCTGGTGTTAACCTCCCTCCCCAAGGTTTCTCGCTCAACTCTGTTTTTTTTTTAATCTAAATTTCTTAATCAATTACAGTAACAAAACAGAAGTACTGCAACAGTTGCGACGGGCTTTTCCATGGATTCTTTGGCAAATCTGAAAAGCAAGAAACACATTCATGTTTAAACAACCAAGTTATGATCTTGTATTGGTGGTGTGTAAGGCGATGGAGGATGCAAAGATTTGGCTCAAGGTCAATAATCATCTGATTCAATGCTTAGACATTGATGGTCCTGTCCTGACACACCAATCTACATGGAGTAAACCGATATCCAATGTCCTGAAATGCAATATAGATTCAGCCTGGTAAGAAGTTGATAAAATGTAGGTTCTTCTTGGCTCTTAAGAAATTACAATGGAAAATTATCTTCCATGGTCGTCGATCGTTTGCGGATGTAAACTCGATCATGGAAGCCGAGCTTCTAAGTCTTCATTGGGCTGTGGAATCTATGAGCAGTTTAAAACTAGATAGGATCATCTTTGAATCCTCTCTCATCCAGGCTAGAGAAGCCATGTGGTTTCAGCAACAACAGTAGAAACACCAACATTACTCAAGCGAGATGTGGTCGGTTGGCGCTTCGAGGACCAAGAGTCCAGATTATCTCCTAAGAAGACACAGTAGCCAGATGTAGATCTTTGCGTAGGAGGGAAGCCTGTCCAATCAGCATCACAATATGCAACAAGTACAAGAGAAACAATTTTTAGATGTGAATACCATGCATGATATTACCTTTAACATATTGTAGAATGCGTTTTAAGTGCACTAAAGTGACTCTCACGTGGATCATGCACGGAAATTGTTGAACAGAAAAAACGAGAACCAATCGAGTAAAATTGAGATACCAAAGCGCTCCAGCGAAGCTTCGATACAAAGTATAAACAGCAACCGAAGTACCATCATCAATTGCGAGTTTCGTACCAACCTCAACCGATATGGAGACAAAGTTGCAATGTGTCATGTTCGTCGTGTGTAAGAGGTCTGCATCATAATTTTGTTGGTTGAGGAAGAGGCCCAAATTTTGAGAGAGTGTCACTTTTAAGATGAAGAGGGTAGACCCAAACATAATGTGAGAATTGGTCGAGGAAAATCAGATAATATTTAATTCCACTTGCACTTGCAATACATGAGGTCCATATATAAGAGTGGACAATATCGAAAGAATGAAACACCATATTATTAGATAGAAAGAAAGGTTGTTGAATGTGTTTTTCCAACTGGCATGCTTGACACAAACCTGTCAAATAACCTTATTGCAGTGTAAAGAAAGAGATGGTAAAATGTTAGAAATAATAGGAGCAGCGGGATCGCCAAGACGATGATTCCATATACCACCATCAACAGAAGAAGCGGCAAGAGCAAACGATGGTGGAAGAAATGAAGATGGGCGGACGGTGTATAAGGGCCCAATACTGTCAAATCGGAGTAGTTTGGCATGTATGAGAAAATCCTTAACAGAAAAACCAAACGGGTCAAACTCAATGGAACACCAGTTATCAGTGGAAAATTTACGAACAGGGATCAAGTTTCTAATGATAGAGTGGTAGACAAGAACATCATTAAGCTTAAAAGAACGAGAGGGAGAAGCAAGAGGTCCCTCACCAATTGTAGTCATTGCAGCTAAAGAACTGTTACCATCGGTGTTAGTAGGTAATTTGATCGAACTAAAAGAGGGACGTAAGTTACCTATGTTAGACGAGATGTGATTGGTTGCACCAATGTCCATGTAGCAATGATCATCGGTGGAATCTTGAAGAGTCATGGTGTTAAACGCGTGAGTGATTTGAGCTAGAAGAAAGGAATTGGACTGAGATGGAGTGGGTGAGACCAAAGCGAGGTATTCATCATGTGATGATTTCATTGGTGACAGACCGAGCAAACCATGTTACATTGTAGATTGATATGGTGGACGAGAGCTTGTCGTGTAGCGATATGAATATGGATACGGCTGAGCATAAGATGGTGGCCAGGGAAGATAAGATGATAACCAGAAGTTGTTGTTGTAGTGGCGTCCACCACGACAGCAATGTCCACGTCCATCACAATCACGTTGTTCTGATAGTTCCCTCCAGACCCATAATTGTTATTGTTGTGTGACGGATTATGGTCACCAGACGGAGGATTTTTCTGATGCTCATAGGTTGTAGAGAAGAGTGGTAGATGAGGATGAATGATTGTTACTTGCGACCGTCTTGACTTGTTTGGACAGACGATCCTCTAATGGGCATCTGTGCTTGATGACATTAATAATGATATAAAATTTATCAAACAAGCTGTCAAGAATATTCATCACCATGACACTTTCTGTGATCGGAGAATCAATATACGCAAGAAGATCATAGATGGATTTGAGTTTCTTACAGCACCCGTGAACATAGAGATATCCAACTATAGTTCGTAATTCATTTTCTAGTTGCATTGCTCGTGCCTCTTTGTTATCGCGGAATAAACCTCGATTGCATACCATAGACCCCGAGTGGAGCACTTTGGTCTGAGAAGGGTTTCAAGGATGGAGTCTAATATCGTTTTGTAGATCCAAATCTTGATAAGGTGGTTGTGTTCATGATTTGTCAGTGGGAGACGCCAGAGAAGAGGTTCCGTCGATATGGTCAAGAACACCAAAACTGATGCAATGAGTTTCTAAAATCTCTCTACAAATATCATAGTTGAGTTTGGCCATGTCGAGAGTAAGGGGTACAGAGGCCTTGATTCGGCTTATGGAGAAAGGTTTATTGGTGGGAGGGATCTTAGGTGGTGCCATTGATTAGCGGAAGAGAACAAAACGTTGATAATAGAAGAGAATATAGTAAGGATTGCTTAGGGAAGAAGAAAGAATAAGGTGTGGAGAAAAAGAAGATCGCCGCTTAAGGATTACATCTTGGGTTTTTAGAGACTTTGCTCTGATATCATATTAAAGTGAATAAATTCCCTTGGAGAATCTTCTCATTTAGGGACTCATATTTACAATGTAATATAGTATTTTACATATAAGGATATTTATGAAAATATGCAAGTCTAATAGTTTGAACCTATAGGACAAGGTAACCAACCCCCTTATATAACGAGACTACCACATATTTAGTTTAAACAAAAAATTATCCAAGGGAACCAACGGGGTTTGAAAAACGTAATTTCACAGTTATGATTTGATCCAAGGCACATCATCTTGTAGTTTTTTTATTACATATTTGAAAATCAGCCACTCTTGCTTTAACGTATATCCCAAATTAAAATGAATATGTTATCAAATGTGAAGATGTAGCCGTTGTCTATTAAGAAGAAGAAGAAGAAGAAGAAGAAGAAGCTTTTAGCTGACTTTGCTTAAGTATGGGAGAGTCTCTCGCTAGAGTAGAGGTTTTAGATTAGCCGGGATTAGGATGGACAAGAAAAAACCGAGAATTGGGTTAATCCGGTTAAGGTTGGGTTCACTAACTAACGACTCGCTCTCTCTCATTGTCACATGTTTGAGTTGCACGTGTTACTGTTATATTTGATTGGCTTGACTATCCTACAAAGGTCAATCAGATTTGTCCTCTCTCGATGTCGTTGGAGTTTGTTACAGAGAGGTTGAGAGAGAGAGAGAGAGAGAGAGAGAGAGAGAGAGAGAGAGAGAGAGAGAGAGAGAGAGAGAGAGAGAGAGAGAGAGAGAGAGAGAGAGAGAGAGAGAGAGAGAGAGAGAGAGAGAGAGAGAGAGAGAGAGAGAGAGAGAGAGAGAGAGAGAGAGAGTATAACTCTCTTCTGAATTGGAAGAGGAGGTGAACACCAGGTAAACATTTGTGTGTGTTCTATTTTTACCTTCTCGCGATTATGTTTCTTCTTTGGTTTAACTTTTCTAATCTTAAGAAAAGAAGACTCGATCAAGGCTTTGATCGTACAAATTGGTATTAGAGTTCCAAGTTCTGGAGAAAGAGAAAGAAAAGAAAAAGAAGGAGGGAGATCTATTGATCTCAAGATGACGACTCATAAGGTATTAATAGCGATGACAATTTTTGACGGTACAAGCGACTTCGGGATCTGGAAAAAGATAATGCTCCCTAACCTAAGTGTAAAAGGATTGAAGAACTTCAGACTGCAGCTCAAGTTTGGACACTTCTAGATTGTTTGTCCATGGCCAAGACTCTTCCCAACAGAGTTCATGCTCAGATCAAGGTCTATTCATTCAGGATGCAAGATTCAAAGACAATAGACCAAAACCTTGAAGACTTCTTAAAATTGATTGTGTATTTGAGAAATCTCAGCATTGACATACCTGAGGAAGTTCAGGCTATTCAATTACTCAACGCATTGCCAAAGATGTATGAATCCCTCTACGGGACTCTTAAATATAGTCGAGAAGCGATTATATTAGAAGAGGTTAATGAAGGGAAATATGTTAGAGGTAGATCGGAACATATGAATAATACTTTTTTCTCTGGTAAAGGTAAAAGCAGGTCCAAGTCTAAATCTAAGGATGGCAAAAGAACCTGTTGGATCTACGACAAAGAAGGTCACTTCAAGAAGCAGTGTTTCAAGTGGCTTGAGAGAAACAAGAATCATAAGCAGTACCAGGACAAAGGAGAGAATGCATCTGCAAAAGACGACGCTTGTGTTTCCTGGTTGCAGAAGTTAACATGTCAGCTACAGACTCAAACAGAGATGAATGAGTTCTTGATACCGGTTTCTCATTTCACATGACTCCAAGGAAGAAGCTGTTTATTGACATTAAAGAAGTTGTATGTGGAAAAGTGAGGATGGCTAATAACTCAATTACAAAAGTAAAAGGATCAGGTCAACCGGTTTCAGAATCCAGACAACACTACCTTCACTCTTCATGAAGTCAGATACATACCAGGGATAACAACGAACCTTATATCCATGGGAGCACTTGAGGATAAAGGCTTTGAGTTTAAAGGATAAAATGGTATTATAAAAGTAATCAAAGGTTGTATCGTATTCATGAAAGGTACGAAAAGACAGTTTTTGTACATTCGTCAAGGAAATGCTAAAGTATCTGAGGTAAACTCAGCCGAGTTAGAAACATGTTAAACAAAGGACAAAGTAGAAGATTATACTCTCTTGTGGCATAGTAGGATGGGCCACATTGGTCAAAAGGTTCTTAAAGTTTTAACAAAGAAAGGATGCTTTGATAAAGACATTGTCAAAGGTGTCAAGTTTTGTGAGGACTGTGTCATTGGAAAGACGCACAAGTTGATATTTGGACCAGCTCAACACGTAACAAAGGATAAATTAGACTATGTGCACTCTGATCATGTGGATCACCGAATGTTCCATTCAGCCTCAGTAAGAGCCAATACTTTATCTCATTCACATATGATTATTCAAAAAAAAGTCTGGATATATTTCTCAGAGTTCAATATGAAGCTTTCAAGAGTTTTGTTAACTGGAAGAAGATGGTGGAGACTCAAAGTGAAATAAAGGTTAAGACGCTTCACATCGACAATGGACTAGAATTCTGCAATGTTCAGTTTAATACTTTCTCCAAAGAGGAAGGGGTTGTTAGTCACATGACGTGTAAACTACACTCCCCAACAGGATGGGGTTGCAGAACGTCTAAATAGAACAATCATGAACAAAGTCATAAATATGCTGAGTGATGAGGTCACAGTTTGAAGTTTTAGGCTGAAGATAATGCTACTGCAGTGTACCTCATCAACATATCACGTTCTTCAGCTATAGAGTTCAATGTACCATAAGAAATTTGGACTTCTGCTATGCCAAGTATAAAATAACTAAGGAGATTTGGCTGTTTGGTTTATGTTCACTCAAGTGAGGGTAAATTTAACCCAAGAGTTAAAAAGGGAGTTTACACAGGTTATCCAGAAGGCCTCAAGGGCTACAAGGTTTGGATTCTAGAAGAACAAAAAGTGGTTATCCGCATAAGTGTGGTGTTTATGGAAGATACAATCTACAAGGAAATCAGAACTGAGGTTGAGGATCCGGACAGTTCAGAGGGATCTACAAGGATGGTATATTTGGATATGCAGGCAAAGTATACAAATACTCAAGATTCATCTCAAGGTGGAGATTATACAAAAAAAAGAATACCAGATAAATCAGAACAAGGTACAAGTGAGGAAACATGTACATAGGATCTCAATGATTATCAGTTTGTCATAGACATGATAAAGCGGCAGCCAAAGGCTTATCTAAGGCTTCAAGATTATGAATGTGATTTGATGGATGGTGAAGATCATTTTGCGAATTTTGTATGCAACATGTCAGAATATGAAAGTCTTATGCCAGCAACATATCAAGAGGTTCTAAGTGATCCTGACAGTGATAAGTGGACTGAAGCAGCTAGTGAAGAGATGACTTCTCTTCAGAAGAATAATTCTTGGGATCTCATTGATAGACCCAATCTCAGACGACAATAGGCTGCAAATGGATTTTCAAAAGGAAGCCAAGAATAACATAAATGGAAGCACCAAGGTACAAATCAAGGCTTGTGGCAAAGGGATTCTCACAGAAAGGAGTGGAGTACCAAGAGATATTTTCACCAATTGTAAAACATGTATCTATTAGGTACTTGTTATCTGCAGTTGTTCACTATGACATGGAGCTTTAACAAATGGATGTCAAGACAGCTTTCTTGCATGTCAATATTGAAGAGTTCATAGTGATGGATCAACCAGAAGAATTTGTTGATAAGAAGAATCTAGACAAAGTTTGCTTACTCAAGAAATCATTGTATGGATCGAAACAACCCCATACGCAGTGGAACAAACGATTTGGCGATTTCATGAGATCTAAAGGCTACACAAGAAGCGATTATGACTAATGTGTTTTGGAATAGATAAGGATGATGTCTACAAGTTGAAGGCTTTGTTATGTTCGGAGTTTGATATGAAGGATCTAGGGGAAGTTAAGTAGGTTTTTGGAATGGAGGTAGTGAGGGACATAGAATGGTGGATTGTGGGTTTTACAAAAAAGCTATATATGGAAAGTTTTGACTAACTTTGACATGGATCAAGTAAAGACAGTTTCAACACCTATGGGATTTGATTTCAAGTTAAAGGCAGCTACATAGAGAATATACCATATCAAAGTGATGTTGGTAGCATCATGTACTCAATGGTAGGGACTAGGCCTAACCTTGCTTATCCAGTAGGTTTAATCAGTCGGTTCATGGAAAAACCCATCAAAGAGCATTGGCAGACAGTGCAATGGGTTCTAAGATACATCAGAGGTTCAGTAGGTATGTGGTTGATATACAAAAGGAAAGGAGACTTTGTGGTTAGAGGTTATTGCGACTCAGACTATGCAACTAACTTTGATCTTAGGAGATCTATTACCGAAATGGTTTTCATAGATGGATGTAATGTTGTAAGTTGGAGGTCATCATTACAAAAGGTTGTGGTTTTATCTACTACAAAGGCAAAGTATATAACATTGAAAAAATCAGCCAAAGAAAGTGTGTGGCTGAAGAGGTTTGCAGAAGAACTGAGTTTTCCGCTAAATTTTGTTGAGATATTTTGTGGTTCTCAAAGTGCCATTGCATTATCTAAGAATGCGGTTCACCATGAAAAGACAAAGCACGTGGCAGTAAAGTATCACTTCATGAGAGATTTGATCAGTATTGGTGAAGTTCAAGTTCTGAATTAGCTACAAAGTACAATCCTGCAGACATCTTTACTAACCAATTATAAGCTCAGAGAAACATTGAAGTTGCTTCGAGTCACAAAAGACTAAGTCCAACTTCTGGTGACGGATGCAGAATCTGGTGAAAGGTTCAAGAAGTTTCTGGTGAAAGAACAAGAAGATATCAGAATTTCGACTAACGAATAAGGTGTAAATTTGAAGATGTAGTCGTTGTCTCTCAAGAAGAAGAAGAAGAAGAAACTTTTAGCTGATTTAATTTAACTATTGGAGAGTCTCTCGTTAGAGTAGATGTTTTAGACTAGCCGAGTTTAGGCTGGATAAGAAAAAACCGAGGATTATGTTAATCGGTTAGGTTTGGTTCACTAACTAACGACTCGTTCTCTTTCATTGGTCACGCGTGTGAGTTGCATGTATTACTGTTATATTTGATTGGCTTGACTAATCCTATCAAGGCAATTGGTTTTGTCCTCTCGATGTCGTTGAGAGTTTGTTACAGAGAAAGGTTGAGAGAGAGAGCTGTCGAAGCTATAATCGGAAAGTTAATAGGTTGCCAGAAGTTTCTCCAGCCCTAGTGAATATAGCTCTCTTTCGAATTTGAAAAAATAAGTGCATAACGGGTAAACATTTGTGTGTATTCTGTTTTTACCTTCTCGAGATTCTCTTTCTTTTCAGTTTATCTTTTCTGTTCTTAAGCAAAGAAGATTCGATCAAAGCTCAGATCGAACAACATGCTAATCAATGTCATGCATCTTGAAATTTTCCGAGGGAGCACAAGTTGTGTGATGTAATGCAAATGATAATATTTAAAAACAAAAGTCAAGAATGTGATATAGCTGCCTGTACGCTTCACATCCATTTTTTTATTCGGTAGACTTATAAATTTCCAGACTCGTATGGCCGCCGAGAAAGAAAAAATTGAAGCTGCAAATCTAGAAATAATAATAATAATAATCAGAATCCCTATGATATCAATGATTTGAATTGATCATGAGATATTATCATGGTACTATTTATAAAAATTAATAAAAAATTAGCCGGAGACGTCGGTCGTAAGTTAGGTTCGCTCCTGGTTGCAAACAAAATTAGGCATTAGAGTTTAACATTGTTATTGGTTTAAAATTTGGTTTACGTCTATTATTTTGACGGCATACTAAACCAGTTTAATTAACTAGTGGTGGTCAGTGTTCTCAGGGTCAACTTCTCATCTGAAGGATTTGGTCTTCAGCTTCTCAAAGTACAAAGACGACGTCGATTTTGTTGAGTTGTTGAAGATTGTGTCGACTTCAAGGAGAGATGGGCTGGATGAGTTCTATTGAAGCCCAACAAGCTCACTCAAATTTTTGTTATAAAAAAAAACAGAAGGATAAATGAGATTTGGATCATACAATAGTGCATTGTACATTATCACGCATCACCAAGATTCTACACATGATCAATGAAAACGGTATGAAGAGCATGATTCAGGTAGCTCGCAGCAAGAAGAGTCACAGATAAGCGCAGTGATAAAGTCTCAGTTTGCTGCAGCAGCACTAAGTCATTAGCAGATTCAAGTAAGCGAAGACTAACAAATCTCGAAACTGAGTTTTCTTTCTAGCAAAAACCATTAACAGAATGTTTCTAAGTTTTCTCGTCAGAGAAACTTACTGGAAGAAGTGACTAACCGACTTTGATGCCGCAAGTTTATATGTGAACAGGTAAACAAAAACATAACATTATATGAAGATGTGTACCAGTTTGTAGTGATACTAGTTTAGATCATCACAAGCAAAAATTTGAAGCTTCTGTTATGTTTCAGTCAAAACCTTTTTCATCTTCTTAGTCCGATATAGCTCATGGAACCTTGGTGTAGAAAGGTTTTGGGAGAGACCAACCAGCAATCACTTGATACTAGTTCAGATCATCAGAATAAAACGTTTAAAGCTTCATGTTTGTTCTGTTTCAGTCAGAACCGTTTTCATCATCTTTTTAATCATATGCTTATGAGAGTCGGCAAGGACGACACTGGAATTTAATATCAAGTGATTGATAGTTTTAAGAAAGATTTAAGCTTGAAGGTTCAGAAATGGGAGAATTGTTTGCTCAAGAGAAGAAGAGAGAATAGTCACAAAAATGACTTAACTTTTGATATTTGGTGGCTACACAAGTTATATAGGATGGGTACACAAGAATAACCCTAAACCTAATTAGATAGAGGACAAATTAGACATTTTGTCATTTTGGTCCGAAATGAACATAGCAGACTTGTGAAGCAGACTTGTGAAGCAGACTTGTAAAGCAGATTTGTGAAGCAGACTTGTGAAGCAGACTTGTGAGCAGACTTGTGAAGCAGACTTCACATTATTAAAACATACATGATCAATACTCCCCCTCAAGTTCAGACTTTGGAATCACCCTAAAGTCTGGACTTGGAATGATCATGGCAACACCTCATTAAAAAAACCTTGATGTAGAAAACCACTTGGGACAAAACCACATCAAGGGAAAAAGAGTATGCTGCACATGATCAGGGAAGTTCTAATCATGGGTAGGAAGGTCTACAAGTCCTAGTTTGCTGAAAATATGATCGCAAACCTTGAGACTTGCAGCCTTGGTGAAGATGTCTGCTAGTTGATCTTCGCTCTTTGTGTAGCAAGGTAGAACCGTCCCATCTTCAATCTTCTCCCTTACCTTGTGACAATCTATCTCAATGTGTTTAGTCCTTTCATGAAACATAGAGTTGGTAGCAATATGTATTGCAGCCTGATTGTCACAATGAAAGGTAATGGGACTTGATTGCTCAATGCCAAATTCCTTGAGTAGAGCCTTCAACCAAGTTAACTCTGTTGTAAGCTTCCTCATAGCTCTATACTCAGCTTTAGCACTTGAACATGAGACCACTTTCTGCTTCTTTGTCTTCCAAGTCACTAAGTTACCTCCAATGAAGGTGCAATAACTGGTTGTGGATCTCCTGTCACTCTTATCACCAGCCTAATCTGCATCACAGTAGCCGACAATCTCAGTGCTATCATTCTTACCCATCCAAATTCCTTGTCCTGTTGAGCCTTTGAGATATCTAAGGATCCTCTCAATCAAACTCCAATGATAAACCGTGGGTGATTGCATATGCTGGCTGACTTGATTCACAGCAAAACATAGGTCTGGTCTAGTGAGAGTTAAATAGATAAGCTTCCCAACCAGTCTTCTATACAAGGAGACATCCTTGAACTTCTCCTCATCTGATTTCTCCCCCTTTCTATTGACTTGGTAGCCATCTTCAAGAGGAGTCTTTGCTATCTTGCAATCATGCATTCTTGTTTCTGTCAGCAAATCTTTAACATACTTCCTTTGGGACAGAAACAGCCCATCATTGAATCTGCATACTTCAATACCCAAGAAATACTTCAACTCTCCAAGGTCTTTGATGTCAAACGAACTTTTGAGAAAAGCCTTTGTGGACTGAATTCCCTCATTATCACTTCCAGTAATGATTAAATCATCCACATAGATCAGAACCACCACCACTCCTAAAGGGCTTTGAAGAGTAAACAATGTGTGATCAGATTGAGACTTCTTGAATCCATAGTCCATGAGTGTATGGCTTAGCTTATGGTACCATGCTCTTGGTGATTGCTTCAAACCATAGATTGCTCTCCTTAGTCTCAATACTTCACCAGGTTTACACAAATGCTCTAGTCCCCGTGGTGGAGTCATGTACACTTCCTCTTCAAGCTCTCCTTGTAAAAAGGCATTCTTAACATCCATTTGCCATAGGTTCCATGAAAGGTTTGTGGCCAGGGACAGTGTGACTCTTACTGTATGGAGTTTAGCTACCGGTGCAAAGGTATCAGTGTAGTCTTCTCCATAAGTTTGCGTGAACCCTCTTGCAACCAATCTTGCCTTGTACCTCTCAATGTCTCCATTGCTCTTATACTTGATTGTGAAGACCCATTTTGAGCTGACAGACTTTTTTCCCTTTGGCATCTTCTCCACATTCCAAGTGCGATTCTTTTCCATAGCTCCCTTCTCATCAATCACAGCATCCATCCACTCCTTGGTGTCTTTAGCCTCTTCATAAGTTTTAGGAACATGATTCATCTCTATCTTCCCAAGAAAAGCGCAATGACTTGATGGCAACAAGTCAATAGAACACATGGACTGGTTGGGATGAGCAACAGCCTGATTGTTGAAGTAGAACTTCTTGTTGATGTAGCTTGATAGATCCGTCTTTTCTCTAGGGCTTCTTCTGAGTTGTTGGGCCGGTTGAGCAACTTCCTCTACACCCATCTCTTCTTCTTCATGATGAATAATCTCCTCATCATTCATATTCAAGTTGTCTTGATCTTGATTCTGAGGTAGAACTTCCTCTTGAGTTTGAGTGGGTTCTTGATTAGCTGTCACTGGTTCTTCTTCTTGAAACTCTTCTTGATGCCTTCCTATTTCTGTTTCCCCTTGTCTTGGTACTTTATGAGGGCCATATCCCAAATGATTCAAGAGAAACCTCAGACTTGTAGCAAGGTCAGACGGTGATCTTGAAAGATCCTTCAGTCCTTCCCAATCCCTTTTCTCATAATACCCCTGCCCCTCAATGAACTTAACATCTCTTGACACATATGTGCGGTTGTTGATTGGATCATAGAATTTGTATCCCTTTTGAGTAGTTGAATATCCAAGGAACATGCACTTGATGCTCATAGCCTCTAGCTTGTTTCTTTGATCACCTGAGATATGGACAAAACACACACACCCAAACACACGTAAGTGTTCAATAAAGGGTTTAGTTTTGTTTAATACCTCAAATGGTGAGATGTCTTGTAGAACTTTGGTTGGAATCCTATTAATGAGGTAGCAAGCTGCCAAGACTGCATCTCCCCAAAAGATTTTAGGCACATTGGCATGGAACATCATGGATCTAGCCACCTCCATAAGATGTCTGTTCTTTCTCTCAGCCACTCCATTTTGTTGGGGTGTATGTGGACAGCTTGTTTGATGTAGGATTCCATGTTTGTTCAGATTTGCTTTGAATCTTTGACTTGTATACTCTCCTCCATTATCTGATCTAAACACTTTGATCTTGGCATTAAACTGATTAGTAATGTAATTCTGAAAATGAATGAATGCTTCATAAACTCTATCTTTAGATGGAAGCAATGTGACCCAAGTATACTTTGATTTTTCATCTATAAATGTCACAAAATACTTGTTCCTATCTCTGGACAGACATGGTGAAGTCCAAACATCAGAATGCACTAGATCAAAGCAGTTTTCATAGATAGTAGTAGATTTAGGAAATATAGTTCTACAATGTTTGCCAAGGATGTAAGCTTCACAAGTTGAATGATCAAAGTTAGCATTAGGCAACATTAAACTGAGAGCACGAGCATGAGGATGTCCAAGTCTAGCATGCCACAAAACATTTTGATTAACAGAAAACCAGGAATTGAAAGCTAAGGAATCCGAATTGCTTGGAGAAGTGTTTTCAAGGAGGTAAAGCTCATCTTGTGTTCCACCTCTTCCAAGTACCTTGCCATTCTTAATATCCTGAAAGCAAACTTCATTAGGCCCAAATATAACATTGCAATTCAGATCATTTGTAATCCTTTTCACAGACAGAAGATTAGATTTAAACTTAGGCACAAAGAAAGCATCACTATCCTTGTTAAAGAGTCTTAACTTTCCTGTTCCTACAATGGGAATACTTTGACCATCAGCAATAGTTACTCTACCTAGAGCCGGTTTAATATCTTTTAACCACTTAGCGTCACTAATAATATGGTGAGAAGCTCCTGAGTCTACTACCATTTTATGATCAGATTGAGCAAGTAATTTATGAGACAAAAGTGTGATACCAGAGAGTTTAGAGGCATAAGCCTTGATGAGATCCTCCAGATCACTTCTCCTCACATACTCAGTGTTAGTCAACAAGGCAAGCTCTCCTCCTTGAGTAGATGAAGTCGCCTTCTCAGCCACTTCTTGAGAGATGTTGGCTTTTGAATCCCTGAACTTGGATGGCTTGAGGTGTGGATGGAGGAT